>JAQFVV010012459.1:1922500-2522500 GCA_028023455.1 Epiperipatus broadwayi
TATTATTTATTATATTAATACAGCTCTTAATAATGTCCATTTGATTTTATAATATTTAATTTTTACTATAACTTTTTAATAGAGAATTCTTATTTATTCTAACCTCTTCCCCGTTCTCGATCGTCCTCTCCCTAATTTATTTACTGTTAAATATTTTTACGGGTTCTAGCTCAGTTTAACAAATAAAAAAATGAAATATCCAGCATTAATTAAAATGATTACTAGCTCTAATTTTTAAAATACAAATACAGTTATATTTTTAAAAAAATGAATTAACAAATATTTATTATTTTCATGAGACATGGAGTGACGACACGGGGAACGAGATAGACTACACTGAGATATTATCCACATGATACTATCTCAATGGCATAAGAATACTATTCCCCCTTTTTACTATACTAAATAACTAACTTATAGTATTCTTATGACTTTCTAAGCTCTTTTCACTACGATAAAATAATAATCATGTCTTAATATTCTTTGTAATAAGAATCTAGCTCAATTAAATAAAATTAAGTAAATAAATAGAATAAATAAAATAAAATAAAATCTCAGGTTCATAAATTGTATTCTAACTGATTTAAAATTACGGTAGTAAACTATGAAAAGGGAATTTTATGTCATAAATTCACTACGCAGTAACTAACAATAATAAATAATAATAATAACAACAATAGTATAATATAATCTTATTACTTCCTAAATGAAATAAATAATTACGTACGTGGTAGTATTTTAATAATCTGACAACAGAATACGTGTGGCAACAATAGCATATATTTTAATGTAATATTGTGGCAACCAACTTATGACCAATAAATGATATAATTATGATCTTTTAATTTTATCATACAAATAAATTTTCAAAATTATTATAACACTTTAGGTTTACCTTTTTGTGCAAAACTATATGTCTGTTTCAATTATAAATGTATTGTGATATCATGCATCCATGTGGAGAAATAACAACGAAGACACAAAGCTTTAAAATAAATTTACAACAAAGTTTATTAATAACATAAACAAATAACAATATTTTACATTATGTACATGGATATCCTTACTCTCCTATCACAAAATTATTTTACTAGTTTATAAAAATGAAATCAAACTTCTACTTATTTTTTTCTAGTTAACTCTTATCTTTTAAATGCTTAAGAAAATACAGTATTATTATTATTATTGGATTTCTTATTATAGTTTAGCTTGTTACAGAATGTATTTATTATATAATTATCATTAACACTTTGTATCCCTACTATTATTAAATTTATATTTTTTACAAAATTACATTCGTATTAAACATTCTACAAAAACAATAAAATTCTAGTTTTATATTAGTTGTATGGAATCCTACTAATTCAAACATTCTTCTACATTCGGTATTCGGTTTGATTGTTCATTATCCGATGTTTATTAATCTAATATACTCATTCAAGCCTTACTTCGGATGGTAATTACAACTATTAACACACCATGCACAAATATATGTCTATTACACATTATTGAATTATTTTCTTAATAAATATGCAATATTTATTTTCTAAATATTATTTAAAACATTAAAATTTTATTATCACTTTTATAAAAAACTTTGTTTAGATTTCTCTTTTAAAAATCTTATATTCATTTCCGAATTGATTTTAAACTGTATCATATGATTCTTTCTCTCTTTATGATATTTTGTACTTTCACTTTTAAAGTTACACAATTCTAACACATTCCAGTAAATAAACTATTCTTACTTAAACGATAACATATCTTCAATTCTATTTTATTCATTATTTCTTTGAAAATATCTTTCTGACGATGCAGATTCACGAAACAAGGATAGCGAAAATAGATGCACAGGATCAAAAATATAACTAGAATATTATCCGTCATAAACCTTGACAATAATGGCACAGTGAATTTAAAAACACTATAGAGGAGTGACCTTTGTCTGTCTACCCACCTCTATTATAGGAGTGATGCTAAAGCTATTTCTTCAGCTTTATATAACATCAAAAAGTTTAAAAGATACGCAAAAAACACTGTCCAAAATATATGTGTTCAGTGATAGGGCTTAGTTAGCTATACTGAAATCACACAAACTAACTATGATCCAAATACTTTATTTTTCTTATTTCTTAACAAAACATCATCTTGGTTTCCTCGACACTAGTACTACCAAGTCACTATCCGATCTTATTTCTCAAGATTTTTCTATACAGTACATCGACAAATTCCTATCTGCATTTCTAACAATAATAAAATTCATTTATTTCAAATCTATTCCGCTGTTCTTTAAGAAAATCATTTTACTACTTTCCTCGTATATTTTATCATATACAAACTATTTTAAAATATCTGAATACTTTATTACATGAAAGTTCAAAAGAATCACACAATTGTTCTATCGAATTATATTATTAATTATACTTTAAATAACTTATTGCATGCATATTTAAAATTACTCCTATCTCAGAATATGTTGTAAAATGTTGTATAAAATGTGTACATAGAATTTAAACTTTCACACATCATTCTTAATCAATAGATGATCTAAAAAAAATACATTATGCATTATAAATAAATATCAAAATTACCAAAACGATCTTTATCTTCTCGATCGTGTTCTGTAGGCTTCACCATCCCATTGATTCTTGTAGATATAAGACTTCCATACATACACTTTATTTTTAAAACAATATTTCTATCATTCTATTAAGCTATTATATTTAATTTTTTAATATTACTAAAATTATGTTTATATGTTTTCCCTAATCTCACATAGCATTTTATATTTTAAATATAATCAGTAAAAAATATTTAAATTATATTTACGGTACTTCTTTATCGAACTTGCTTGAAAATCGTTCATATTAAAGCTAAAAAAAAAAATATTATTTTATTTCTTCTTCAGTCACTTAATGTTCTATTTTAAAGTAAAACAATTACTACTCTGTTTAATAAATATTCATAGACGACAATCCTTGGTTTTCACAATATTGTATACAATTATTAATTCATGATATTCTCTTCTACTATTGTCTGCTAGTATTTTCCCGCGCGACTTTTCCGATGCATCTTCTGGGTACTTTATTTAAATCTTCAATAAAATTTTCTGTTTCCATGGATCCATTTTCATTAAGTAATTTAATTTTATCTTTTCTAAATCAAGCATTTCCTCCATTGAATACTTTATAATATTTTAATTAATTCCTCTTAGATAAAGTTTTCGGCTCCTTTCCATAAAATACATAATAGCACTTTCATATTCTTCTATTACTTTTTCTTTACTTTAAAATTCTGGTACTATATTTTTAATAATGTTTTCTTTTAAAAGATAAATACTCTTTCTTCATTATACATTTACTTTATAATAAAACGCATATTAAATTTTTCCATAGAGAAGAATAAAATAACTTTAAATTAGCCTTATAAAATTGGTGCGTCATAATTTTTTCCTGACGGCAAGTAACTTCTCTTTTAAATTTTCATATAGCGTCCCATTTATATTTCTTTGAGTTATAATAATAAGTTTCTGGTTGAGCATAAATAAAGCTGTATTAAGACACTTTCCAAATATTTTTCCTTCAGCAATATTTTTAGGTAATTTTCCTTGTACTTCCATCTCTACTGTAGGTTTTTTGGTTAAACTTGAATAAAATTCCCTGGTAAGATAACTTTTAAAATTAGCAATCCATGTCGAAGCAGTCAAAATATATTATATGTTACAGAAGAACTTTTAAAATAAATACTAAATTTTAAATTTATATCACTTTTCCAGCTACGGTGTTATCAGCTACAAAAATATGTTACTTTCTCTTTCACTTACACATTACTTCTCCCCCCGCTTCGTATAATTCTTATATTTTGTCTGCTAATTTACCTCCGTTGATTGGTTAATAACTTTATTTTAGCGCGAACAAATTTATCCATTTTAGTTTTATAACAGAATAGACGTTTAAAATAAAGAATTGATGACGTCATGTCTCAAATATTATTTAGACTAGTATTTTTAAATTCAATTTTAATTTTACCAAAATTATTTAAACTTTAAAAACAATTATTAAAACAATATTTAATATTTTAACTTTTACTTTAATGATCGATGGCAATTATATCTAGTTTCAAATTCACAAACTTTATTATTATTTTAACAAGCGTGTGTGTGAAGGTATATAATATACAGTCACGTGTTTACTAACTTTATCAAATGATTTTTTATTTACGTCTCGGTCTAAATTACCAAAACTGATATATTTTTATAAAAAATTTGGAAAATAATTAAAACTTGTAGAACTAAATATAATTCTCACCATCCTAAAGTTTATTTTAAAATATACTCTATTAATTTTGACTATTAAATATAATTATACACTACATATAGCATTTATTTAATTTATTAGTTTTAAAATATTATACTCAAATTATTAATATACTTTTAAACTACTTATAGCTGTGTTATTTTATATGGCCAGCTTTTACAACCATAAGCAAGGATATTATTAAGCTTTATTTAACTGTTTTCTTTTAAAATAATTTATTACACTGTTATATACCAGGTATTTTCAGCTTTAAATTGTACTATAAAATCTAATTATCCTATTATTATTTATATATCATACAAATATAACTTAAAATTTAAAATTTTTTAGTAACTGACCTTTTCTACCTTATTATGACCTACAGACAAGGGCACATTATATACATATCTACATATATAAAATCCATAATTTGTCTGTCTGAATATATGCTTATCTCATGAATGTATGTTTGTCCATAATGCTTTACTGAAGTGCCCTCTAAATTTTTTTATTCAGACAGTACTCCAATAAGTAATCTTATTATGTGTAGTTATCCGTAACACTGTCAAATTCATATATCAAATATACCAAGCATATTTAAATATTTTAACTTTAATTTAGCTTTATTAATAAACTAAATTTATTATTATCTTGCCATGTACATTTCTGAAGTGTATAAAACAGGCCAGGATGTTCTAAACATTTTTTTTTTCGATTTTTCAATTGTGAATGTCTCACATTCATTTATATAATATTAAAATCTTTTGTTTAATTTACATTAAGTCTTAAATAATATTTACTAAGGTAATAAACCTCAAGAATGTGTGCTTAAAAATGTGAAGGTAGGGACCTCTACAGGTCTTAACTACAAACTAAATTGTTAAAGCAACCAATTAAAAAAAATAATAGCCTTTCCATTGTCAGGGTATATTTCTGATATATATACAGGCAGTCCCCTAGTTATGAACTTAATTGGTTACTGACATGTGTTTGAAAGCTGAAATCATTTGAAAGTAGGGGTATGTAAAAAAAACATCAAAAAGGATTTTCAAAATACAGTATTTATTTTTTATTGATTATTATCTGGAGTTTTGTTTTCAAATTTATCAAGAGTTAATTGAATTGTATTCTTTTTCTTCTCTTGATAAAGAATTCTGTAACATTGTGTCTTTTTCTATTGCCCTTTGTACACAAGATATACACTCTCATTTGGATCACATTCTTCCATGATGATCAAAAATTTGTCAAGGCATGAAGTTCATTATCAGGTTCTTCTTCATTTTGTATGTTATTCATCTCTTGTGGTGAGTGAGATTGAATTAACTCACCAATATCTTCATCAGTGACATTGCTTGCTACAAATTCAACAGCAGATTCTTCTTTTAATTCTTTCTTTCAATCTTCATGCAAACTAAGAGCCTTAGCTTGAATAATTGATAAAGTCACTGGGATGCCTTTTTGATGTTGATCTTCAATCCATAAAGCCAAAGATTTCTCCATTTCATCCATTACTCTGCCATGTGTTTTTGAAGCAATCTTTGAAGAAATATTTCCACAATTTTTAACATATTCCTAATTTTGTTTTTGTTTTTCACAATTATATATATTGTTGATTGGTTTAAATTGTGATTGAAGCAAAAGATTCACCATTTTCAGAACATCTAATTATATCCATTTTTGTCTTGATCATTTGGGATTTATGAGACCTTGATTTCTTTTTGGTTGTATCAACACTGCCATGTTTTTGTTTCTTACTCATGTTTTTAATTAATAAGAATTAAAAAAATTCACCAAAGCAGAAATATATAGTGTATGTGTAATGTAATCGTTCACAAACTACTTTTAAAAACAAGATGATCCTCTTCAAGACAGTCTGTGACGATACTAAGTATAAAAGTAATTAATGTCAGAGAAATGGGAAGATTGTATTTTATATAAGTTCTTATTGTTCTCTAAAATATACTTTTAATTGTTTTCTAAATTTTAAAGTTTATCTTTCTTTAGAAAAAATTCAATTATGAATGTATGTAAATAGTTTTTTTTATCAGATACTGTAAATTTGTAGCATTAATTACTAAAGGGAATTTTTTAATTATTAAAGTACTAAAATACTGTACAATTTTGAATACCCATTTCTTTCTACAGTATATACCACTAATTTATACAGGAAAGTATGTGCATAGATAAAGATCTAAAGTCCAAAAGTGATTACATAATAGCAAAATGTTTATAACCCGAGTGTTCATAACTAGGGGACTGCCTGTATAAGGCTGTAAGTTCCTTTTTTGCAATGGCCACCACTTTTATTGAGCAAATGAGTATAATATTCCAACTCCAAAAAAGAAAAAAAAGAAGGTAAAAAGATAAAACACAATAGTAATTTTATGAAAAAAGGTAGACAAAAAAAATTATTTCTACCAAAAACATTGCTTAGTCTTGACTAAACAACATTCTATCATTCAAGGCATAAGAAAACATTCTTGGTCAGGCATTTTTATTATTCATAGTTAACCTTAATTTTGAAGTCATTTTATTTTATTTGGATCCTGACACTAATACAAGTTTTGCAATCAAAATATGGTACAAATCAATTTTTTAAACTAGAAATACATCCACATTTAGAATGCTCTGGCCCATTATTCCATTTACGCAGTAAATATCTTTTTTAAATATTTCAACACCATATACAATTGTAGCTTTACAATGTATTTCTATTCTCTGCCATTTAATTCCTGATGGAACAATTAACACTTCATCTTCTCAGAATGTCTTTGAGATAATCCAAAAAATGTAAATGGGGTCTACCTTTGCCATAACAACCATAAAACATCCTTTTAGAAGGTCTTGTATTGTTCATTGGTATACATGTCCAATCTAATAAAGATATGATTTTACTATGGTAAACCTTGTAGTATCAGATTCAGCAAGTTGAAAGACATTTTGATTGGTCGTATGATCTTACCATTGTTATAACAATATTACGATATAATTCTGTGTTTTTATAGTGAAAACAAGACATTTTGATTGATCGTATGATCTTACCATTGTTATAACAATATTACAATATAATTCTGTGTTTTTATGGTGAAAACAAACTTATATAATTGATTAGTGATATTCTTTCTATGTACATGAAACATGATGAGTCAAAGTTTATAATGCGGGAGGGGGTGAAATTGCTTGTTGTAAAATAAAAAGTAATATTAATAATTATAAATTATTTTTGATTTTTAAAAAGCTAATGGTTAGTTTAATGAGAGGAGCAGATATATGAAGGAAAGGTCCATAAAAAAGGGGAAGACTAGTTGAAGAAGAAAGTTGAGTGATGATCACTCTAAATGAAGAGGATAAACACATCTGATCATCACTCAACTTTCTTCTTCAACTAGTCTTCCCCTTTTTTATGGACCTTTCCTTCATAGTTGATAAATAAAATATTGGCTCCATTGCTCCAGAATTCATAAGAAGTTTGAGTACTAAATGTGCTAAAATTTATAATTGATTTGAGGGCCTTATGCTTTGGACTCTGACACTTTACTACTGGACTAAACCACACAAGATATGGCGATGATAATTAACTAATCTATCCAAATAGAAACTTCACACATTTTTTTAAATTGCTTTGTTTATATCTCCTATTTATTTAATATTCTTTTTTTTTCATCTTAAACCACCAAAATATCACCCGTTCACCATTTTTCATGCACACACAATCTATTAAAACATTTGCAACTCTCTTCCATATTATAGTATCATACCACCGAATGCTATTGTTTTGATAACATTAGAAATGGTGATCATGTGATGTTTTAATGGATTAATACCAATCTTGGCTAAAGGAAAAACCAAAGACCCCAAATGTATGGATACCGAACTGGATTCGGATCTTTATAACTATCCAAGTGAATTAGCTTGGATTGAAAACATTATTGTGTTTTTATTTTGGACTCACAGCTTTATAGTTAACTAAATCGATAAAAGTTGCCTGCTGGACGGTTGCATTAGATACTAAGAGCTAGGTGCAATGCTCTCAGATCTAAAATTCCTCACTGATGAAAGCCACAAGCTAGAAACTTGTCTGGGAATATTGGATGAGTGCACTAGATAGGGATTTTGATAGAGAAACCTTCTAGCTTTCATTGATTACTATGGCATGCACTGGATGGCACTACTGCATGGAGAGAGTTGGGTTTTTTCATATCTATCTATGATAATTCAATTCATTTTGCATTCTTAATTTTTTACAAAAATATCCTTTTGTCGTCCACTTTTTTTTCGGCATTCAGGTCTAACATTTTCATTGTTCAAAAATCTTCAATAGCAGTATTTATTTTCCTCCTTTATAGACATTTCCACACACAAACCAGCAATAACTATTTTAAATGCTTGTTTTTATATAATTCATTAATTACTGAGAGGAGACAAGCGAAATAAAAGAGACGTAATTGCTTATATTTTCTTCTCTCAAGATTAGTTTTTTTAAAAACGTATTACCATGTTTTATTATCCTGTTATTAACGTCTTCATTACCCAGTTTGTTTTATGAGTAGTTTATTCTGTGGCACCATTGTTCTGCAAGTTTGTTTTTAAATAAAACAATAATAAAGTTAAATAATTAATCATCTAAACGAAATTAAAAAAAAAAAAAGATATATTGTATTAGAAAAAACTGTCTTAATAAATAAATCAACTTTTTTAAAAAAATGCATTATGTAAACATACATATATACATTTTTGTGTGCAACGTTTTAAAAAAGGCAAGTTTGCTGATCCGAAAGGACATTTTGCAACCTTAATTGAGGGTTTCCAATAATACGTATAATATTGCAATCAAGCATTGAATTAAAAAATAATTAGATAATTAGCTGCTTAGGAAGTCATGTGACATGAGAGTACTAAACTGACATTAAGTTACTGTCATCTTTATACCACTACGTGTGGTAGTATAATCAAACTTATGAAGACATGCGATGTTCAACCATTGGAAGTGGTGGGTTGAACATCAATCTGGTCACCTTTAAGTAAAGAAATAATTAAATAATTAGTTGCTCAGAAAGTCACGTGACATTCAAGTACTTCAATCCAGCGATCTCAAGCCCTTGTGCATCATTCTTTCACTGTATACAGCAGGTAATCAAAAGGTTAACTGTTTATGAGGTCATATAATGTTCAAATATTGGAAGTGGTAGGTTGAGCTTAGTTTCAGTGACAATTGAGTAAAGAAATAATTAAATAGTTAGTCGCCCAGGAGGTCATGTAATATTACCACTCTTCAGTTCAGCAACTTTGAACTCTTGTCTATTATTGTATGTGGTAGGATAATCACAAGGTTAACTACTTTGGAGGTCACATAATGTTTAAGCATCAGAAGTGATGTGTTGAGCTTCAATCTAAAAATCTCGCTCAAGTAACTATTTATTATTGATTGCTAAATGGTTTAAATATCTTCTCTTAGCTAGAAAGGGGGAAATAATATATAAACCATGGGTTCATTGCTTCAAAGTGTTACAACACTTCATCATCATTGTCAACAACAACCATTATCAATCCACTGTAGGATGAAGGTCTCTCCAAGTTCAATCCATCTCCTCCGATCTTTAGCTTCTCTTCTCCACGTCACCCCTGCACACTTTCTTATTTCATCCATCCATCTCATATGTGGTCTCTTTCTGGGTCTTTTACAATCTCTTGGAATCCACTTTAAGATTTCAGTTGTCCATCTATTACCATCTCTTCTAGAAATATCTCCAGCCCAACTCCACTTCAGTCTTTTAATTTTTTCAATGAGGTCAGTAACACCTGTTTGTTCTCTTATCCATATATTGCATTTTCGATCTCTTCTTGTTACTCCCAACATGCATTTCTCCATACTTCTTTGAGTGGTCTGAAGTCTCTGTATTGCTCTTCTATTAAGTGTCCAAGTCTCACATCCATAAGTAAGAACTGGTAAAACACATTTGTTAAAAACCTTCCTTTTCAAACACATAGGCATATTTCCTTTTAGTATCAAGTTATTTCTACCAAAAGCACTCCAACTATGTTTAATTCTATGATTAATTTCATCCATTATGTTTCCATATGTATTAATAATCTGACCAAGGTATTTGTAACTGTTAACTTCTTCTAACTCATCATAATTACAACTCTTACCTCATCATTATTTACAGTTTTAATTTATTGCAATCATGGTTTTTTGTTCTTTTTGATCAGAATATTGATTAGGTATACTCACTTTACCAACTCAGATTAATATGGTATCTTTATTTTTTTAGCTAATAATTATGGGGGGGGGGGTTCAAGCCTTCTTATAACAAAAAAAAATTCTAGATTTGGTTAGTCCTAAATTACTATACCAAGATGTTATTGTTTAAAATCACCTGACTGAGGACAAATGATTTTCAAACATTAGGAGAGATAGAACTGTAATTCTGGCATTCATTGATTACTCTAGCTTGCACTGAGTGGCACTACTGTATGGAGAGTTTTGCCTGTTTTAATAACAGTTATGAGCAAGCATAAGAAACAGTGATCATGTGATGTTTAGTAGTTTAACACCAATCCTACCTAATAAGATAGTGGTGGCTATGGTTATTAAAGAACCAAAGACACCAAAATGTATAAGTCTGAACTCAGTTCAGACCTATATGACTATATAAGCTTGGATTGAAAATATTGTGTTTTCAATTTTATTTTCATAGTTTTGTAGTTAAGTAGAGATAAAAGATGGCTGCTGGAGAGTTTACATTAGATCCTGAAATCTAGGTGCAATGCTCTCAGATCCAAAGTTCTTCACTAATGAAGGCCAAAAGCCAGAAACTAGTTTGGGGATATTGTATGAGTAGGCACTGGATAGGGATTTTATGCACAAGCCTTCTGGCATCCATTGATTACTCTAGCTTGCAGTGAGTGGTGTTACTGTATGGAGAGTTTTTCCTATTTTAATTCATGAATATTTAAGATCTCAAATCCACAATTCTATTCCTATAGTAAGCCATCCAGAGTTTCTACATTTAGGGTTAGCCATAATAGGTCATTTCAGTTTATACTTTTCATTTAATATATAGTATCCTAAAAGTGTTATATGAGATTGATTTCATCAATCGGAACTAATCAAAAAATTGCTATGTGATAAGTGATGCACAGCACAAAAAGTTCACTCAGCTAAATAAAAGAAAAAAATAAATTTCACTCCATAAAGCATACACACATATGTATGCAAAGGAATGACATATATAATGAAGGGAAAATTAATATTACATCTACATATGTAAATACTGGTCCTTCCATAGAATTTTTTTAATGAAAGATTCCAATATCTTGCATAAATGCAGTTCTCCGTTGTATCTTGTTCTCATATGCATTCTCCAATTTCATATCCACTGCCCAATGAAGACATGTTTTTACATTCACAGATTGATATCATTATATCAGAAAACTGAAGAATATTTCAAATGATTTCATGATCTTGCCACTCTCTTTAGAATGTCCTTTGAGATAACCTCTGGTTTTATTAGAATGTCTTTGAGATAATCTTTATTATGTAAATGGAGTTTTCCTCTCCAATAAAATCTAAATTTAAATTCATAAAATACCTTAATAGGAATTCTCTTAGTGTTTTTTTTTTTTTATTTTACATGCTCAATCCATTGAGTATGTGCTCTCACAATAATAGCTTGAATACCATCACATTTGACAAACTGAAGAACATTTTAAATGTTTTTATGATTTTGTTGTTATCATGTTATGGATTGCTTTTTAATAAATTATTTGGTTTTCATACAATGAATTAGCAGAATAATATGCTTACAACTAATCTAATTGAAATAGTTATATCACTGTAATGAAATACTCTGGCTCTTCATCTTGTTGAATACAATAACATATCAGAGTTATGAACATCTTTGAGATATTAAAAAGATAATAATTATTGAAGTTGTTTTTGCCTTCACTGGATGGTAAAGTACTTAAAATGTGAATATTAATTGCTCAACCAAAGTTTTTTTTTTTTAAGATTGTATCAAAAGCACAGAGAACGTTCTGTAGATTTTTCTTTGAATATGATATGAATGACATCACTATTAACATAATGCAGATGTACAAACTAGAGTATGAATATTTTTCATTTTATGTTTAAGCAGTTAAAAATTTAAAAAAATCCAATTTATATATTATTATAATATACACACAATAATTAAAAAAATAATCTGATATCTCACTTAGCTTACTATGCAGAGACTATGAGACTGGAGATGTTATTTGAGTTATCTTCTGGAAAAGTTGTATAATACTGTAAACTTATTTAATAAAATAAGATGTAAAATTATTTCTCCTTAGACAAACAAAGCCAGATATTTTAGTGTAAGAACACATGCCAAAAAAACTCTTAATTAAAAAGACTAATGGTGATTAAATTCAGAAAAAAATTGTAGTTGATATTGTTTTTTTTCTGTTTAATTCTTCTGTGTATTTTCTTTATTTCAACTTTCACGTTTCTTCTACAACATATTGAAATTTTTATTAATAAAAAAAATAGTTATCTGATGTAACTCTTGACATTTTAAATACATTTGCATGTTACACTATAAAATGTTGCCAGATTCTTTTTGTTTTCATCCAAATTAGATCTTTGCTAATTTCTTTGACTCTCCTTGGTTCTTTATAAATGTGGTCCATAGATCTAAATTTTTTTCAGGTGTTATCTCGTAAGAAATAGGTTTGATTTCTTTTCTTGCAGCTTCACTCAGAGTTTATCTATAAATAATTAACAATGATTCCCCAAGTTGAGAACTTCCAATGTGAAGAGTTATTGTTATTAGAACTAACTTCTCATCTCTAATGCTTCATATTTATTAAAAGCATTGTATAAGTTATAGTCATATAGTCAACTGCCTGTCAGTGATAAGATTACATTATGTTCAGCCCCAAGTGGCAGGTTGTTTTTGAGTTTATTTTGCTCAAATAAATTTATTTTGTTCTCATTTACTCTACACTAATCCACACAAAGCATTAAGAACAATAATCTAGAAAGTGTATAACTTTTTTTTTGCTTTGGTATTGCAGAATTAAAGCATCTACAGTATATACTCTTATTCTTCTCCTTTACTTTCTTTGCATTTCTTCATATATTCATATATATATATATATTGCTTATAATAACTTCTTTCATATACACTTTAATGCAAAAAATTTTTTTAATAAAACTTCTTTATTTTCCTAACAGTTTTGACTGTTCAGCAATCTTCATCAGAGTGTTCTGAACTGATGAAGACTGCTGAACAGTTGAAACTGTCAGGAAAATAAATAATTTTTAATAAAAAAAATTTTGCGTTGAAGTGTATATGAAAAAAGTTATTATAAGCAATATATATGCATATACAGTATTGAATTTTTCTGATATAATTCATTCTTAGTCAAAGAGGATAATATTATTTTCCTCCCATTATATTTTGCAGCTAGAAAAAGGTTAACATTTTTCATTGCCAGTGTTAAAATAGGTGAAGTTCATATTTTCTATATTTGACTTTCAGTATAGGGTTAGCTTCTGTTTTAAGTTTTTACATATTTAATGTTGGGAATCACAAGGCTTAAAAGGGATTATTAATTAACCTTATTTTCTAAATGTGAAATGGAATAGATATTTATTTGCAAGTGGTTAAATATTAGTTCATTTATATTTGCACCTGTTGTTTGCATTGTTTCGAATTTCATAATACTTAACATCTTCGCAAAAAGGATGGAGAGCATTTTCAGCTGATTGCTTCAGAGATCTTGAACTATTTCTGACTAAAATAATTAAAAGTAAATGTAATTTATAATATGGATAAAGGGAAATGGCCAACATCTATAAAATCTCCAATTATGTTTTTCTATTTATAAATATTTATAAGTTTCAATTGTAAAAATGAACTTCTGTATTCTGCTTTTTACCTTTCAATGGAAGAACATTATTCATAACATCAGTTAATATTTTGGCCAAATCTCATTAACCAACCTTGTAACTAACCAATTTAATTAAATTATCAGATCATATAAAATAAACCTTTTCATTTTTATTATATTTATCAGAAAAAAGAGCATATGTTAATTCTGAGGATGACTAACAGTTTGCCAAAATGTTATTTATTGATATAAATGTTTTTCCATTTCAAAGAGAAAAGACATATATTTTTTTGTATAACTGAGTTTATGATTATATATAGTTGTAAGGAGTTTGAAAGTCTGAGTTTAAAACATTAAGTTTAGTATAGACAATATATATTTTTAATAGATGTATTTTAAAACAGACAAAACTCTTCAAACAGTAGTGCCACCCAGTGCAATCCAGAGTAATCAATGGATGCAAGAAGGTTTGTGCATATAATCTCTATCTAGTGCCTACTCATCCAATATTCCCAGACTCATATCTAGCTTTGGTTTTCATCAGTGAGGAGCCTTGGATCTGAAACCACTGCACCTAAATCTTAGGATCTAATGCAACCCTCCAGCTGCCATTTTTTTTTTTTTTAGTTAACTATAAAGCTGTGAGACCAAAATGAAAACACAATAAGGTTTTCACTCCAAACTCATTCACTTGTATATTCATATAAATCTGAATCCAGTTCAGCATCTATATATTTTAATATCTTTGATTTTTTTAATAACCACAGTCATCATTATCCTATTTGGAGGATTGGTATTAATCCATTAGACGTCATCTGGTCACCATTCTCCATGCTTACATAAGCTGTTATAACAGAGGCAAAACTCTCCATACAGTAGTGCCAAACAGTGCAAGCAAAAGGTAGCTTCTAGATGGTTGCATTGGATCCTAAGATCTAGGTGCAGTGCTCTCAGATCCAATGCTCACTACTGATGAAAGCCACGAGCTAGAAACTAGTTTGGGGATATTGGATGAGTAGGTACTAGATAGGGATTTTATGCACAAGCCTTCTTGCATTCATTCATTACTCTGGCTTACACTGGGTGGCACTACTGTATGGAGAGTTTTGCCTCTGTTACAACGGATTGCGTAAGCATTGGGATTGGTGATTAGGCGAATCTTCTTCTTGGGTAAAAATATGTGGATGGTACTTCATTAAGGGTGGTTAGTACCTACAAGCAAATAGCACCAGTTATTTTTGTTATTTAGAGCTGTATTGCAAATTTTAATAATAATAAATTAGTTTTATTTCTTGAGAGTTCATAAGAAATTTAAGTGCTGAACATCTTTTAAGACTAGAATCGATCCGAGAACCTTAATCTCCAAAATATGACAATCTATCATTGCATTGTAATATTTTTGCATTATTAGGATGTGTGATTTATGTATATTATTCATGCCTATATATGTATTCTTTGAATATCCATTATCATTTCCACGTATTTTAAATACAAAGGTATGTATAATTATAGTTTCTATCTACCATGCAAATATTATCTGAAATTGATTGTCTTTAGCAAGAAAAATACGTGAAAAATGTGATAAAAGATGAAAATAAATCAATTATTTTAAATAAGCAAATCCAATAGGTGCTTGGTTTAACACACACTTGCACGCATAAACACAAACACATAAACAAAAATTAATTCAATAATTTGCTATTTTTATGATCATCTTCAGCGAAAGTTTTTTAGCTGTTCATTTTATCATCCTAAATAATGTATATAATGTTACTTATTTTCAATTTATCATTGTTGTTGTTTTTTACCTTCGACTACAAACATGCAAACTACGTGCAAGATTTATTTATTTATTTATAACGATATCAATTAGAAAAAGCCAAATAGCTTTATCAGGCGTTGTCATGGAATAAGATAATAGAATATTTATTTCATTTCAAATAACTGTTAAGAATATTTAAACGCTGGGGAAAAAATGCTTGTAGTCTCATTAACCAAATAATTAGATTAGTTTCCAATCCTACTAACATTTACATACGAGGCAGAAGATTAAACTTTGCACTTACTACCTGTGTTATGAACGCCATCTTTAGAGAAAACGTTGAATTAAAATTAATGTTTCGACTTTTGAAACATTAATTTAAGGTAAACAGCTTTTTCCTAAAAAAAATATTAAGTTTAAATCTCTAGGATTAAGTTATCTGCTCGAAGGCAAATAAAATTAGTTAGGAATAATTTGTTTAATGATTTACTTTGATAACCACGTCTGTTTTAACTGAGCAATTTATTCGACACTATGAAAAAAAAATCGCGGTATAATAATTACATATTCGACCAAGACTTCAGCAGTTTGAAATATTTTTTTCCCACTCGGTCAGATATATAGCCTATAAACAACTCAGTAAATCATGCAATATTAGTTGATAAAAGTGTATCTACTTATTTTTTGTTATAATCTAAAACTTGGAGACCTAATTAGTAATGCCTTTATTGTTTTTCTCTTGTGTGTATGTCTGGGGGGGGGGGGCATAATTTGTTGTTTGTAAATCATAAATTCTCTCAATTCCTTATTAACACTGATGTGACATTAATATTAACTGCGAATCTTAATATGGCCTTTTTAATTAGAGAAAAAAATTACAAAAATAAAAAGATAATAAAAAATTAAAAATGAGTTTTACGATGATTATGAGCACCAATCCTTGAATCACGAAGTGTTTTAATTTCTACTCCAGAATATATTTTACTTCTTGAAACATTTTAATATCTTGTTTAATTCTTGCTCACTACTGTATTTTGCCCTCAGCTTTATTTTCCCAATAAAAGTAATCAATATTGAAGCTCTTCAGGGTATTTTTGAAGTCATTTTTACAAATAAAACTATGCTCAAATTCATCATAAAATTCGGTACTTCACATTTTCAATCCAATCAAGATGTGTCTTTACAATTGTAAATTCTAAAGTGTCACATCCAACCAGCTGATTGGTTTTATAATCTAGTCATAATATTTTTAGAATAATATGTTGATATAGGGCCAATCTCCTCTTTCATTTCAATATATTAAATTTTTTAAAAAAAATTCTATATGGAACTCATTTGGATGACGAAATACCCTCCCTTCAATATGTTAAATGCCACTATAATCTGTGCTGTATCTCACTATACAATATCGTTACCTATCTAACAGAGTAGCTTTTGGATAGAAATTTAGATAATAAGGACAAACATTTTCAGCATCTTTTTATCTTAGACAATAATCAATTTGAGAACATTCTCATCCTGTGTTGATTGGTGCAGTCGTAGAGTGTTCGACTATAAAGCAAAAGGTTCTCAAATCGATTCCACTTCTGACAGTTCAGCACTCAAACGTTTTATCAACTCCCCCGAGTAATAAAGTCATTCGATTACTTATTTCAAGATAATTATCATCTAAGACAAAAAGAGGCAGAAAAAAAAGGTTCCATCATCTTATTTGTGTGTGTGCCCGCATTTGTAAATATCGATTATTAAATCAAATTCTAATAAATCGCTGAACTCACATTAAATGCGAGCAATGAAGCCACTTGACGACTTACTTCAAGATGATTTTCAGCTAAGGTAAAACAATGTAATATCTCCCCCCCCCCCCACCAATCATTTGTATGTGTGCATACATGTGCAAACATTGATTATTAAACCAAAATCTAATAAAGATTAATACACTTTCAATTAATATAAGTTGTGCAAATGCTGCTATGTTTGTGCGGATTGCTAGCAGTCATAATAGAAAATTTACGCCTGATGATAGTAGGCTCTCAACATTTATTTGTACCAAAGCCTTCTTGAAAGCACTCAAGATCAATCTGCAGAACATCTTTTGAATTGGTACCACTGGTTCACATCAAAACTCTTAAGGATAAATGGGATAGTCAAGTTTTCATATGAGAGATGCAAAAAGCAAAATGAAAATGTTTGGTAGATTGCAGTTTATGGATAATAAAAGAATAGCCAAAATAGTATTTAATTGGGTTACAAGTAAAGGGCAGCCAATAAGATGGGTGAGAAAAGTAATGCGGTATGCAGAAGATTTGGATAAAGAAGTTATGTCAGTATACTTGTACAAAAGGTGGGATGATTGTGTTAGGAGGATTGTTGAGTATTATAGTGGTAAGGAATGGGATAGAAGAATATATGCATTAATAAAGAATAAGGAGTTGGAGAGATGGAGAGCTGGTATGGAGAGTAAAAAGAGTTTAAGTATATATAGAAGTAAACGAAACATTGGGTGTGAATTAATTTATGGTAATAGCAAGGAAAACAATTTATTGTTTAAGGCTCAAATGGGATCTTTAGCAACACGGGAATAAACACGTAAGTGGAAATAGATGGATTATTTAGTGTGCAAGTTGTGTAAGGAAGGCATAGAAAATATTAGGCATCTGTTCATTCAATGCAAATGGTTGAAAGCAGAAAGGGTACAAATAATGAAGTTATGAAAGAATAAATATGAACAAAGTGATTATACTGAAAGTGGGTTATTGGTTTTTATTCTGGGTTTGGGAAAAGATAAAGGGGGATTTAGATATAAAGGCCGTAGAGTTGACAAAGATTATGTTGTGGAAATGGGATGTAGCAGATTATGGGAAAACTTAGGGTAGTGAATGGAAAGGGAGAGTAAAGTGACTAACAGGTTTCTTTGAGCATAGTTGTTGAGATATTCCTGACTCCATATAAGAAGTCACAGTGCATCACATTGCGCATCTTGTCAACAAATCTATATCACATATTCATGCATGTTTCATAAGCCGCTCATAAAATATCCTAAAAACTATTGTCATAAGTATTGCAATGAAGATTAAATCTAGAACACATCCTTAATTTAATGTCAGTTTTTACTTCAAATACTTCAGATAATCCACCAACAGTGATAATGCTTTATCATGTAGACTTTATAATACAAATAAACTTCATTGAGTAATCAGTTCATTTTAAACATTATTTCAGACCTTTTGAATTGATGGAGGCAAGGGCTTTAACCAAATTGATAAAAGCAGTGTATAATAATACATTTGCTCACAGCTTAAAACATAGCCAATGTTTAATAATATGTGTGTGTGTTTATCTGACAAGAAGTAAACAAATGTGTCGCTATCAACAAACAATTCTAACACACTTCTTTCACTTTACACATTGAAAAACAATATATCCAAATTTTCAAAAATAGTTGACAAATTTCAATCATCCAATAGACTTCTTTAGAACTGTAACATATGTAAATTTCACGATCTCAGGAAATATGTGAGTTTCTTAATGCATCTACTCATTTGCCAGTTCCTTAAAGACTTTGTAGTGTAAGAAACACATTAACCTATAAGATTTGCCTAGATTTGATTCAAATTTTCAAATTTTAAATAATCTGCCAAAATTCTATTAAAAGTTAAGTTTTCTATCTGAAAGTTTATCACATAACAAGAAAGGATTAAGACCAAGCTATAACGCTTGATTATTAAACCAGGCAAAACTCTCCAAACAGTAATGCCACTCCACAAGCCAGAGTAATCAATGAATGCCAGTAGGCTTTTGCACAAAATCCCCATTCTAGTGCCTACTCATTCAATATCCTCAGACTAGTTTCTGGATTATGGCCTTCATCAGTGAGGAGCCTTGGATCTGGCATCCATTGATTACTCTGACTTGGACTGAGTGGCACTACTGTATGAAGAGTTTTTCCTGTTTAATAACAATTATGAGAAAGCATAGGAAACAGTGATCATGTGATGTTTAGTGGTTTAACACTTGATTATCTTCAATAGTAGTTTGCCAATGCTCTCTGACCTCTTAATTCAATTTATTTTTACACTGCAACATTAAAATTCTATATAATTCTAAAAGTTTTGAAGAAACATTTGTAGATGTCATAAAAGAATTGTGAAAACCCTTCAACAGAATATGTAAATTCCAAAATACTTTTGCTTGTCTTACAAATGATCAAAATTAAACTAAAATAATCTTGCTCATCAAAATATTCATCATTCAGGCTACCAAAAATGTAATCATCTACATGAACATACATAGTAAAATAATCAAAATGGAAATTGTTTGGGAAATTACATGACATTTAAACACTGAAATGAGGTTGGAGCTTTAATACAAAAACTGTAAGCCCTCAAGTCTTTCATTCTATTGCTGTACTAAACTGCATGTGGCTTTTCAAGATATCTACTAAGTGATCTTAGTGCCTGATGATGATGATTAACTAATATTAGTAAATACTTTATTAAATATCTTCTAATACTTGTTAATGATAAAAGATTTATAATTTATTTGCTGTCAATCATTTACTAAATTAGAAATTATCCTTAATCCAGTTATAAATTTTAATCCTCGGTTAAATATTAATATTTCTGTTTTTAATAGGGATAATCTCTATTTAATAATAATTTTTAATGTAATTATTTGAAGCAATTGGTATCAAAGTTTGGAGCCAAAAAGTTTATACTTGTAAATCAAATAAACTTTAATCTTCTTTTAAAGATTAATATTCCTGTTTTAACAGGGATAATCTCTAGTTTAATAAATGATCAATAATAATCATTAATGTATTTATTTGAAGCAATTGGTATCAAATTTTGAAGCTGAAAAGTTTGATACTTGTAAATCAAATGGTAACAATTTGCAATTGATAAATAGGAACAAATGGTGAACACGTGCTAGAGATTATGATCTGGGCTAACTGAAAAGTGATAGCTCAGCTTTGAATACATTTTGGGGATCTTTGTCTTTTTCAGATGTCTTAATTTATATGTTTCAAAAGTGGGTGGTAGAATGAAAGTTTTAAGTATATCTAAGATATGTACATATCTTGTGATCTACTCTTTAACAATAATTACACATTTGAATCCCTACACGTATTAATTTATTAAAGTAAAAGAGGATATAATTTTGAAATTATATACAGAATTTAAGAAAATTTGAATACAATTGAATGAAATATGAAATGAAAATTATCTTTTTAATTTAATCTTTAATATTTATTACCTACATTATTTTTTTTTTCATATTCTTTTACTTCAGTATTTTTATTCATTTTATAATGAATTTGTCATGTTATTGAGCATATCTCTGCAATTATAATAATAAATGACCTTTATCATGTTTGGCAGTGACATTTTTTTATATTTTAATATATTAATTTTTCTTTCTTTTTGCTTTTAACTTTTTATTCTCTTTTCTCCCCCCCCTCTTTCTCCCTTCCTGTCTCTCCTTTCCCTTTCTCTCTCCCCTTTCCCTCTCTCTCTCTCCCTCCCTTCCTCGCTCTCTCCTTCCCCTCTTTTTCTCCCTTTCCCTCTTTTTCTCCCTTTCCTCTTTTTCTCCCTTCTCCTCTCTCCCTTCTCCTCCAACTCCCTCTCTCTTTCTCCCTCTCCCTGCTTTCCTCTCTCTTCCTTCCCCTCTCTCCCTCCCTCTTCCTTTCTCTTTCTCCCTCTCTTTCCTTTCCTCCTCCTCTCTCTCTGTTCATTTTTTTCTTTCTCCTGGAATTAATATGCCCATATTTATGTAGGAGTGTTTGCTAACAATAATGATTTTAAAATGTTTTTTTTAAAGTTGTAAATAAAAGATTTTAAAATATATACTGAACCAATGGTGATGTTTGCTCAAAAAGGAAAATTTAAAAAAACAAGCAGAATCGAAAATGAAAAGAAGAAAATAATAGACTGTAATTTTGCTTATTTTACTTTTTCCCCAAAGAGGGGAAAGAGAAAAAGACATAATTACATACAAATTATAGATAAAATTAGAGAATATCATATGATCACCATTTCTTATGCTACACAAGCTGTTTACACAGAGGCTAAGCACACCATACAGTAGCACCATAGAGTGCAAGCCAGAGTAATCAAATCTTCTTGCATTCATTGATTACTCTGACTTGCACTGGCGGCACTACTGTATGGAGAATTTAGCCTCTGTGTAAACAGCTTGTGTAAGCATAAGAAATAGTAATCATGTAATGTTTAGCAGTTTAAAATTAATTATTTCCAATAGGATTATGGTGACTCTGGTTATTAGAAGAACCAAAGACACAAAAAAGAATGGGTGCTGAACTTAGTTCAGATCTATACAACTATACAAGCTAATGAGCTTGAATTGAAAACATGATTGTGTTTTCATTTGGACTCAAAGCTTTATAGTTAGCTAATAAAGTAAAAGGTGGCTGCTTGAGGGTTGCATTAGATCCTAAGATCTAGGTACAGTGCTCTCACATACAAGACTCCTCACTGATAAAAAGCCACAAGCTGGAAACTGGTCTGGGGATATTGGATGAGTATGCACTAGATAGGCATTTTATGCACAAACCTTTTTGCATCCATTGATTACTCTGGCTTACACTGGTAGTGCTACTCTATGAAGAGTTAGACACAGTGTAAAATTAGAGAGTAGTACAAATTTATGGAAAAGTAAAACAAACATAACAATATTTAACCAAAAGAATAGAAAGACATTAAACTGCAATTTCTCTCATCAAAAATAGATGAAATGGAAGAAAAAGATGATCAGCAAACTTTTATCCAATAACTATAAATGACAGTAACAAAAAAAAAAAAAGAAAAAATATCAATAAATAAATACGTTAATAATAAATTAAGAAAACATTATAGTGAGAAATGTAATTTAAATGTTCTATGAATAGATAGCACTCCGAGTCAATAAATGTTTTAAAAGAAAATGGCAGACACCCATTCCTTTAAAACACTTATTAAAGTGGAGTGTTGTCTATTCATAGCACACGTGTGGAAGGACAGTTTTTTTTCCATCTAAATGCTATGTTATTTAATAATCAATATATTGAAATTCTTGAATTTGTAATGACTGGATTAATCAAAATAAGATTTATAATAAAGATGTGAAGATAATAGATTTGAAATAACATGTTAAGATGTTCAATGTGATATAAACCTTAAAAACTTTGAAAGATATTGGGAAATCTGTTGATATAATAAATTTAGATCACTCTCTAAATAAGAATGAAGTACTGTATATCATAATGGACGGACTATAATAATCCCAGATTGAGATAGAGCTATGGTTATGATGTGCACAATTCAATATTCTTTCAGATAGATTTAATACTTCCATTCCATCACATAACATTTTGAGACGTATGAATAAAGACTTTAAAAAAAAAGATCCTCAATATGTATTTCATCCCAAACCAGTACTCTTCAGTTGATCTATACCTTCATCATTTGTTTGGATTATTTATCAATATTAAATTATTACAATTTGTTTTTCAAGTGTTAACTTTACTTTAAAGCCAACCTCTTTAGATAAATACATTTATGAGAATTACTAAACATTTATCTTGGAGTCATTTATCTTTTTCAGGGATTTTATGGACATATGATGGAATTGAAGTTTTAAAGTTATATATGAAGGAATTAACATTGAGAAGGGTATAAGACAGTATGACTCCATATCTCCAAAACTTTTTACAACAGTGCTGCAAGAAGTATTTTGTGGATTAAAATGGGGAGCTAAAGAAGTGAAAGTAAATGGAGATTATTTAAGTCATTTAGATTTTGCAGATGATGTAGTTGTTTTTGAAAATAATGCTTTAGAGCTTCAGGAAATGTTGAAAGAGTTATCAGATGAAAGTAAGAAAGTAGGACTAAAGGTAAATGATAAAAATATTAAAGTAGTGTTCAATGGATTTTTTCAAAAGATAAAAATAAAGATAGATTATAATAAGTTAGAAGAAGTTAACAACTACAAATGTCAGATTATTACTACAGATGGAAACATAATGGATGAAATTAATCATAGAATTAAACTTGGTTAGAGTGCTTTTGGGAGAAATAACTTAATACTAAAAAGAAATATGCCTATGTGTTTGAAAAAGAAGGTTTTTAATAAATGTGTTTAACAGTTCTTATGTATGGATCTAACTTGGACATTTAATAGAAGAGCAAGACAGAGACTTCAGACTACTCAAAAAAATAAAGAGAAATGGATGTTAGGGGTAACAAGAAGAGATTGAAAACAGAATATATGGGTAAGAGAACAAACAGGTGTTACTAACCTCATTGAAAAAATTAAAAGACTGAGGTGGAGTTGGGATGGACATATTGCTAGAAGAGATGATAATAGATGCACAATTGAAATTGTAAACTGGATTCCAAGAGATTGTAAAAGACCCAGAACAAACCCACATATGAGATGGAGAGATTGAAGAGAGATCTTTATCCTGGAATGGATTGATAATGGTTGACAATAGTGATGTTGATATGAAAGATGTTACACATGGAAAATGAGAGATGCATATTAATGCTTTTTTAAAAAATAAAAGAAACAATAATAGATATATTAATTTTTAACTTGATTTAAATTTCATATTTGAAATAGTAGTAATAAGATAATTTCTAGATTAATAAATGACTATTTATAATCATTACAATATATTTGATGATGTCAAAAATATGAATGCAGAAAATCCGATACTTGTAGATCAAATTGCAACAATTCTTTTTCGTTATTGGTTAAATGAAAGCTATGATTCAATAATAGATTATCTGACCATGCTAGAAACTACACTGAAGAAAAAGGAAGTTAAAAAAAATTTATCAAAGAAATATAGCATTATATGTGTCTGAAAATTTGTGATGATGGTGTTTTAGTTGTATCATCACATGATCACCATTTAAGTGCAGTGCTCTCAAATCCAAAACTCCTCACTGATGAAAGCCACAGCTAGAAACTAGTCTGGGGTTATTGGATAAGTAGGCACTAAATAAGGATTTTATGCACAAACCTTCTTGCATCCATTGATTACTCTGGCTTGCACTAGGTAGAACTACCATGGAGAGTTTTTGTCTCTATTTTAGTTGTAGTCATAGTGTTAATTGTTAAAACTCTTTTGAAAAACTCAAACTTTATTTAAACTTTTCAAATACATTCGACTGTTAGTAATAGACCACATTAGTATATAACACAATGTTTCGAGAGTTCTTTTTCTTTTTCCTTCTTCAGAGGTAGCTAACCTAACCGATGGCAGTACTATCTTGGGAATTGAACTAAGAGAGTTTAGTTTTATAAATATCAAATTTAAGTAATGCACTAACCAATCAGGCTATTTTGTGAAAGCCAACATTATGTAGAAATTTTATATACTTATCCATGAAGGTTTCCTGATTTCTTCATTTTTTTTAAAGGTAAGGTTAATAAAATCAAGTGAGAAAATACAAAAATATTGGACAAGGCAAACAAAGTACAAAGATTTTTTTTTTTTTAATCTGTTCACATGACCATCAATCTAGTATGACAATTCAGATTATTAAAAAAAAACGGTCATTAATCTTACATTTAATATATAAAAAAGAAGAAATTAGCAGAACCCTCACATAAATATATGAAATGTCTCTGATAATTGGCTTATATAGTATAGTCGTGTTGGATTATCTTAGTTTCAATATTCACAATACTAAAAGTTCCAATTTGTTTTCCATGCTAATATTGTCATTATCCAGGCCAGCACACATCTGAAGAAAAGAGGGCAATAAAACCACTTGAAAAGTTGTGTTATATATTAACATGTGTGCTACTATTAACAATCCAATGAATTTGAAAAATGAAAATAAAATTTGAATTTTCTATAGACATTTTACAATTAACATTAGGTGATGAAAATAGTCCCGCATATAATTATAGCATTCACTATAAATGGTCAAATTTCAAACTTATTGTCCATAATGTTATTTTCTTTATAAAATTTAAAATAATAATCAATTTTAAACAAAATTGAAATAGATAATCTAAAAATAAATAGAGACTTTATTTAACACATCTTTAAAACAATCGTTAATTCCTATAGCAATTCTATCCAATGAATGTTATTTTAAATCATAATACAATAAACACACCAACAGTAACACATATATATATTGTACCGCGAAAAACACACATCGATCCAACAAACCCCTGAATACAGGTAAAGTACCTCGAGTCTGACCATGTACAAGATAGATAAATCAGGTACATCGTGAATTCTGCCCTATTTACCTATATCCCCAGGTCAAAGATCTAATCAATAGCCTTTCTCGTCGATACGATCGAATTCCTTTATTTTCACTGTGCCGGCAGCAGGGTCTTAAAGCATGAGATTCGATTTTATTACATTTAAATGAGAACTTGGGTGATTGGTTGATATGTATGTTTAAAAATCCAAATTTATTTAAAATAAAAGTAAACAAAATGATTCGAGAACACTGGAAGTTTGTTTTAGTTATATATATTTAAAATCATTAGGCATTCTACATTAGTTATTTTACATTAGTTTAAACTCAAGCTCAAAAAAACAAAAAATACAATTTTTAAATTCACTTCATAATTATATGAGTTCCTGACGACTTTATTTTTATTAGCGGTCAGCATTGACGTTATTGGGTTTGTACAATTTATTTTGTTAAGTTTATACATCTTTAATTTTGTTTACATGTATTCTCCTTTTTTTTAAATAGTAAAAATTATTTCATAATTAAATGACCACGGATTTCAAAATTCCCCGTGCACATTTATTACAAGCTTATAATATAGCGATAGGTTTAAACATCTGCCTAACGCACATATATAAGAATGACTTTAAAAAACATTTCTATTGAAAAAGATATTAATTAAATAGACGATTGTAGTAAGACTAATTTGACGTCTTACTCCATTAACATATATATAAAAAGATTTTTATTTATCTTTATAAAATTAATAATTTGGATTTTCAACAACTAATGTCTTATGACATTAGTGGACCTTGCTGGCATAGCTTATAAATAACTTTAAAACTGTAAGCGATTATCATAAAAAAATATATATCAGTTAATTATCAAAGCAAACAAGTCACTTTAGTTGGACTTACAACTAAAATTATCCCTATAATGAAATATACCGTGAATTAGCCAAAACCAAACAATTTTAACTAATTACGCAAACGAACAAAAGAGTTGATTACTCAGGTCGAATATCCTATGGCTTACATATTAGATAGGCAAAATAAAAGCAACATAATGTCGGGTTAATAAATATATGAATGCAAAATGGAGGGAAGAAACGTAAGTAAGAAAATACGAGCCGGATTACGGACACTCGTATGTCTATTCCAACGAAGAATAAAAGGAAAATCGATACGTCCACATGTCGTGTCCATGTATCGATAGGAGATAGGAATTACAGAGAGCCCTCATATTCGCCTTTACGAATTATGCTGACAAACCAACTCTATCTCAAACACGCTGTCCGTTTCACAGGCATATGCGAAGAACGGAAGCTAACTCCAAATCACAAAATCTATGACCGTTTTAGGTCTGTTCATGAGACTCCAAGCATTCTTTATTAACCCGAGATCTTATAATTATTAAATAGGAATGAATTATAATTAAATAGCCTTAAAATGATCTAATACTGCATAGAGAACAACCTGCGTAAACAACTACTTTATATACATATTTAACATACAACAAAAAAACATACTTATAGAAATAAGGGAATTTAATTCTCGAAAAAATCCCCCCTTCCCTCTTTCCTAACTTTAAAAAAAAAGCATGATAATTAACTGATGCTATCCAGCGGCGCTGTTACTAGGTCAAAAATCCATAGCATATTTTATTCTATTTTGAATTACAGAAATATAAAATTATAGAATCCCATTCTGGGAAATCTATAATAAAACTGTTTAAAGAAATTACGGCATGTTTATTTTGAAATATGTATATTCGACATAACTTAAACTTGCGAAATAAAATAGATCAAAATTATTTTATTTTAAAATAAAATCGTTCTTTCCCGAACTCCCTCAAATAAAACATAGTTTTCTCTCTTAGCAAATTACTCTGAGCCCCCGCGAGTGAAACTTGTCGAAATCCAAAAAAAAATCAAAGCATGAAATAATCTCATGCTAAAATTAATATAAAACAAATAAATTCATATTCAATTAAAAATATTAGAAAATTATTGTGAGCTTGAGTTATCAAAAGGAAAAACATTATAAATAATTTAAAAGAACAGATTAAAGAGACAGTTAAAAAAAAAAATTCTTAATAAAAATTAACTTTTGACATTTTAAAGCTTTACGAAATTATATTTACATTCTAATAATACTTTGGTCAAATCTGGACGACTACCTTGGTGCTCCCCGGGATGAGTTCTTCGGGCGAACATTGATGGCTTATGGCAGTTGATGGCATGTTCTGGCAGCAACATAACGGAAGATTTCGGGTCTCAGGAGGGAAAGAGTAGCGATTACCCTGTTTTACTCCTCGATCATCATAGCGTGCCTTCTACAACTCTTTCTGTTCTCTGTCTAGTTCTGGTCACTCTCTGTCTGATCTCTGGTCACTCTCTATCTAAAAAGGGCCACTCTTTATTACTTCCTACTGCCTCAGGTGATCTTTTAGAAAACCATAGCAATTGTTTTTATTCAAATTTTAGTAAGTTTGTACCTCGATAAGGATTAATATATTTCAATCTAATTTTATATTAGTTTTTAATTTAGATAACAATGTAGAATCTCTACTAATTAATGAATAGAGATTCCACAGTGAATGGATTTTGGTAATTTATCAATGCTTTTAATTTAAACATTTATTTTAAACTTCTTATCGAGATACAAATCTTTTCACGAAGGCCATTTTGAATTCTTGAACTAAAAATAAAGCATTTTAAACATATACAGTATATCTAAAATATATAAAAAAAATTCAAAGTTAATTATTTGAATTCCAAAATAAATTATAGGATTTATTCAGGATAGTTAAAAATGTTTAAAATATGTTTTTTTTTTAAATAATAAAAAAAAAGAAAATGTTAGTAAATAAATAATTAGGTGGTCAGACCGTGAAACGGCAAATCTGAATCAGATTTACCATTTCAATATATATATATATGAACAGGAAATATCTGAAGCTTCCAATGAATTTTATCATGTTTGTAATCCTATTACAACCATCCATCAGCCCAGAAGCCAGACCAACCTATTACATCATAGATACATTAGAAATATACACTTTGTCAAGCAATCCATATAGGAAATGTTAGAATTCAAGGTGATTTACACTTATTTCTAGAGAAATTCCAAACTTTTTTATTATTATTAAATACAATTCTATCACTCATTATGGACACATATGATCAAAGATATGTGCATTAGATAAATGATCCCCAACATGCATATTTCATGCCAAACCAGCACTCATCAGTTGGTCCAGATTGCAATCTCTTATGCATATCAGGGTAGACACAGTCCCTACTTTGTATGCAATTATTAAAACTGTTAACATGGGCAAGGAAATCAGGTACTCATATCTCTATACCACTGCAGATACATTATCTATTAAATAAGACTAAAAAAACATATATATTTGGACTAAGAATAATATCTAATATTTAATAAAAATACCAAACTATCCATGTGTAAGCATACAATACGATAATCATGTGATGTTTCGATGGCTTTATTAATATATTTCCATAAAGTGGTTTGTAGCAATGTTGTACAATAGAAAATTTGAAACTTGTCAATTGCACTATAATATTTTGCTCTATCTATATATATATATCATCATCATCATCATCAACCATTATCAATCCACTGCAGGATGAAGGTCTCTCCAAGTTTAATCCATCTTCTCCGATCATTAGCTTCTCTTCTCCACAACACCCCTGCACATTTTCTTATTTCATCCATCCATCTCACATGTGGTCTCTTTCTGGGTCTTTTACAATCTCTTGGAATCCAGTTTAAAATTTCAATTGTCCATCTATTATCATCTCTTCTAGCAATATGTCCAGCCCAACTCCATGTCAATCTTTTAATTTTTTCAATAAGGTCAGTAACACCTGTTTGTTGTCTCACCCATACATTGCATTTTTGATCCCTTCTTGTTACTCCCAACATACATCTCTCCATACTCCTTTGAGTGGTCTGAAGTCTCTGTATTGCTCTTCTATTAAGTGTCCAAGTCTCAGATCCATAAGTAAGAACTGGTAAAACACATTTGTTAAAAACCATCCTTTTCAAACACATAGGTATATTTCCTTTTAGTATCAAGTTATTTCTACCAAAAGCACTCCAACCAAGTTTAATTCTATGATTAATTTCCTCCATTATGTTTCCATCTGTATTAATAATCTGACCAAGGTATTTGTAACTGTTAACTTCTTCTAATTCTTCATAATCAATCTTTATTTTCATATTTTGAGCAAATCGATTAAACATTACTTTAGTCTTTTTAACATTTATCTTTAGTCCTACTTTTCTACTTTCATCTGCTAACTCCTGCAACATTTCCTGCAGCTCTGAAGCATTATTTGCAAAAACAACTACATCATCTGCGAAATCTAAATGACTTAAATACTCTCCATTTACTTTCACTCCTTTAGTTTCCCATTTTAATCCACAAAATACTTCTTGCAGCACTGCTGTAAAAAGTTTTGGAGATATGGAGTCACATTGTCTTACACCTTTCTCAATGTTGATTTTTCCAGTATCATTATGTAATCTAATTGTTGCTGTTGCATTTTTATAAATATTATTTGACAATATCCTGGATCTATACCTTGATGATCCAATGCTTTAATCACTGAAGAAATGTGTATAGAATTGAATGCCTTTTCATAATCTACAAATCCAAAACATAATGACAACTCATATTCATTTGTCCTTTCTATGACTTCTCTCAATACCTGGATATGATCTATTGTACTAAAACCACTTTTAAATCCAGCTTGTTCTCTTGGTTGATGGAAATCCAATTTATCTTGGTAAAAATTTTATATAAAACTGATAAAAGGCTGATAGGTCTGTAATTTCTAATATCTTCCTTATCACCTTTTTTAAATATTAATATTATTACTGCATTCTTCCAATCTTCCGGTACATCTTTATCATTTAGACATTTGGTATATAACTTTGCTAAAATTGTTTCTATTTCTTCACCTGCTTCTTTTAATATATCAATTATAATTCCATCATTTCCTGGAGCCTTTCCTTTCTTCATACATTTAATTGCATGTCTCACTTCTTCATTTAAAATTCTGGGCAATTCGGAAGATGTAATAGATATAGGAGGTACTTGTTCTTTATTACTATATAATTCTTGATAAAAATCTTCTACCAATTTCATGATGTCATCTCTCTTCTTAGAAATAATTCCATCTTTTTTTCTTATTGTAGATATAAATTTCCTACCAAAACCAAAATGTTGTTTAACATTCTTGAGACTTTTATTTTCTTCTACAGCTTTCCTTGCTATTTCACAGTTATACTTTTTTATATCATGTTCAACTCTTTTCCGTACCATTTTACAAAATTCGAGATATTCAATTCTTTTTAATATATCATTTTTGTATATCTTCATATTCCTTCTTTTCTTCATAAATTCTCTAGTCTCAGTAGAAATTTTATTAGTCAATTGCTGCTTTTTTCTACCAGCTATCTTTGTTGCAGTTTTTAAAAGTGTATCAGTTATTTTCATATTAATTTCATTCAAATCTGAATCATGTTCAAAATCTCCTAACACTTGAAACCTATTTGTAAGTTCTAATTTAAATTCATTAGAATGTTTCTGAAGATTAGGAATATCACCTGTAAATATTGTTTTTCTTAATAATTTTTGTCTCTCTAGTTTTACATTAACACGTAACTTACACCTTACTAATCGATGATCACTTCCTGTGTTAAATTTATTAAGAACATTACAATCTTGAAATATGTATTTCCTGTTAGTCAAAATATAATCCAATTCTGCTGTACCTTTATTTGGATGCTTCCATGTCCATTTCCTTTTAACATTTTTCTCAAAAAATGAATTCATAATATAAAGTTTTTCTTTTTCTGCAAACTCCACAAGTCTATGTCCTCTCTCATTTCTATTACCATAACCAAAATTACCTACAGCAATTTCATCTTTCATTTGTCTACCAATTCTAGCATTAATGTCTCCCATAACAATTTTGAAATGTTGTTTACTCTGACCAAAAGCCTTTTGTACATCCATATAAAAATCTTCTACTACTTCATCACTATGAGAACTTGTTGGGGCATAAACCTGAATTATCTGCATTTGGTATCTGCTATTAAGTTGTATAACTAATCTTGCCACTCTCTCGGATACACCATCAATCTCCACAATATTGTTCTTCCACTTTTTATTTATAATGAATCCTACTCCACTTGTATTTCCAATATGTGTACCTCTATAATAGAGTATATGTCCACTTTTTAAATCAATTGTTTCTTCACCTTTTCTTCTAACTTCACAAAGTCCAATAATGTCCCATTTAATATAAGACAGTTCTTCTAATTCTTGCAATCTTCCTTCACTTGAAAGTGATCTGCAGTTGTAAGTACCTAAATAAAAAGTCATCATCAAATGGCAGCCTGGGTCCACAATCAGGGGATTCTTAGCACCCTCCGCCTTCGGCCATCAACCGCTGCCTTGGTTGGTGACTTTACAGCCTCCTGGGAATAAGGGCCATGCTTTATTTTTGTCTGTCATAATTGTATATATGTATTGGAAAAATATTTATCATTTACACAAATATTCATTCTGCCTTATCAGGCACTGAGAAGAAAGACCATGGTGTTTCTTGATCTTAAACTCAGAGGTAAGAAGCCAATAAACTCAGCATGCTGGCTAATGCATGTTGGTGAGCAGCCCATCCATGTTTGTATACTATATGAATAATCACATAGTAATAACAGCTGCAATGACAAGAACGTATGGAGTGGACATTAGGAATTTGCCCTGCTCGGTTCCTTTAAGGCCTCCAAGAGGAATCAAAGGGTCTCCTTTCAGTTAATAGCAAACTCCTTTCTGCAGCCATATATATATATATATATATATATATATATATATATATGCTGAACAAATAATGAAGATATATGAAAGTGATTGTGATCTGGGCCAACTGATGAGTGTTGGTTCTTGAGAATCATCTTATTCACATGTCTTTGATCATATGTTTCAGTAAAGTATGATGGAATTGTATTAATAAAAAAAATTAAGTTTCGGCTTTCTCTAAAAATAATATATATTTGAAGTCCAATTAGCTTGAAAGGCTGATATTGGAATGAAGTCCAATTGTAATATATCCTATATAAATTGCTTGACAAAATGGTGCGAGAGATTGGCTTGACTTCTGGGCTCATGGATGCTTGTGATATGATTGCAAATGTGATATTACTCATTGGAAGATTGTTACTTCCTGATCAGTTGCATATAATCTGAGTTATTCTTATTTATTATTTACTCACACGTATATATGCATAAAAACTAATAAACAATAGACACTTATTACAACACAATATCTCAATTTATAAAGCATGTCTACAATGACCCCCTCCCCCATGTTTATTTATATCTTTGTTTAAATTTTCCTGTGTATGTAAAGCTTCATAACATTTTCTTTTTTTTTAATTTTTAATGTTATTACTCAAACTTGAGCTGAGTCAAACCACTGCGAAAAGGTATAACCATATAGATATATTCTCACTTCATAGCACTGACTTAACTTTTAGCGAACTCTCACCAGAATCATAGTACAAAATTAATTAACTAACTGCACTGGGAGCAGAATGAATATATAGTTTATAAAATATGCAAATTATTGCAAGAAATATAAAAGTCAGAAGTGTCATTTTTTTGACTAAGGAATGCAAGACTCCTTTCTCTTGACTGAATTTGGGTCTCTTTTAATAACCCATGCCTCCTGCACTTTCTCTTATGATAATCCCTCTTTATGCAGATGGTCTTACTGCTAGGAAAATATGTGTCCTGTAGCATGTTCATGATCAAGGAAAATTGACATATATTTCCGATCTTGTTTAACATTTTTATAAAGATAGGGTGCTGGACAGCTCTCATAGATTTATTAGCTCAAGACTCCTGGGAAGTACACTGCTCAGGAAGTACACTACTCTACAAACTGAATATGGTCAAGAAATTTTTATAGGCTATTTGAGGAGTGTGTTCATATTGAGTTCTTTCTTTAGTATTGTTCAGAAGATTGTTAAAAGAGGATAGTGTTCTAAATGCTATTCAAACAGTGTCCGAGCAAATTTTTTGTAATTTTATCACTATACTAGGAATCTACAGAAGGTTAATCCATGGCTTATATAAAATGTCATTGTTAATGGCTTTGTTACAGTTCATATAATTTTTACTGTATTTATTAATGTCACATATTTATAGCCTATGTCTGTGAGGTCTTTGATATATTCCTCAATGTCAAGTTTCCTATCATAATATTAAAGACAGCACTCCATTCAAACATGCTCCTCAAATAGTCTATAAAATTTCATGCCCATCTTCAGTTTGTAAAGCAGCATATTATGGGTAGTCTCAAGCTAATAGATCTATGAGAGTCATCCAGCACTCCTATATTAAGCAAGACTGGTAACTAGAGAACACATGTTTTTCCCTTCTAACAGTAATGCCATCTGCACAGAGAGGGATGATCATAAGAGAAAGTTTAAGAAGGCATGGGCTATTGCATGAGACCCAAATTCAATCAACAGGAAGGAATCTTGCATCCCTTTGTCAAAGAAATGGAATATCTGACTTTTATAATTAACATTTCTCACTGCATTAATTCGCATATTTTATAAACTATATATTTATCCTACTCTCAGCACAGTTAGTTATAAAATTTTGCACTATGATTCTGATGAGAATTCACTGAAAATTAACTCAGTGCTGTGAAATGAGAATTTATCTATACAATTATACCTTTTCATAGTGGATTGACTCAGCTCAAGTTTTATTTTGAGTATTTCATTAGTATATAAAAAGAGTTTCATGTTAAATAATTACACTGTTATATAGCTATAGACATGCATAATTTATTCAAGAGGCCATTTATAATGAATAAATTGATTGCCATTAAATAGGAAGGAATACAATTTTTAAAATCATGTTTGGCATACAAGATTTTTCTGAATTGTTGTAATCTGTGAATCAATGGATATTATTTATAATTCGGAGAAAATGTTTCTTAATTTAAAAGTGATGTTACTAGATTAAAACAAATGAAGAATATGTTTAAAAGACTGGTGGAAATTTTAGATTGTTGCAAAATTATGGCAGTTAAACTAAAGGTTAAATATGACAGAAAATTAAAGTTCCTCATTGACAGGCAAGGTATAGCTTTGATTCACAGTGATTCCAATAATTGGACATTGGAAGCTACTGTAAATGGAATTGTGGACATCAAAGCAAATTTTTAAAACTCAGTGGCAAAAGAGAAAATAATTGAGAGAACTACTAGAATGATCAGTTAATATAAGTCTAATAAAATAAGTAATGTTTGGGCTGAAAAAATAACAGAAGTTAAACAATTCTGTATGAATAATAACATAGTATGCATTAAGGAAGACAAGGTCAACAGATTAGTCCTTGTAAATGGCAATGACTTTAATTTAAAAATAAATTCACAAATCACAAACTTAAAATTCATAAATATTAATTCATATAATATTAAAATGTGTAAAGATAAATTTTCCAGCAATTTTGTGCAAATTTTGCAAGAGGGCTTATACATGTGTGGAGTATTTGCAATTTATCCTTCGTTGGCAATATTTCCATGGCATTTACTAACATTAAACTTCATATAAAAGGCTTTCCATTAAAAGTAACATTAGCTTTTACAGGAGCATATTATTTTAAAACTACAAAATTAATTGCCAATTGGTTAATCAATGACATCAGACTTGGCCCTTATTCAATCAAATCTTCCTATGGGTGTGCTGAAAGAATTAAAGATATAAAATTAAATAAACACCATACTATTGCATCTTTGGATATAAAAAAGCTGTATGGGTGTTACTGACCTCATTGAAAAAATTAAAAGACTGAAGTGGAGTTGGGCTGGATATATTGCTAAAAGAGATGATGATAGTTGGACAATTGAAATTTTAAACTGGATTCCAAGAGATTGTAAAAGACCCAGAAAGAGACCACATATAAGATGGATGGATGAAATAAGAATAGTGTGCAGAAGCTAAAGATTGGAGAAGATGGATTGAATTTGGAGAGATCTTCATCCTGCAGTGGATTGATGATGATGATGGGTCAGTGCCTAGAGACATTTCTCTTGCATACAAACAAGAAATATTGCAGCAAAATAATTATAATCAACATGAGACAGATTTCATCCTTAAAGTACTAAAGTGGATTGACATAGATATAATAGCCTGGGCTAAGAGTAAATTCTATAACTTGACATAAGGTTGGCCAATGGGGCTTCGAATCAGCAGAATTATCAGAAAATACAATTCTTTCAAAATATTTAGAGCCTACAATAAATGAATGTAGTTCAGATATGTAGACAAAGTATTTATATGTGTGGCCAAAGATAAAATCACTAACATTCTTTCAAAATTTAATAAAGAATCTCCACTTGAATGGACTTTGGAAGTGGAAGATAATAAATCGATACTTGACTATAAAATTATCATGAAATCGGTCCAAGTAACTGGTGCTATACAGCTCAAATTTAACATGCCATTTAAACACAGAATGGCCAGATTAAAAGGATTTTTGCATTGAAACAAAAATTATATAAATATGAAACTGGTAGAAAACTTAACATCGAGGCATATGTCAAAGACCTCACACAGACATAGGCTACAAATGTGTGACCTTAATAAACACAAAAAAAAATTATGTAAACTGTAAAAGGTTACTACCATTGACATCCCACATATGCCATGGATTAACCTCCTGTATATTCCTAGCATAATAACAAAACCTTGAAAAATTTGCCCGGATACTGTTCGAAGTGTTTAGAACACTGCCCTTTCTTAACAATCTTCTGAACAATACTAAAGACAGAACTTCATTTGAACATGCTCCTCAAATAGTCTATAAAATTTTATGGCCATCTCCAGATTGTAGAGAAGCATATTACAGGGAGTCTTGAGCTAACAGATCCATGAAGTCACTCAGCACTCCTATCTTTATAAAAAGGCTAAACAAGACCAGCAGCATAAGTCAATTTTCCTTGATCAGGAACTTACTACAGGACACGTTTTCTCCTTCTAACATTAAGACCACCTGTATAGAAAGAGATGATCATAAGAGAAAGTTCAAGAAGGCATGGGTTATTACAAGAGACCCGAATTCAATCAACAGGCAGGAGTTTTGCACACTTTTGTCAAAAAAATGGAACATCTAACTTTTATAATTTACATTTCCTGCTGCAATAATTTGCATATTTTATTAACTATATATTCATCTGGCTCCCAGCACAATTAGTTAATTAATTTTGCACTATGATTCTGTCAAGAATTCACTGGAAGCTAACTCAGTGCTATGAAGTGAGAATATATCTATATGGTTATACATTTTCATAGTGGTTTGATTCAGCTCAAGTTTTTGACAGAATAAATGTGTTATTGAAACTCATTTCTTATCCTAATACATATCCATTATATTATTTTTTGTATTATTAGTATTTTTATTATTGAAATTTTTTAAATTAAAAATCAATCTCCTCATAATCATCCCCAATATCCAATTTCTATCCAAATGTTTCTTCTGCATTCAATGTTAGCCTTGTTTTTTGATTTAAAACCTTTCAAAGCTCTATTTTCTAAGACCATATCTGATATGAATTTGGTTCAGTTACTCCTCTTTTTTTCTTTATCTTTAATTAATATATATATATATGTGCTCTGCGCACAGATAATGAAGCTATTCAATGTATGTAAAATTTTCAAAAGTTACCACCAAGCGCTTTCGGGATAGTTTATAGTCCCATATTCATGGCGACTTGTATTTGGTTAATAACTATAATATTAATGCAAATTTTATGCAAATTCATATGCAGATGTTATGTGGACCATTTTTGAGACAGAGAAAAGCAGGCCTTACTACATTGTAAGTGACACAGCAGCAATCAATAGAAGTGAGGCCTGCTTTTCTCTGTCTCAAAAATGGTCCACGTAACATCTGCATATGAATTTGCATAAAATTTGCATTAATATTATAGTTATTAACCAAATACAAGTTGCCATGAATGTGGGACTATAACCTGTCCCAAAAGTGCTTGGCGGTAACTTTTGAGAATTTTACGTACATTGAATAGCTTCATTATCTGTGCACAGAGCACATATATATATATTAATTGATTTCAAATGCTAATGAAGTAAAGCCTTAACTTTATCTTTAATGTAATGTTTAATAAGCATTTCTTCATTAATTTCTTGTCTTAAAAAATGTCAAATATTTTAATCCCTTTTCTTTCTTTTTCATTGTAAATATAATATTGTATTTATTATTATTCAATTCTTCAAATACATCAACAAAACTTGTTATTTTCTATTACAATTATATCATTAACATATTTAGATTTTTTTATCAATTACATTTTCCTATAGATTGTCACACAAATTGAATATATAAAGAAACTAAAGAGCTAACAGTATTAAATTAGCAAAAAATGGATTTTATAGATTCTTAATAGAATAACCATGATTATGAAGCACACACATTGAAAGTATACTGTTTAATCTCTATTGTAGTATTCATATTATTAGTAGTAATGACAAAGAACTTAGATACTATATATATATATGTTGAATTAAATATTTCCATGGATTGTTATTATAAAAATGAATAAAAATGAGGCAATAATATCCATGTAAATAGAAATAATCTTTAACCTAAGAAATTTATCAATTACTACAAATTGACAATTCCTGAGGCCAAACCAGTTTTTTTCTTAAACATATCATAGTCCTTTTGTTTGTGTTTTTGTTGAAGTAATATATAGTCAATTATAATTAATTGATGATATAGTCCCATTTAAATATTTGAATAAAAAGTACAATTTTAGATTTATTATGGAGATTAAAATATTTAGACATATTTTTTTTTTTAGAAAAAGAATTACTAGAGGCACATTTATTAAACATTATATTAAAAGTAAAAAAAAAGAGGATTAATTGATTCAAATTCATACCTATCATGATCTCAGAAAATAAAGTTTTGAAAGGTTCTAAGTTTAAAAAATGATAGGCTAACATTGAATGTAGAAGAAGCATTTGGATATAAATTGGATGTTGAGAATAATTATGTAGAGATGGATTATAAAAGAAAAGATATGAACAATATCATAGATATATATGGCATTCATTGAAGAAAAGTTATCTCAGAATAAATCCTTAGATAAATGACTTTGTAATGCTAAAAGGATTGATAATATTAAAAAAATACAGTAGAATTAATTAAAAAAATTATTTATAACCATTACAATATGATATATACTGGTCACTCAGAAAAGACTGGCATTGAAAGAGATAAAGAATATGATAGGGCAATTAAAGAGAAGATACAAAATCAGAGTCATATATTAGTTCTTTAGATACCAATTATAGAATGAATTGTGAAAAAAATATTCAATGTAATAAGCTGTATTGAAAATTACTAAGAAATCAAAGGTTATACAATTTTATATATACAGGAAAATATAAACAAATGTAAAATCAAGGTTAAAAGTCCAGTACAATTAAATGAAAAATGGTCATTATTGGATTATTGGAAATTTTAGAAGTTTAATTAAAATATTTTTTTGTAGATCTCTTTTGTTTGTTAAAATATTGGTTTCCATTTTTTATTAGTTGTTTTATATATATGTTAACATTTTTTTTATGAGTCATTGATTAGACTAAAGATTATCCACTATTATTTATTATATATATGTATGTATTTTACTGATGGTGTGTTTATTATATTATGATTTAAATAATGTCCACTAGATGAACTGCTATGGAATAGGTTAAAGTGTGATTATAAAAGATGAGACATCTTGATTAAGGTTCCTATAAGAAATGAAAACCCTGGTTTAATGTGTTGAATAATTTTTATTTATTTTTAAGATGTCTAATTCAATTTTGTTTAAAATCGATTATTTTAAATTATTAGCATTATATGTATTATTTTTTTAAAAGATAATTCCCTTCCTACAAAAAATAAATAACTAAAACATCATATAATCATCATTTTCTATGCTTGCACAAGCTGGTGGAAAACCTTCCATATTGTAGTGACATCCAGTGCAAACCATAGTTATCAATGGATGCTAGGTTTGTGCATAAAATCACTATCTAATGCCTACTCATCCAATATCTCCTGACTAGGTTCTAGTTTTATGGTCAGTGAAAGGCCTTAGATCTGAGAGCACTGTACCTAGTTCTTAGAATCTAACATAACTCTCCAAAAACTGTTCTTTACCTATAAAGCTATAAGCCAAAGATGAAACACAATAATGTTTCCAATTGCATACTACTTTCATATCCAAATCTCATCAGTGATGAAAGCCATAGACTAGAAATTAATCTGGGGATATATATTTATGAATGAGTAGGCACTAGATAGAAATTTTGTGCACAAATCTTTTAGCATTCATTGATTGCTAAGGCTTGTATTGAGTGGCACTATTTTATGGACAATTTGTTACTGTTTAAAAACATAAACAAGAGATAAGAATTAGTATGGATAAAAATAGAAAAAAATCATAACAACATAGCTGTATGGGGAAATTTGCCTAGGTGAAATAATAATGAAAAATATTAAAAACACCTAATGATAATCCTAATGCAATAAAAAGAGAGTTATACAGTCAATTAAAATTATACAAAATTTGTTAAATAAGTATAATGGTATATTTTAAAAATATGCAGAAGACTATAGTGTCCATTAAAGAGTTTAATAGAAATATGTTAGTGCATTTAATATTAAGCATCACATGACCTTTTCATATGCTTCCATAAAATGTGATATATGCGCTGTGACTTCTCCTTATACGGAGTCAAGAATCTCTCAGAGAAACCTGTTAGCCACTTTACCTTCCCTTTCCATTCCCCACCCTAAGTTTTCCCATAATCTGCTTCATCCCATTTCCACAACATAATCTTTGTCAAGTCCACGGCCTTCATATCTAGATCCCCTTACCTTTTACTAAACCCAGCATAAAAACCAATAACCTACTTTCTGTATAATTACTTTGTTCATATTTATTCTTCCATATCTTCATTATTTGTACCCTTTTTGCTTCCAAGCATTTACATTGATTTAACAGATGCCTAATATTTTTTACGCCTTCCCTACACAACTTGCAGACTAAACCACCATATTTTTCCATTTCATTTTATTCTAGCGCCATCTATCCTAAGTACGAATAACTCTGTTAAAACAGATATTAAAGTTAAAAATAGTTGTTGCTAATAATTACTTTACAGATTCTTGTATGATGCACACATAAAGTTCTCAGCTGGTTTTTAATCCTGGATTGATTGATCATTGAAGTTACCAAATTTATAGATTATTTTGTAAAAGATCTGAAAATAGCCTATTAAAATGGTATAAACTATTCCATGTCTAAAGTTAAAAGACATTATTAGAACATTTTTTTAAAAATAAATTCCTTTTACCCCCCCCCCCCTTGTTTTATTAATACTTGTTACATATTAAGTAATTTTTATTACACAATACTCTTAAAACCTGAGAAGGGAAGTAATTAACTTAGAATACATCTTCAAAAATGAAAGAAAATGTTTGGTTAAAAAAAAAAAAACATATAGACAAAATGAAAATCTTTAAGTAAAGACCCAAGTAAGAATGCAAGTATTATCTTCCGGTAGCTGCTTCTGGCAGTGTGTAGAAATTATGTGTTAATTTTCTCATACTAGAGGTAATAATAGAAACATTCATTTTTATTAATGCACTTTTATTGATGTTCTTACTGTATAATTTGGTGCAGTGGTAGACGAACATATTCTGGAGCTCAAGGTATATGGATTGTGCCTAAATTCTATCACTACTCATGTTTGAACATTTTATGATCTTCCAAGCAATAAAGTTGTTCAATTATTTTTTTACTTTTGAGTTTATAATAGGTAAACCTATTCATTTATAGGAGACTAAGATTTTGACATGAGCATTGACCAAAAAACTTACTTGAAAATATACATATAATATTAATATCATTTTAGTTCTTTATTACTTTTACAATGCTTTTTACAGTTTCGATTACTCCAGCAATCTTCTTCAGAACTTCTACTTATATTTTCAAATCTTAACCATCCATGAAAAGCATTGCAAAAGTAATAAAGAATTAAAATGATATTAATATTATATGGATTTGGCAATGCTATAAGAAAGATAAAGTTGAAAATATACACTCAGTTGAGATTATTTAGATCATGGATATCAAGTACGACATAAAAATTTACAAGTTATCATTTATAGTTTTATGGAATAGCAAAAGTACCACATATGAAATGTACTAGTAATAGAAAATTGATTCACTTAACTTCTTCTAATGATTTTGCACCTTAAACTTTTGTTTGCACTTAGAACCATATCTCATGAAAGTACAAAAAAGGACCTTTCACTTTAAAGATTTGTTGTTTGGAAAGCTATGTGAATTTACAGCACCAAAATGTTGGGATGAACATAAGAGTGACCTGTAACTCTTAAATACCATACAAATGTCCTATATTACACAGATTATAAAATAATCACATGGTTAGTTGCTTGAGATCTCATAAAGTGGGACCTTGAGTAAAATATTTCCATTTCAGTTGATTGAACTAAGATTTTTTTTTACTTTACTCAGGATTTAGCTTTTGGTTCTATTGTTTTATCATTGTGGTTACTCTGGACTCTTAAATACTGTAAACCAGAATCTTAAAATACTGATGACAAATTAATCTGTTCTATTACAGAAATATAAATCAAGTTCTGAAATTAATTGAAGAGTGAAAAATGATTGGATAAATTATTGGAATATTAAAAATAATTCTAAACAATTCAAAATTAAAGAACTAGTTTTACCGGTTCTTATTAAGTACCAAGATTAAAGAACACTGTGATTAGAATGTTTAACATTACAAAAAAGGAAGAAGGAAAATATATTCCCAAAAGTGAAGGCAATGTATGTCCATCACTTCAAAAATTATTATCTTTATAAATGGAGAAAAGAAGACCTTTAAAAAAATAAAAGATATATAGAAAAATTTTAAAATGTCTGAAAAAACAGAAATTTAGCCTTTAATATAAATATACCACAATTGAAAGAAGTAGAAAGTACTATTGATTACAGTAGCCATAGACATTTCACCCAGAATAAAGAAAAATAAGCAAAGAAGAATAAATAAAACTCAAAATAAAAGGAATAAATCAAAGGCTTTAGTACTAATTTAAATCATTACACTTAGAAGTTGCAAACCCATACCTAAAACAAAAGCAAGATTTTTATGAATATTATTGGACAATTATCATGTGTCTTAATAATAAAAAATAGCCTACAATACTAAATAATTTACTTAAATTCTTTTTGTGACACTAGACATTATTATATTAAGGGGCAATAATTCATTTAATTGATTTAAAAATTCATTCCATTATTCAAATTATTATAGATAATAATCTATATATAAACAAAGACTATTATGTAAGACCACCATATTTACACTACATAAAGTGTCTAAGACTATAACTAGAGGGCAGTGCAGTTATATAAAAGCAGTTGCCTTGTGAAGAAATGCTCCATATTTACTTAAGATGAAATGATCTGAATTAATAAATAATATATAATTAAATGATTGGGAATTCTTAAGAAATTTAAGCACTGAAGTTACAGATCTGTGGCTTTGATCCATGGATCTTAATCTCCAGAAACCACTTTTCTACATAATACATTAATAAATGATTACTAGTTTTTTTTTAAAAAATGAAGTAAAAAAAAAAATCTAAAAGTGTGTTTTGTTTATAAGATTGTCTCCTAAAATATTTTTTATCTGCATGACAAAATTCTGACCTACAACTCATTAAAAAGATATTTCAGCATGCATGATAAGTGAACAAATATAAAACAGAATTTAATGGTCCTCACCAAAATAAATATATCACAATTTATCTACAAAGGAAAGAAAACATCTGTAGAAAAATTGGTGATTTTGTAGATTTTCTTTTTTTTTTTGTTCATTCTTTAGCTAAAAATAACTAATGATATTTATTTGATATTAGTTGATTGCTTGATGGCATTGTTTATATGCTAAAACACATAAAAATGCCATTTACGTGGCCCAAAGTTTACAGCCTATAGAACAGTGATGTTCATATTAGCCATAATAGGCCTATATTGCATTGTACACAAATATTACGGCCCACTGATGTGCTTCGCAACACTATGCAAATGTGCACATTTCACAGATCGCTACCATATCATGTGAGGGTGTATGGCATTCGACTGACCATAACTCTTGTACTATGCATTATAATTAATGATCTTACACCCTACCTGACGTAGTATTACACACTAATAATTGTAAGCCTGTCACCACACTTCCCTACACAGTTTGGAAGGTGAAAAAAATTGCAAAAGTGTAGAGACAAGCACAATTTCACAAAATTCACACAAAAAGGCACGTTTGCGTGAGAAAAGCTAAAAGATAAATTAAATGGCTGAGGTTGCACATTGTTTTGGAAATCAGAAGCTTGGTTTGATCAGACTACTGCATCTTTTGGACGATCCTTTGGATTGTCAAAAACATTGATCCCCAGCCATACACATTCCAGCGCTACATGCTATTTATAATGTAATTTAAAAATGTAATTATTCGATTTCAGAAAATTTTAATTCTTACGTTTTATAAAATAATGTTGGTTCATAAATTGTTTACAAATACTTTGCAGAATGTTGGCCTGTAATGTTTATAATAATGTCTTTTTTTCAGATAAAGAGCAGCTATGAGAAACTAAAATTGCATGTTCTTTTGGAAAATTGTAATGTTGGTTTGATCAGAGTACTGCATATTTTGGATGATCCTTCAGGTTGGCAAAACCATTCGTCTCCATCCCCTGCACATTCCAGCAGACATTTACAAGAAAATAATGTTGGCTTGTAAATTGTTCAAACTAGTTTGAAAAATGTCAACACGTGCTGAAAGGTATAATGTAATTTAAAAATGTAATTATTTCATTTTAGAAAATAATGTTGTTTCATAACAAAAATTTGGGCCAGTAAATGGTATTTTTATGTGTTTTAGTGCATAAACAACTCCATCCAGCATCATGCATGTCTAATCAACCAGTACTATTTATTTACTCACCAATAATTCATATTTATATGACTATACAATCTAATGGGCTTGGATTAAAATTATTCTTGGGTTTTCAATTTAAGACTCATGGTTTTGTAGTTAAGTAGAGATAAAAGGTAGCTGCGAATGGTTGCATTAGATTCTAAGATTTAGATGCAGTGCTCTCAGATCCAAGGCTCCTTGCTGACAAAGGCCACAAGCCAGAAACTAGTCTGGGGATATTGGATGAGTAGGCGCTAGATGGGGATTTTATGTACAAACCTTCTGGCATCCATTGATTACTCTGGCTTGCACTGAGTGGCAATACTTTATGGAGAGTTTTGCCTGTTTTAATAACAGTAATTTAATAGTTAGTTGAATTGGATATCGATTAACTATTTGCAAAAAAAAAAAGTCCTTAACTACTTTAATAACATTAATGCTTGTTTGAATTTGAACCCTTATATTATTATAATCATGGCTTTGGAAGATAGGTATTACCTATACATGAAACACTTTATAACAAAAGATTGAAATTATACGTTAAATGATTTTCAAATCAGTGAACATATAACACTATTATAAAGACAAACACTGACATTCCGCTATAAAGAAAATATGTCTAAATGCACTAAAACTCAGATAATGATGAAGCTAAGTTCATATTGTAATTTGTACTTAGTTTCATCATTATCTGAGTTTTAGCACATTTAGACCTATTACTTGTTTAATTGGGAAATCTACTTCTATTTCTACATTATAAAAATATTAATCAATATATTTATGGAAAAGTTTTCATTTTCTATAATGATTCCTTTATTATTATCAGATATTAAATATCTAATAATAAGTCAATGTCAATTTCTGATGATCATATAAATAGTATTTCCCAAAACAACCATTCATCTCAAGGCTAGTCCTTAACTTTCTTCACCACACAATCTTTCCAAATATTATATCCTTTCAAATTCCCAGTGATGAAAGTTTATTCATCAAAAAAGAAAAACAGATACTAGTACAGTTAGAAAAAGGTTTACAAGGGAGTGATTATATGGTAAATTGAAATTTCAGGAGCAACATGGTAAAAGGGAAAGGATACATGTGAAAAAGGAATGGGAAGTGGAAAGGGTGTGTAATCCAGGCCAGTCCGAGATGCATGTCTTCATTGACCAAGCACTGCATTTTATAATATTATCAAAATAGGCTAATTTCATCCAGATAATTTGTGCATCATGCATAACATTTGTTCTAATTTTATCATTTCCATTTGTTCATTTTCCTAGTTGATCCTGAAATTCTCAAAAGTTTTGACAAACTCCATGTGCTAAAGAATCAATATTTTTTATTATTGTTTTACAGTCTAACTTTTATATCCCTAAAGAATCACATGAAACATCATAGCTTTCAACAACTCTAATTTTTATTTTTTAAAAAGTATCCTATATCTCTACTTCAAGTGTCTCACTGTAATTTTATCTAGCATTACTCTGGCATAAAACCACTAAAATATCCCATGATTACCATCTCCTATGCTTATACAAGCTGTTAATACAGTAGCAAACTTCCAAACAGTAGTGCCACCCAATGCAAGTTTTAGTAGTCAATAGATCCAAGGTGTAGATGCAATGCTTGAAAACTCAGATGCAAAGCTCCTCAGTGATGAAAGCCACAAGCTAGAAACGAGTCTGGGGATATTGGATGAGTAGGCACTAGATAGGCATTTTACACCCAAATCTTCTTGCATCTATTGATTACTAAGGCTTGCACAGAGTGGCACTACTGTATGGTGAGCTTGCTACTATATTAATCTGTCATAAATCTTTCCTCTGCTAAATCTTTTGTTATTGATAAATACTCTAAAAATAAAAACTGTCAATGTTCTATGTCTTTATTATTAAGTTTGAGATCAATTTTTGATGGTGTTGTCACCATCTTTGCTTTCTTCATACTTAACCTAATCTCATCTCCTTGCTCTGCTCTTTAATTTCATAATGATAAAATATTGAGATCTTTTTTTCCATAGCTATAAACCTTGTGTCATCAGCATAAATGTTTTCTTCTTAAATCTAAATCTGTGTTTGTCTTCTTCCAATCTACGTTTTTCTCATTACGTGCTTAATATACCAATATTTAATAGATAAAAAATATGCACATCTGTGTAATTCTTTTACCAATGTGGAATAAATCTGTGATCATAATCTATTTTAAGTACTAGAGCTATATTATAGATTTTTCATAAAAATAATGAACAGTTTTGATCCACCACAAACAGCAGAAATACTTCATTTCTCAACTTTTCTGAAAACAATTTGCATATGAACCAATTCTCTTTTAATGTAGATCTTTATGCTATAGATTTTTCAAAATAATTTTACTTCTAGTTGCTACATTATCTTTTACATTCTAAAAGAATCTTCATTGAGCAGCTTTTCAAGTTAATCAGCATAATTTGATTAATAATCTCTTAAATGGAAAGTGTCATCTGTTCTCATTCTTTTTGCAAAGATCTCAGGGCCAATATAAACTCATTTTTCCTTACCAAATCTTGTTAACCATAGAGTTTCTTATCAAATATCTTAGTTGATGGTGTAGTTATTCCATATACAATACTTCTTCCATCTCTATTTTTTTTGTCAATTAGTATTTGTCTGATAAACTTAGCCATAGGGAAACATGTTTTCATTATTATAATCTTCGGAAATATTATAATTTTGTTTTCTTGTCGTAGATGTTATTTGCAAATTTCTATTCAATTCCTTTAAAAGATCATTATCCTTTATTTTTGCAATTACCATTGTATTATCAGATGTCAATAATTGATTTCCCTGGGTTTTTCCCCAATATACTCCTTTTTTTTCAATTTCCAATTTAATTTTCCTTTCTTCAACATTCATGTCTCATCAACAATTACATATACTCCAGAACACGTTAAGATTCCATTATCCTCCTCCATACTTAACAATTTTAAGGCATACTTAATACCCCATAGAATTTGTGGCAACGATTTGTCTAATATGATCTGTCTATCACATTGAAAATTGATCAAATAGGTGGTACCCTTTCAAATTTTCTTCAGTAACAAACTTCCCTATATTACAATCTTATCAATAGGCATCTGAAAATGCCAGTTTACTGTCTTATTAGCAATAAGTTTCTTGCTGACTTTATCAGAGAATATATGTTACTTCTAAAAAGGAATACTCAGATTCTTTAGATTATTTCTAGAACTTCATTTCAGTTAAAAGTTCATTTAAAGATAACTAATGATCCATGTCACAATTTTTTCCAAGCTCATATTATTAAATTTTTTTTTCCATTCAGGCTAATAATAATGTAATCACTTTGGTGCTTTAAACTCCATCTGGTGATAACTATGTGTATTATCAGCATCCAAGCTGCTTAAAAATACCAATAAAATATCATTGAATTCCCAAAAAGCTTATAAGCCATCTTTCTACTCTCCTTCTACTTTCTAGTGCACACTGATTAACATTTCTTTCTTTTCTTTTCTGCTTTCAAATCCTTACTGACCAAAACATTTCTTGGTTTTCTTTTTTTTCAGTCCACATCAACCAATAGCATTTCTCTCTTACTTTTCTTTTCTGCTTTCAAGTTCAATGATATATCCTGTTTTCTTTTTTCAATTTTTGGCATTCCAGTAAACAATCTTGGAAAATATTTTTTGCTTATAAATTGTTTCAACTTATTCTCATGCCTGTTCATAAAACTTCAATTTCTTCTTTATATACTTGAGTTGTTACAGGATAGATTTTGTATAATTGGTAATGTTGAATGGGTGTTTACAAAATTGAATTAATATCAATAAATCATTCTCAAGATTGTCTAATGGCAGTTTTTGCTATTGCCTTCCTGACATTGAAAACCACACTATTTATTTATTATTGAATTGATCTAAAATCTCCTAAGCTAATCTACATCAAATTTTCCTTGTTTCATAGACCACAAATTCCAGATTAATGTTCTCCTTATACTCAGATTTCTTATCAACATGGAGGAACGTGCATACAATTAGACATTGTACAAAGCATTAGAAAATATATTTGGATATTTTTTAGTAACATGCAAAGTGCTTTTAAACCAGATAAAGTTACCTCTCGTACTCTTCCAGTGCTATAGCATTATCCTGATTATTGTTATTTATTATCTATTATAATAGATGACAGTTGAAATCTTAAACTAGATTCCAAGAGAATATAAAAGACCTAGAAAGAGACCACATGTGAGATGGACACAAGTGTGATTCATGAGAAACGAATGAACAATACAAGACTTTTATGAAAGAGACAGAGCCCATTCATGTTAAAAAGATTTTCTCAAAGACATGCCAATGAAATGCATTAATTGATGGTTTTCATGAGAAAGATATGACAGAGAATAGAATAAGATGGAGAGCTACAATTAGAGATGGTGTTGAAGTATTTTGAAAATAAAAGCTTGTTGCAAAAGAAAGACAGCATTTCAAAATATCAAATAAACAATAGTGGATTGGTGTATTCTGTACATGGACATATTTTTAGTTAAAAAATCAGTTTGTATAGTCAAGACAAAACTCATCTTTAATTTATTATTATAAATTCATTAAAAGCAGTCAACACTCAATCAGTACCAATATCAAAAACAATCAGCAATCTCAATCTGTTGTCAAGATAACCACCTTGTACCAATAAAGATGGAAATCCATCTTTATTTATATAGATACTAAAGATTTATTGCCTTTCTATTTTTGTTTTTTTTTCCTCTTGAATCTGAATGATGGTTTTAGAAGTGCGATATTTTGATATTTTCAGTATGAAAATATTTTTTACAAAAAAAAAAAAAAATTGTTCTTTGATATCGAACCAGATTTTTTTTTTTTCGCTGTGTGTCGGTCCATGTTGTAGAAATAATATTTTGAATTTGAAACCTTTATTTCTTTTCTGATTCCAACTTATTACTCTAAATCAATTTGTATGTGTGTGTCTTTTTAAACTATAAATGGTTTCTCAGCTAAGAGTCAAAATACGAGATACATTCCTTATCTTTTTCCTCAAGACTTGCTTAGGTTCTTTAAATAAAATATTGTCTACAAACTGGGCTCCATGAAATTTTAAGTCTATTTATTTCCCCCATTTTATTAGCGTGTGTGTATGATGAAATTGTTTTTTCCACGTTAAACTGCAATTTCTTGAGATTTTAAAGTTACTTTTCAAATATTTTATAGTCAAATTTTTATTATATTGACTTTATTTAGCTTTCTTTTCTTTTTTTAATGGTGATGACGGAAAAATAAATCGGCGCCATCCTTCTTTCTAAATTCAAATAAAATAAAGGTTTAGCAAGTTGACGGCTAGGCGATTAAATAAATTGGTTTTAGAATCTTGAAGGGAAAAAAATGTTCACTGCTACGAGAAACCATTATTACTGAAAGTCACGGTAAACTCATCTAATCCTAACCTGTGCGAATCTGTCTTTGCAAAGCAGAGGGAGAAATGTTAATTATGAATTAGAATTAATACTCTTAATAATTTAAAAGAGTTTTATATTAATAATAATAATATCAGAAATTGATAACAATTTGTTTTTTATACGTGGAAAATTTTATAATCATCATCTTTATCCATCTTTGTTCTTTGGTTTTAAGAATGGGAAAATATCAGAAGGTATATAATGAACTATTAATAAAATAAAAATAATCATTAGCTTTAGGCTGGGGGGGGGGGGTCCCGTGAGACATTTGAATATTCAAATGGCAAGCTGAGAATATTTAAATTCAGTTCTTCCCGCTTCATCTGAGAATCGATTTGGGTTAAAACATTATAAATAATGAAAATAAAATAATAAAAAGGATTTTAATAGTAATTTTAAAAAACAGAATAAACACGCAGAATAAAGTCAAGATAATGAGATAGAGAGGTAGGTAACAACTTTCTTGGATATCTATCTACCCGCATAGCATAAGCGGCATTGTGTTGATATGGAAATCAATTGCCGGTAGCTGTCTTTTACGTATCTGGTCAAAAAAACTTTCCAATTTGTATGTTATAATATATGATTTTTTTTTTCCTGCTGTACAGGCTTTTTCATACCTGCACTCCAATATGTAATATATAGGGGGTTTGAACTCATACTTTCACACGACCCTCAACTATTCACGTTATCTCACACTATTGACACTCTTAATCACACACATGTCGAAAAATTTATTTTCGACATGTGTGGGAGATCAAGTGTGTCAGCAGTATGAGATAGCTTGAATGGTTGAGGATCGTTTGTATGTTATACTAAACTTTTATATATACAAACTAATGTTTCACTCTGTAAAATAAAATAAAAAAGGTAAAATTATAGTTAAAAAACAATGAAAGTTCAGCTTGCCTAAGATACGAATAACTTTAGCATTAGCAATACTATGATCTATCAGTAAATTAAATAACTACAAACAAACACTCATTCTAATAGTAATATAGTATTTTGATCACAGAACTACCTTAAAGCATATATAGGTAAACATCACTAAATGTTGACTTCAATACCTACGAGGAAAAAATCGAAGGAATCTTTGTCCTGAATCATTTACGGGTCTAACTTTATCTATTTATACCAACTGTAATTCAGTCAAAAATTACGGAGGCGGTGGAAGATATATTGCCTCAAAATATTTCTTTAATTAAATATTTGCACTTTCAAATTAAAAAAATAAACTCGGTTTCGTACTTTTAGTTCCATAGAGAACTTTTTATGTTCAAGATTTCAAATTTTTATATATGAAGAATTCAGAGATGAAATCACAGATTTCTTCAGAGATTTTTAGATAGCATAAATTAAAGCCCAAATTTCGATTAGATAAATTACAATTATTGACCTTGAAGAAAGCTCTATTGAAATAGGGCATAAGCTTCGAACTTGGTTCAGCAATGTATTTTTTCCATGGACTGTATTCCTGAATAAAACACATTGCAGGAGAAAAGGAAATTACTTATTTTATAATTTTACACTTTTGAAGTTTTACTGGCAAAAGGTGAAAGTAAAAAATTAGGTTCTTTTTATTAGTGTAATCAAAATTACTGCTACATCGTTCTAAAAAGTTTATGTTTGATTTTTTAAAAAAAAAGGTTCTAAAAAACAAAAAGTCTAATATAAACCTGTACTTAAAAAATACTTTATTGGGCTCTGTGCCATGGCTCCTATTGTCTTGTATATACACTCCAAATGTATCAAACATCTCAGAAGAATCTTTCAGAGATTGCCATTTTTAAATGTGTTTATTTCAAAAATATACTTATTTTTTTTAATTTATTATCATCTTTTATTTCATAACTCATATCCCTGCATTTTGATGGCAGCAATCTTTGGGGTCCACTCTGCCATTTTTAATTATGGAACTTCTTATCAATTCTTGATCAATAAATCATTCAATTGTTTATTTACTTCATAACCTGAGTTGTGTGCATCTTTGGATTATAAAGCATTTATCAATTGGATTTCAATGAACATGCTGTATCAAAATGAAGCTATGTAATCCATCATAACTCTCTCCAGTTGGGTCTTCCTTGAGAAAACAGCTTTATACTATTCTTTAATATTCTATGGGAGTCTCTTTTTATTCCCTTATTGCAGGGGTCCCCAACCTTTTTGCACTTAAGAGCACATTCTATAATACCGGCCAGGTAGTGGGCACCATTTATTTTTTCTACCAGGTAGCGGGCACAATTTATTTTTTCAATGTAAGTTTATAGTTGGATATTGTTAATAATACACATAATGTACAAAAAAATATTTATTTCAAAAATAAAATTTTAACATATAATTAACGTTTATATTTTTACGCTGTAAAAGTATAGTATACCCTATAATTTGATTACAATATAATACAATAATTTATAAGAAATTTTAAAAATTAAATTTATTTGTATCAGATAGATAATTTTTTATCATGTTCGGATAGTGGCGGGCACACGTAAAATGGTCTGCGGGCACCATGGTGCCCGCGGGCATAGGGTTGGGGATCCCTGCCTTATTGAATACCAAAAATGCTTTGTTTAATTTAGTATAGAGTTATCATGTTGGACTTGAGAGCTGAAAGATCCTGATTTGCAGCTTTGATGTCAGTTTGGCAGTTGGATACCATGAATTTATTTATACTAGTTTATCTGTACAAATCTTTGCAATTTTATTTCCAACACTCAGCACATATGATAGTCGTCCATTTTTTATCATATGTAACTTTTTCATTTTCAAGCATTTTTTTTTTTCAATGTTATCAGTCATAATGCAGGGTTAGGGTTAACCCTAAGCCAACTTCTAATTCTTGTCAGATTCATATTTCTGATATGATAAAATCTAATTTTATTGCATAGATATATATATATAAGCAAATATTATGCACTAAAACAGAAAAGTTGCAAATGATAAAAAAAAAAAAAGGATAGCACTAACATAGGTGTCAAGTGTTGGAAATAAAATTGGAAAGATTTGTGCACATAAGTTTAATTTTGGATTTAGAACACCTATAAATATGAATAGGTTAATAAATAATATGAAGGATAAAATAGATGAATTGAACCCGACAATAGTAGCTTGGACAAATTTTCTTTCAGCCTGCAGTATTGGTTTGATTGGTTACTATGCTTTAATGCACTTCAGCTGCAGTTTAATCCTCATTTATATAATGGAGTTTCCATTTATTAAATAATTTATATATATAAACTTTTCCCCTTGGTTAATATTATTAACAGTTTTTCAATGAAATAGACAGTGTGATAAGATTGAAGCCTGTCCATTAAAATTTGAGGAATGGTTATCTTAATATAAATAAAGCATTGATTGTATATATGTATGGGAGATTATGATCTGGTCCAACTGATGAGTGCTAGCTCTGCATGCACCTTTTTTGCATGTGTATTGCTTGCTTGAAATGGAAGATGGATAGACTAAAAATTCCGGAGTTCAAATTGCTCACACCCCAACACTGATTTATCAAATACACTCAATTCAAATCACAAGATAAAACTTTTTTTAGAGAAAAGAACAGACTTTATCTTTTTTTATCTAAATTCATTTATATAGGCAAATCGCACTTTGAAAAGAAAGCATAAAGATCTTAAATTGACCATATTATATATTATTTCTTTAAAATTATTTCAAATTGCTCTATATTATTTTAATTGACAGGTTGCCAATATCAAATCAAATAAAATATGTAAATATAAACTTTTCCAGTGGTTAATATATGATGTGCTAGATTAACACCCCAACAGTGGTTCATTAGATAAATGAAATATTCTCAATTTTAAAACTTTTATCTTGTGTATTGGATTGCATTTCATTTACTTAATGGGTATTGGGGTGTTAATCTACTGCATTATATAATATTAATTTCTGGGAAACATTTACATATTTCATTATTTGATTTAATACTGACAAACTATCAATTAAAATTTTTTTGCAAATGTCAATTAAAATAATAGAGCAATTTGAAATATCGCTTTAAAGGAGTAATATGATCAATTTAACATCTTCACGCTTTCTTTCCAAAGTGCTTCAGATTTGCCTATACAAATGAATTTAGGTAAGAGATGACAGTCTGTTCTTTTCTCTTAAGTTTTATCATGCTTTGGATTGAGAGCATTTCACTTACTCAATAAACCAGTGTTAAGGTATATATGAATAACTTCCATCAGTATTGGAAAAGATGATTATAGGCATCAAAAGCTTAAAAAAAATAAATGAATTCATTCTATTCTCGATTCATTGTCAAACGTTTATTCATAGCTTGAGGGGCGGGGCATGATTTAGTTCATTAATTATATATATATTGAGCTATACTAATTTCATATTCTGTTTGATTATTAAAACAATTATTGAACATGAAATTTAGCTTGTCTTTCTGCTACTGATTATTAGTTTAATAATTATTAGACATGTTTTTCATCTGATTTATTTCTAATCAATGTGAAACATCAAGAGCTTAAAGAATAGGCAGATCCACTCTATTTTGATCCATTGTAAACAAGGTTATTTATTCATAGCCTGAGGAGAGAATATCTATTTCATTAATTACATATATTATAATTTTATTTAGGAGTCAAACTTATTGTAGTCCTGATTTTTATACTATCATATCATTCCTAGTCCAGATATAAACATTAATCTTCAGTTAAAGTTAAACACGTTTTGTAATTAAACACAAAAACATGGAATTCAACTTCATCTCCCTTTCTTGATGTGTAATATCTTTTTTAGATATACTTAAAAATTCCACTCCAAACATTACTAAACATAAATGATCTTTAACCTGCATTTCATGTTAAACATCACTCTTCAGCTTGACCAGGTGAAGACATATGTAAGAAATTGTGACTTGAGTCAACTTTAAAGTGCTGATTCAGCATGAAATACATCATAAAGATCATTTATCTTTTTTAACGTCTTTATTCATGTTTCAAGAATGTGTGAAGTCAAAGTTTTAGTATTGCTCATTTTTGTAATAACAGCTATGAAATATTGTAGCTAAATATATATTCATGAAAAACTATAGTGACTACTTGTACTATTGATTTCAACTGAAATATTGATAATTGAGGAAGATAGAATTTTTGATGTTACAGAAAATATCTACTGCCATAAGAAATCTTGAAAGAAATTGTAAAAATGAGAACTAAGGAAGAAACATTGGGTTTAGAAAAAATATATATGAAGAGCTGGACAGATATGAAGTATTTATGAAGCTTGATAATAGTCAAATACTAAGGATTGGGTATTTCCCCCACTTTGTTTTACTATCTCCTTACTGACCAATACTGAATGATTAACTGGATTGGCAAGGCTATTCATATCTTCACAAAAATTACATATAAACTATATACCTTTTAAAAGTGTTGCGCATTGACAATGTCTTACAAGTTGTATTCTTCCTATTTTCTCATATAAATAATATAATTGCATATAGTTTATAACATTTTAGTGAAGGAATTTGTATAATTTATTAAAAGTTATACATACATTAATGTTGCTAGTATCTTTGGTAATTCGTGTTTCTATGAATACATTTCACTTGTGTTTTAAAAATGAAACACTTGGCCTTGCTCATATATGTAAATAATTTATTGATAAGCACGTTTTCTGACTCCCAAGTGTCTGATAAATATGATTGCTATATACAGTATATTATTAGCTCTTTTTTATATATAAATGTGGCCTCTTTTAATGCACAAACTAACGAATACATACTTTTATATTTATGTGAATAAATAAAAGATTCTTTTTTGGGTGAAGATATCAAAAAAATTAATCAAAATGTGGTAAATTTTTTATTCCGGTTCTTTGTCAGCAAAAAAAAAAAAAAAAATCCAGTACTTATTTCAATTAATTTTATTCTGTTTTACTTGCTATTGTTTTTAATTATATTAATTAATATTTTCAACCTGAAAAACTCTGAATTAATTATGAGGTTTTATGCGCTTAAAACATCAATCATTTTTTTTATTTCTAATTAAGTTTATAATCATTTTAAAATTTAAACCTTTGCAATTCAGAACATATTGCCAAGTTAAACCAATTACTATGTTGGTTAAATAGGATTACATCTTTTTGTTAAAATAAATATGATGCAGCCCCCCTCTCCCTTTTCAAAAAATGATCTAGTTGTAAAAGAAAAAAAAATCTCCATGCAAAGATCTAACATATGCTTATATAATGCAAAACAGTAACAAGCAACTATAAAATACAATTACTTCTCACAATGGTCTGCAGAGGTTTAGTTGTGGTAGATTCTGGTGCTTCCGATCCGCGAATGGTAGCTTCAGGTTTATGAACTCCTGGGCAATAACCCATTTACTAATACTATTATAACAGCTCATAATTACTTAATACAGATTTGGCAAAACTGAAACGATACATTTGGTTATAAAATTTTGGGATTTAAGTGTTTTTATTACTTCTCTTAATATAATTATTACAGAAATCTGTAAGACTGCAGTGAGATATGATGATTGTGGATCATTTAAACGTCAATAGTAAAACTTTCTGACTTCTTTAGAAAGTAATCATAAGCTACTCGTATACTAGAGTATATTGGAAACACAAAGTGCCATCATATAATCACCAAATGTTGCAGTCTAATAATATTGTAGTTATTTTAGGAAGAAAGATAGGCCTCATTTAAGTGGCAAATAAAAAACAAAAATCCACTTTCATTTATTAGCACTTGAATTTGCTTCAGTTATGAATAAAATGCTTGCTTTCCTTCTTGATTATTCTAAAAGAATTCAGTGTTTAGAATCAAACAATGATGTTTAACCTCTAGCCAAGAACAGTTAATATATATTTACTGACCAATATCGAATCCTAGCTTGCTTTTCTATGAGCAACTTAGCTAAAAGGTTCAAGATTATTAGAAATTTTTCGTCATGATTAAAAAAAATATCACTACAGACTTAAATTATAAGTTAATACACTAATAAATTTCCCACAAGTCTCTTTGTTGAGATTATAAAGTAATATGGTATTTATAAATGACTTTTGGCATGTTGTTTTAAAAGCAAATAATAATTTTGGATTTTATGCCCTACAGATAGGAAAAGCTAGATACCCATTTACAATTAATAGCCAACAGCTAAATAAATTAGTTACCTGAAAAAATTCTAATGCTTTCTTGAGAAATCTTCAACTACTTAAACACTGTCAAGCCTCATTCATGCTAAATCTCGCCAAATGCACTAATTGATACATCACCAGGTTTTACTCTACCTTTTATTTGTTTTTAAACAAATCTGCAAAGTTATGAGGAAAACAACATAACATGGACAATTCAAAACCTACATAAAACTGAAAATACTGATATTTATCTCCATGCTTTAGAAGTGTGCATCTCAAACAATAAACCAAGCAGAAATTTGAAGTCTACAAAAAATATTCATTCTAATCATCACTGATTTTCCTATTAATCCGAATAACTGCAGCACATATACTAACCAAACACTATTATTGCCATTTATCTATTAATTAATGGTCACTGTATTTATTGGAATTCATTAGTGATCAAATTTAGAGATTTTATCAAATGGAAACCACTGTTCCACTAGTTATTTCTAATTATTTAATAATTCATCTGATTGTCAAACTCTTTTATAGCTAAGTTACCTTAATAATAGTAACATTTGAGATGAAAAAAATATCTAAACAAAACGAATTAATTTTTAGATAGTCCTATAAAATGAGTAATAATAAAAAAGGAACATTATTAGATTCTTTTAATTTTATATGGCATTAAAATTATCTTAAAACTATATGACCAACAGCTTACATTTGTAAAATGTTCGGATTTACTAATAATGTACCTTTTTAACTATAGGCTGCAAAAATTTGATTTTTTATCACTCTGCAATGAAAAAAAGATCGAAAAGTTCTGTTTTAGCCTATCTGTAAAAGTGACAAAGAATTTATATCCATACAGTTTGGCTGATTAAAACATTTGGGTTAGACATCTTAAAACTTGAAATGCTATTGCCATTAAGTTGGATATCTAACTTAATTCACATTAATTTTTGATGTAAGATGATAACTCGTTTTTAATAATCATCCCCTCTTCACATCGAGTTGGAATATTAATCATTATAAAGCTTGTCATCCCCCTCAACTTTTTCTAACATTTTATGAAATTTCTAACACATTCTGACATCTTTAACATCCATCTTCTGAAATTCATTTCCATTAATATATCCCCCCTCAATGTCTAATATTAAGTTTTTAAAAAATCACATACTCCAAAATAGGTTCACATTTTTCATTCCATCCTTACATATCACTCTATTTATTCATCTCTTTCTAGTTATTAAAGATGTTGCACTAGATTTCAGCACACACACACATAAAGCTCAACTATACATTACCCACTTTTATATAATATCAATGTACTTTTACCCATTAAATGTGTTTTCATATTTCTCTTTTTCCTTACAAATTACCATGTTATTGATTCTCCTATTCCAACTTTCATAGTTATCTTCAGACATTTAACTCCATCATCCTAGTTACTAAAACTGTACATAGAAAGAAAATGGCACTTAAAAAATCTTATATTACCTTCCCTTTAAAATCTCTCCATTTCATGTTATCCTTTTTTTTTCACTTTTAATATCACTCATTAAGTACAAAAAATGTAACTTTCACTTCCTCTCATATGAAAATTTGACCAATTTCTTCTCTAACTAAATAGACTGAAAAAAAAACAACTAAATAGACTGCTGTATTTCATGTTTGACCATAGAATATATCTACTTTTTCTTTGAATTGGTTTTTATAAAAATTGTTTCATTTCTCAAACACACCAACTCATTAATATATATTTAGCATGGAATACCATTCCCTCTAAAATTTGAAATATTTTATACCTAGTTAATACACACAATAGGGCCTCAATCTATGCAACATTTCATTCCAAGTCCCTCCCATACACAAACATATAGCGTACACAATAGCTCATTTTGTTAATAAACTTTGATTAATTATATATTGCTAGTACTTTTCAACAAACACACATATATAACACAGGTACATATAAATATAGTATAAACAAAATATTAATAATAAATTGTGGGAACACCATACATTTACCGAGTGTTTGTCCACTAATCTATTCTATAAAAAAAAAAAACAACTTATAGTATATTTCTATTGTTTAAAAATAATGAAAGGTCTCTCATCAAAATTAAACATTACAGGCAATATTCTTTTTTTTTTCAATTCCTTTTATAGAATCATAATAGACTAATCTCTTTATCAAGAAATTATGGTGTCTCAAACCTTTTTAATGTTTTTTAAATCAGTATTAACTTTAAATGTTTTAAATTTTCATAAAAGTTCTAGAATTATTCCCTAGTTTCCGAAAATGATTAACCATTTGGCATTTTCTTTTGTTTCACCTGGTGAGTTTTTAAAAATACTCAACTTTTACTACTGTATAAAAGTCTTTATAATAATTTGGACTTAATTTGTTTTTAATTTTATACATGAATATTCTAAAAAATCGTTTTTAAATATTTAAAAACTGAATTGTAAATCAAACAATATACCATATACATCATCAACCAAGTTAGTGTAAACATTCAGAAAATGAAAATTTTCAAGTTTTTTATGTAAATAAATGAAGGCAAATTTTTGATAGATCTATTGGTTTAAAATCAGATTTTCTTTATAATGATTACAATATTGGAAAGATTATCAATTCCGACAAATATAATACATGCTATTTTCTTTCATTATATTAGTCAAGTTTATTAACTTGTGTATGGCCCTCACTTTTCTCAAAAAAAAAAAAAACAAACCAATTTCTCATAACTTTAGTTTGTAGTATTAACGCTAAGTGGTAATGACCCACATTTTTTTTAATAAAATAGATTTTAACATGTTTTGTTGATGTTAACGTTGAAAAAAAAAAACAATTTGAAGAGGTAAGCATCTTATGTACTATGCTTAACATAGACATCTTTGTTCTTTAGATAGAAAAAAAAATGTCCAGAGCATTCACATTTTTCAGTTCTAGTTTTCTTATAAAGATTTTAAAGTACAATTTAAAATGATTTTTTGCTTATTCACAAATTATTTTTGATTATATTTAAATTGATTGATTATTGTAAATAGGCAAACTTTCAATTTCTTTATGTATTGTCATTTTTATAAGAAAATATTAATTTTAAAACAGAATTTAATAGCATCATAATAAATATATTTTCATTTGTTCATTTTTAATTTTGTTTATATAAATGTGATGTTTACGGTACATTTTTATATTTACAATCACTTTTTAAATATTTACAATGGTCAAATGTGATTTTTAGAATATTATTTAATTATAAAATTAAAATAAAATAAAATCCAATTTATTGAGTTGTAGTATAAAACCTCACCAGATGAAACAGTAGAATGTGTCAAAATGTAAGAGAGTTAACGTTTACTTCTACAACTAAAAGATAAATGAATTGAAATTTTACATGTATATTTCTTTTAAATAATAAACTAATTAGTGTGTAAAAATAATCAAAAATATTTTATAAACAAGCAAAAAATCATATTTCCTAATCTTTGCATGAAAACTTGACCAGAAGTAAACACTTAGAAGGCATTTTCTTTTGTCAAACAATTCAGTATCCCTTAGATCTGTGACCTCTTCAGATTTTTTAAAATGTCAATAAAGCATTATGGGATAAATCATATTAAAAAAGACTATTATCACTTATGATGTTACATTTCAAAATAGCAGAATTATGCTCTTTTGACATAAACAAATAACATTCGTACTTATGGGAGAGCAAGGTAGTTATTACTTCTCATTTAATTTTGTTCCTAAATAAATATAATTATTTACAACTTTCATATTTTTCACTTCGAAATTTATAAATGTTTAACACTATCAGAATATTTATTCTTCGCTTGATAATTACTCATGTATTAACCCTTTCTACAAAAAATTAGGGGGGAGGGAATGCTTTTAAAATATACTCATCCTTATTTAACTATCATGAAATTTGAATTCATACCTATTAACTGCCAATCATAAAAAACACTCGTCCTATCACGTTTATACATTCATACTATATTCAATTTTTAATGACATTATTCAAGATCAAATCCAATCAATTTTTTCACTACATAAATAAAAAGCTATTAATAAAGTTTTACTCAGTTTATATTTTCATCATCTAAATAAACGTTACCCCCAACCTTTTGATTTTTAAAACTATATGCATCTTTCTAGCTAATGAACTGTACCTTTAACATACACAAATAGTTTATGTACACTTACTACTTATATAATTATCTAAATATAGTGAAGGCGATTATGCCGTATTTTGTAAAAAAAAAACCACCATATATAATAGCTTTTGTTGGTTAACTTTGATTAGAATATTATTTAACTACAAGTACAGTCCTTTTCAAAACAGTTTTTTATGTATAGTAAAGCAAATATAAAATTACATCAACAAAATTTTTAAAAATTTAGAATTGAAGAGATGCATTTACATAATTGATTAAAAAAAATATTTTGCTATATTTTTTAAATCAAATAGCAAAATGTTTGACTCAATGCAATTAAATGTGCTCAGACTGTTCTTATTTTTTTTCTCCCAAAACAATGTCCTCTTTAAGAAATATAATAAACTAGTCTTATTATCAAAAAGAGATCTCTCTACAAATGTTTTAACTTTAAATATGTTCTAAATTTTATAAAACTTTTAGAATTTCAAAAATATTTTATTACTTGAAATATTGCATACCAAATTCGGAAAGAATAATCAACAAAATAAAATGTGCTTTTAATATAAATCACAGAAAATTTTGTGTAGAGCATAATTTAAAAGTTTAACTTTTTTTTAGCATAATTGCATATAGCTATCAGACAGAAAATGGCTTTTTGAATATTGTAAAATATATATTTGTGAATCTTAATGTTTTTTTTTAATATCATATAATTGTGTATATTGATAAGTTTGCAGCTTCTCTGTAAACTGGATTTTCCTTAGTTTTAAAAAACAATTTCTTGTGAAATATATAAATGTTAGAATATTTAACTTCTCTGCATTAAATGTCCTAACATTTATATATTTCACATTACAAAAAAGATAATTCTAGTTATTGAAAACAATTTTTCGTAACTTTCAAGATTTCCTGTACTATTAAGTCGCTATTTTTATATCCATTTATTTCACCTCATGATTTCTCCATATCACTTAACATTTTTCTTATAATTTGAAAATCCATTTTGATTTTTTTAAATATTATACCACTTTTATCACATACTACTGCTGGCTCTTCATTACCATATCCATTAATTATCCTTTTGATTTCATGCTTCTCCACTGCAAATTTTCTTTTTTGAACATTCCTAATTTAAACCTTCCCCTTCCTTTACCAGATTTTTTTAAAATAGCTAATCTATATTCTTGTTCCTTAACCATTGTTTTCCACTTTAAAATATTTTTCTAGTCGATATATTATGTAGTTTACAAAAATTTCCACCACAATCAAAATTTTCAAGACATTTCCAAACACCTTTAAAAAGTTTATGCTTGGAAAATTTGTTTATATATGTTAATTACTTGGAATTTTTTATTACCTCAATTCACTATTAAAATGCACCTATCTACACAATGGGGGTTACAAAATTCTCTAAACCTTCCAAGAGATAGAAATGATTTTTTTCCTCAAAAACTTCCATATCATTTCTCAGAAAATGTAATTTAAAGAATACTTTGTACATATTTAGTCTTTGAATTAAAATGACTTAATAATTAAACATTTTTTTTGCCCATTATTATAATTCCAAATTTCCATATCCTTTTTTTTTATCATTATCTATTTCTTTTAATTTTTTGCACAAGATGGCACTACTATATGGAGAGTTTTGCTGTATTTTGAATTGTTTAATATCTATTTCTTCCATATCTGCATTATTGTCACTTAAATACTTACATTATTCCATTTACTAAAACCATAGTCTACTAACTTTCCATCATAGTTGATCTATCCCTATTTTGTGCATTCAAAATATTTTGTAAAGCTTCTCTTAAAACTCATCTTTTCCTCTCCCTTATTTACTCCCTTTTAAATTTATATTCTGCATCTCATCATGCAAAATATGACCAATATATTTTACATATATCATTAAAAACCAGTTAACACTTAGACAATCTCAATATCAATAACAATTTCAAACAGATATCAAGGCAAACTCCTTTTAACAATAATGGTGCAATCAATTTGTATTTTCAGTCATAAGATTTGAATGTTTTTAGATTTTCTTGCAATTTGTGCACTACAGATGGTTTTTAGTCATTTTTATAATTGGCTTATGTAGTTTGCTGTTTACACATTCTTTTTATCTAATTCAATATTTAACTTTTTAGAACTTTTTTCCTACCCTCATTTTAGTTATATTCCTTAAAAAAAATTTCTTTAAAATATCTTTATAATGATGATCCTAGTAACCTCTTTCAAAATATGTACTTGGTTCAAAATGTAGTTCTAAAATATTAAGATTTTACAATAAATTGCACTGAGGAAGCAAATAGCAAAATATCACCAATTATAGTCATTATTCTCATTAAAATTCATCAACGTAATACTTCTCCAAACTCATCATTATCAAACGTATATTAACTTTATTTATTGGGAATTCATACAAAATTTGAGCACCCTGAAAAGACAAAATGGCTTCAAAATCCAAAGTCTTTCACTAAATTATGCATGAAAAATTAAATATTCACTAATATAAAAGAGCATCAGATTATAATTCGTTTTTCTTCATCAGAATATTAACATTCATATTAATGATAGGCTTCCAGAGATTTTCTAATGACCGAATACTATCTAAAAAACTTTTAACTGCTCTGGAAAATCCTTAGCTACTTAATAAAAAAGAAACATACAGACATTAAAAAATCCTTCATTTAAAAATTTAACATCATAACTGCATTAATGTGCAACTAAATTTTTGACTTTAAAAGTTTATCCCCCTCCCCTTCATAATTTAAAAATTTATTCATTACAATATCATGTCAATTCTTGTAACTGATTTTAGTACCAGATTGTTAATTGTAATTATTAACAGATAATCAATATTTTAGACTCTCCATACAGTAATGCTACCCAGTACAAGCTTTAGTAATTATTGGCTGCAAGGTTTGTGCATAAAATCCCTAACTAGTAGCTACTCATTCAATATTCCCATATTAATTTCTAGCTTGTGGCTTTCAGCAGTGAGAAGCCTATAATCTGAGCATCACATTTAAATCTTAAGATCTAATGCAACCTCCTCCAGCAGTCACCTTTTACTTTTATTTAGGTCATTATTAAGTATGAGCCAAAGATGAAAGCAAATGTTTTCAATCCAAGCTCATCTTATGTAGATCTGAAAAATCTTACATTCACTGATTACTAAAGCTTGCATTAGATGGCACTACTGTATAGAATTTGCTACTGCATTAATATCTGTGTACGCATAGGTAATAGTGATCATGTGATAATTAGGAAGTTTTATATTTTAAATATTGTCTATGACTATTCACCAATTATAATGAAAGAATGTCACATAAATACAATAAGCATATTTAGACTGCTTTAGTAAATCTTTTACAATTTATTTTTTAGGGAATTTTCATATTTTTCTACTATAAACACTTCTAACATTTTATAATGGGGCTACAATCAATGAAATTGAATGACATCAATGTTGCCTAGTTACACAACCTACTCAAGAAACACATCAGTACCAACATAAGATTACTCAAAATCTTTTAATCAGTTTTCAATATAATGTATACTATATTTAGTTTTGCATAAGCTTTCAAAAGCTACAAAATATAAATCCTATAAATTTCAAATATCAAAGCTCCATTATCTAAATCATAACTTTTTGGAATAATTACTTATGAGAAAACAGTTCATTTCCAGATTTGTGACTTTTAACATTTTAAATAACTCACAAAATAATAATTGCATGCTTTTCATTTAAATATCAGTATTTAATTCAATACTTCATCAAAAGTATTAAATTCATTTAATCTTTATCCTCCATATTCAATCACTAATTATTTTGCGGCCTCTTTTTTTATCTAAAACTGTTCTAAACAGAGATAATCAATACTCTGCAATGATATCCAATAACTAGATCCCGGAGCTCAAAATCCATAAATTGGGACTCAGACTACTATTTCCAGTGTTGGAATTTTTTATGAATCCCCAAACAATAAATTATTATCTAAAACAATGCTAGCATTATATAAACATTTTTTATAACATGTCTATATTGCATTGTCAAATCTAGATTCTGATTACATGAGAAATCATTTAACTAGATTTTGAAAATGAAACCTTCTGAATCTCTTATTAGGTTTTCGTAAGAACGTGAAAAACTACTGAACTTAGAAAATATCTGGTTTTAATAATCTTACTGACAACAGTCAAAAAACACAAGTTATGCAGAAATGTGTTATTTTCCCCCAATGAAATTTATTTCTTGTAAATTTTAGAACAATAAAAATCACTGTCAATCTTAATTATAAATTCGAAATGATTGCAAAGATTTCAAATAAAAAGTTGCTAATCTTGTTTTAAAAACAAAAAAACTGGGATAATGGAGAAATTATAGGCTTTTTGGGAATATATTATTTAATATCAAACGAGAGCAAAAATTTATTATAAATGAATTTTTAACTGTCAAGTAAATTCAATTTTAGTGTTCAAATAAATATCTTTACTTAAAATAAACCAGAAAGTACATTTTTTTAAATATATATATTATACTGCATTTTAAAAATGTAATATATTGGCATACAATGTCTACTGCAAATGGTGAATTTTGATTAATGGTTCTGTAAAAATTTTAAAAAAAAATTGAATTTTTAAATTAAAGTGCTGACAGAACATGTAAACTTATTTGAAATTTTTTAAAGAAAATACAGTAAACAATAAAATAACTAATAGTAAAAATATTAATTTAAAAAATGTCAGTATTAATATGATGAAAGAACAAAATAATATCATAGAAATAGGCAAAAAAAAAAAAATGTTGAGACCGATGAAGATATAATAGTGAAAATCTGCAACCACATACAAAAAAATCAGTACTATCAAATAACTACGAGGAAACAATGCTAAACTCAGTTCTACACTCAATAACGTCGAGACAAATTGCCTAATAATTTCGAACCAACCACATCCAAAATAAACAAAAATTATCCTCAAATAAATGCAAACGTTTGCCAAATTAAAATGTATTGCTGTGAAGACTTTAATAACAAGAGGACTCCTGAAACATTTTTTTCAATTATACACTCAATTGACATAGAAATGGAATTTTTGTCAGGCCTTCATAACCAGATTATGTTGAGGCTTTTCATAAAATAAGTGTAGATAATAAAATCAACTATGACCATCAAAGTTTCCTCGTGATAGTTTATTTAACTACAGAAGACAAAATGATTAAGTTGTTAAATAGAAATAAATTTTATTACATCTCAAAAGACCTCAATCCCATCATTACAGGACGAATAATTCATGCACATATGCAATTTGATCAACAAACCTTTATTAATGCACTGCAAAATATTGTTAAAGTTTGTGAATTAAAAAGAGCAGTAGTCAAAATTGATGAGCATTCAGTTTTTCCATTTAAAAAAATAAAACAGCAGACAACATACCATACATCATTACAATTGACAGATTCCCATATAGTGCACATTAAAGGAAAAAGATCTGGCTGTTTTAAATGCTATATATCAGAGCATACAGTTTTCATTTCCCATGAACAAATGTTCTACTTGTGGCCTCATTGAAAGAATGGGGCATAATTGTTCTATGCATCATAAATCATTTTGGTCTCAAATCATGGCCAAAGAAAATATTAGTCCTAAGTAATATACTGAGAACTGTGATCTAATGTTGAAGGAGTAAATAGTACAGAAATGTAGCAATGTCATAACATCATTCTGACTAATAAAAACAAAATCACAACTAGTCAAGAAATTAAGATGTCAAAACAGTGGTAACCCAACTACATCAATAGCATAAATAAAATTAAAAAAATTAACAAACTCCTTCAGCACTTCAAATACTCACTATCTGAAATGTCTTCCGAAGATGAAAAGAAATCAGTCCCAAAAGAAAGATAAATCAATACAAGAAAACAAAAATAAAGAACAAACAGAAAGCTATAACCCAGGGGAACAAAACTTTAAGTAAAAAGAATATAGTAATTTTAATAACTTGATAAAGTTTCACAGGATCATAAATATTCACATTCCATATAATGAACAATTGATATAAAATTTGCAACATTCAATGTAAGAGTCCATAAATTCATCAGGCTCTTTAATCAAGTATCTATGGATGAATTAGCAATTACTGAAACGAAATTTAGTCAAAATACAAATATTCTCAAATTATAATCTAACTGTTGGCATAACATTTCTTTAATGAACAATGACCATGCTAGAGGAATTGCAATTTTAATCAATAAAGTAAAAAAATAACTATATCAATAATAATACTAGAAACATCAAGAACTTGTATAGTTATTTCCCCAAGTATATCAAACATAAAAATTCTTTTGTTTGTGCATTCTATTCATCCCAAAATGAAAGACAAATTAGTGAAACAATTGAACAAATACAATACTCTTAAGAGTAAATCATGTTCCATGAATTATAATGGGTGATTTTTAACTGTTGTCACAATACTTTCCAAAGGAATTAAATCAATATCTACCGTCAATGCATACTTCAATGAGATATTTATAAAAAGTGCATATTTATTTTCAAACAGCAGTGCATCAACTCTAATAGATTACATCATTTTTTCTCCTAGTTTTTGGTTAAATATTAATTACTATCACAATAGTTCTTCACAGATCATATGGTAAAATTGAGTGCAACACCAACGATCAAAAAATATATAAAATATAACATGTGAGAAAAAAAAAATCCATATAATATACAACTTAATAAATAATGTCAAAAATTATAATGACTTTAGGAAAGATCAGCAAATTATAATCCATCAAAGATATTTTGTAAAAAAAATCTCAGGCATATTAAAAAATGATTCTGACAACAGTCAACAATAGTAAAAACATGAATATTTGATAAGACCCATATAATAAATTATGACATTGTTCAAAAAGACATCACTGAAATTCAGAAATATAATTGGGGCATTTAACAAGCAGATTAAAATAACTATTAATTATGCAAAGGCAAAAACATATTACCAGAGAGGAATTCACTTATTAAAAAAACAAGACGGTAACATTCTAGCAGGAAGTGAGGTAGATCATGCAATCTGGAAATATTTCAATCATCAATTCACTGATAATAATCTATCATCATGGTATTGATTAAAAATTCCAGAAGTACCCCAACCAATACTAATTTTTTTAGAGAATGTGATGGAATAAACAGACAAGCTAAAACATACAATAACATTAGGATTCTCAAATATCATATCAAACTTGTGTAAATCCAAGAAACATGATAGCTAATCACATGATCAACTATTTTAACTATGGAGTACATTGATAAGCACAGATTAATAAATGTTATTTATGATAATGTAAACTCATACCATCGATCCACCTTTTAATCAACTAAGATGTAAGAACTAAAGATATATATGCTAGAATATTAAATAAACTTAAACCCACCTTGGCAACTAAACTTCTATCTGTCCACAATATACCATATCTGAAAAACACATTCGTTATTCAATATTGGTTTACCATGAAATAGTATCAAATGTGAAACAAAACAGTCTATCTGATGGGACTGCAATAAAAATTGTTTTCAAAAGTGCCTTTGACCATGTAAATTTACATTTTCTTGCTAAAAATATATCCATCACATCAAAAAACCAATTATTTGGGACTACTTAAATTATATAAAAAATAGAAAAATACACACAAAAAATTTCACAAGCTGTCTCCAATATTTCATATTATAAAAGGTCTTACTCAAGAATAAGCACGATCCCTCACTTTGCTATATACATAGATTCACTTTTGAGAGATCAACGATAATATTCCAAGAATATTTGTCATAAGACTTGTAAGAGAAATAAATATACTGACTTATGTTGATGATGCACTAATAATTACCAGGAGTAACTAGCATTATTATTATTAAAGAGTGACTAAATTTTTTTTTCTCAAACTAGTTCATTAATATCAGAGGCTAAATCCTCAGTATGGCAGATATTATTAGCTAGAAAAATCCCATCAAAGTTTATAGCAGTTTAAACTAAATTTTTAGGTATTCCAGTATGTGCTTCTATGTCAAAAACTAATTAATTTAATAATGAACAAATTAATCACCAATAAATTCTTGACTAAATTATAAACTGTCAGTCCTATTAAATGCCATCTAAGAACAAAAATAAAAGAAATTAACATGGTCTTGTATAAATATCAATAGCAAACATTAATAACGGCAATTATTTATGGGATTCAGGATCTATCATACAATACATTGACTCAAATGACCATGAACTGGTTAATACTAAGTTGTTTAATCAATTTAAAAAAGCTAAGTCGTTCAACAGAATATGTATTAATCCTCTGTTTGACATCAGCTTTTCCCAACTGTCAGCTATCTGACTTGGTAAAATTGTGAACAACAACATAAAAACTAAGCTATACCTATCGTTTCCAGAGATCAAATAAACAGACTTCAAATAACCTACAAACTATCAATGATGATGCACTCCAAAATCTAATTATGAACTCAATTGAAAACCCATCCATCTATAAAAATATGTTGTTAGATGAACTAATGATATATATTGGCATTAAATTCATTTATGGTTGTTTCCCCAACTAATTTTTCTTAATAAATTTGTCTTTTATTAATACGTGTAAGTTATGTGGGCAAGAAGAAACTTTCACACACATCAGTGATTATTATCCTTTCTTCAGTAATATTAGATATCTAATATTCTTCAAAAACTCAACAAGATATTGACATCAAACTTCATGATTGAAGACAAAAAAAAAACAATAAGAGCAGCATTCTCAGTAAGATTCATATGGCTAGTGAGATGCAAAGCAGTATTTCAGATAAAAAGTCTTATTAAACCACTATCACATGATCACCATTTCTTATGCTTGCTCATAACTGTTATTAAAACAGGCAAAACTCTTCAAACAGTAGTGCCACTCAGTGCAAGCCAGAGTAATCAATGGATGCCAGAAGGCTTGTGTATAAAATCCCTATCTAGTGCCTACTCATCCAATATCCCCAGACTAGTTTCAAGCTTGTGGCTTTCATCAGTGAAGAGCTTAGGATCTGAGAGTACTGCACCTAGATCTTAGGATCTAATGCTATCCTCCAGCAGCCACCTTTTATCTCTACTTAACTACAAAATCATATATGAGAATTGAAAACACAAAAATATTTTCAATCCAAACCCATTAGCTTATACAGTCATATAGGTCTGAATTCAGTTCAGTACCCATATATTTTGGTCTTTGGTTCTTTAATAACCATAGCCACCACTGCTGTATGGAGAGTTTTGCCTGTTTTAATAAGTTATGAGCAAGCATATGAAATGATGATCATGTGATGTTTATTGGTTTAATACCAATCCTGCCTAATAGGATAGTGGTGGCTATGATTATTAAAGAACCAAAATGTATGGGTACTGAACTGAGTTCAGACCTATATGACTATATAAGCCAATGAGCTTGGATTGAAAATATTGTGTTTTCAAATTTTATTCTCGTAGTTTTGTAGTTAAGTAGAGATAAAAGGTGGCTGCAGGAGGTTGCATTAGATTCCAAGATCTAGGTGCAATGCTCTCAGATCTAGGCTCCTCACTGATGAAAGCCACAAGCTAGAAACTAGTCTGGGGACATTGGATGAATAGGCACTAGATAGGAATTTTATGCACAAGCCTTCTGGCATCCATTGATTACTCTGGCTTGTACCGAGTGGTAGTACAACTGTATGGAGAGTTTTGCCTGTTTTAAAAAGTCTTACTCTATTCAACATTTCCATGAATGCTGGAATATACAATTTTTTAGAGACCTTAATTAAATACATATCAAAAAAATTAAGGTTTTAAAATGTGACCACAAGGGAATTTCTAATGCGTGGAATCCTTTCTAACACAAGTAAAAAGATCAGATATAAAATCATTATTAATAGAAGTTTATCCTTATAAACGATTCATGGGGCATGAAGAAAAATGATGACCAAGGAACAAAATATATTAGGGTTTTCTTTAATGTAACATGTTAAATGATATATAATTTCTGACATATAACTTAATGTTGTATAAAGTATATAATGAAATGTTTTTAAAATATTAGCAAAATGTTATGTATAAACATTATACTTATGAGAGTATGTAAAAAATATACCAATCCAAGTAAGCATTATTTCCTTCTAGAATTTGGACTTCATTCATTACAAATCCAATTTTCAGACTCTGTAAAATTAATTAATCATGATTTAATAAGTGTCCTCGTTTAACTGTACTTTCATTTTCTAAAAACCGGTGTTCATAATTAACCAAAAATCTTAAATTTTATCAGTTATAATTTTGATTTGTTTGGTTATCTTACTTTAATCAAATTATGTAATAATCAATGAATTTTAGTAGCACAGTGTTAGATGTAAATCTATTTAGAGAATAATCATCCCTTTTCACTAGTGCTGTATTTATGATGTTAAATGCGAGGAGACTCTCATTCCAGCCATAAGATAAAGACTTGGAGAAAATAAGAATGACCATCTCATTTTTCAATCTTTATCTTGTGGCTGGGACAAGAGTATCCTCGCATTTAACATCGCTGCTTAATATTATAAGTACAGCATTAGTGAGAAGAGATGATCACCCTCTAAATAGAATTTAATCAAATTAATATCACTTAGACAACAAAAATAAAGATTTTAACACATATTTTAAATATTTTTTGGCCGTATTCAAAGGCATTAATGCCAACCAGAACAAAAAAATATATTCCCCTGACATATTTTGTCAAACATATTTAAATATATATATATAAAATTTTAGACCAGTATGAATGTTCTAACAAAATGTCTTCAAAGCTTAAATCAATAAAATTTCTATTAGTGTATCCAAAAACCTAAACCTAAGAATTTATATCAGGTATTTAAATATGAAAAATTTTTGAAGTGAAAATTCTTTAATATTTTAAAAACAAATACTAATAAAAATGGAATAGGAAGAAAAGTTATTTTGAAAACCAAAATTTGTTTGATCCATCACTCTTAACAAACTTTTCGTTATGCCTTGTATACAAGATTTATATAGTAAAAAAAAAAAATTCTTAGCAAAATTAAAACAGATTTAAACATACTTTTTATGTTGTTATTCTTAATAATTTTACATAATTGTAATAAAATACTTTCAATTTTCATAACAATTATAATCCTCTCATTTAAAATGTTTTTAATTTTGAATCATTGACTTTTTAAAAATTGTGATTTTTTTGAAGAAATTAAAAATTACACAATCTTTTCCCTTCTAAAGACCACATTTTAATCACTAATTAAAAAAAAAAAGATTTAATTTCTTAATTTTTTTTATTAACATATACAATTACTGATTTTCTTCAGATCGCAGACGAGCATTGGGATTAGTAAGTCTAATAGCCAGTTGTTGTGCACGTTCAACAATATCTTTTCTTTTACGAGAAGATACACCATGAGCTATTTCTCCACAGAAACGTCTATTTAACATCATGAGAACCTCCAATTCCTAAAAAAAATACAAAATTACTTATAAACATTATTTTTATTGGGGAATCTTTTATATTTACAAACAAAAAAATTGGTACTTTTTTATTTACCAATTTATAATGTTTTTAAAAAAAATGGTTTTATTTAACACCACCTCTAACGCATCCAGTATCCTGATTACTCTTTACAATTTAATAACAAAAATAATTTTCACAGTTTATTAAAAGAAAAAAAAAATCTGATATTCATTTTATATGTTATCAAGTTTTAAATTCATCCAGACTCCTGGTAACTTCATATACTAAAGCTCTCCAGTCTTTCCTGTTCCTCTCAAAGGAATGAAGCTCTTGTAGAAGCAACCCTAATATATGAGATATACGAATTCCATATAAATATTTAAGCATATGATAATTGAATCTTAACAGTGCTAAGAAGTGTAGAGCTTTATATAAATAAAAATGTAAATGTTCATTTGTTCAAAATCTTAAATCTCCGAAAGTTCTTCACAGATTGCTTTGAAATTTTGACACAACGTTGCAGCATTCGAATATGCGTTTTCATAGATGTCACAGCTGTGACAGGTAATTTTGTGAGTATAGTTTATTTTTTTCATTTAGTTTTTTTAACTGTTTTTCTTATTTTTCAGTGCAATTGGCAGTGGAATTGAGCTGTGTCGATTGATCTGCATTTGAATTGAAATATTTCGTTAGTATTTTTTTTATTTTGTTTTTTCTTTGTTTTTTAGTTAGTGTTTTTTTCCTTTTTTAATGTTTTGCAATTTTATATATTTTTGTTATAACTTTCTTTTTTTCCAGTGCAATCGATCTGCTTTAGTTCATCCAAATAATGCCCGGCAGAAGATCAAACTTAGATCATTGTACTCGCGGAGCAGAAGCAGTGCGACAAGTAATTGCAAATCAAACTGAAGAAGAACAGGCATCAGCAAACGAGCGAAACAAAGAATGGCCCAAATACATGCCGAAGATGCACCAGAGCGACGTGAAGCCAGACTTGAGGATGCACGGTTGCGAGCACGGCGATCGCATTATTTAGCTTCAGATCTGCTTCATTCTCAACAGAATGAACGCAACAGGCTGAGAGTGGCTGAAAGATGTCAACGAGAAACAGCAGAACAGCGCCAAACACAACTCTGTGCTCAGAAATTACGCGATTACAATCACCTTGCATTCCGGTACAACCCAGCTGATTATAGTTTGAGCTGGCATGTTCTCATCGGCACTATGACTGAAGTGTGTTCTTATTGCAAGACTGAAATTTAATGGAGAAACAAAAGAATGTGTTGCGCCGCCAGAAAAATTAAATTGCCTCAACATGGAGAACCGCCAGAGCCATTAAAAACTTTGGTTGCCGGATATACCGCCGAATCAAAGCATTTCCTATTTAACATCAGGAAATACAACTCATGCTTCCAAATGACGTCGTTTGGCGCAGAAATCGTAACAGCTCAATTCATGCCAACTTTCAAAGTGAAAAGACAAATTTATCATAAAGGCGGTTCCCTGCTTCCGTTCCCAGATGGTCAACATACATTCCTTCAAATGTATTTCATCAGTGATGGCAATGATGAATTGAATGCACACTGCAGAATTTCTACCGGCATTGCCTCAGAACTTCTGCAATTTAGTGATGTCAAAAGAAGAATTGGTTGAAAAAGTATTTCCCAATATTCAAACCAATTATAAGAATCATGATTGGCTGAATGAACAAGCTAGTCTTGCAGCCAAGAACAAAGATGTCTACGAACTTAATATTATTCAGTCTAACATTCAAAGCGAGGCAGTCACATAAGTCCATCGACACTGTTGTGAAAGCAGATGAAGTGGTTAATTATCCAACAGAATTTTTGAATTCACTCAATCTGCCAGGGATGCCATCGCATGTACTACAATTGAAAATCGGTGTGCCAATAATCATGTTGCGAAATATCAACCAGCCAAAGCTTTGCAACGGCATGCGCCTTGCAGTAAAAAAATTAATGCGCGATCTCGTACAAGCAACAATCTTGACAGGACCTTTCAAAGATGAAGATGTCCTCATTTCCTCACATTCCTATGATTCCAACAGATATGCCATTTCAATTTAAGAGATTGCAATTCCCAATTCGATTGGCGTTTGCAATCACCATCAACAAAGCTCAGGGCCAATCCTACCAGCATTGTGAAATTAAACATATTAGAAACGTGTGCTTTCTCTTTTTTCTTTTCCATTTAACCAGACAGAGCCACAGCAATGTGTGGCCGGGTATGGCTAGTTATTAATATGTTCAATTAACTTAAAAAAAAAAAAATCACTACTCCAAAAAAACCTAACCAAATGTGATTGATGAACAATAATCTTTTATTCATATTCTTAGCGACTTTGATTTCTTATTAGAAAAAACATATTTAAAAAAAAAAAAAGCTTTCTACTGGGTTCTTTGACCAGCAAAATCTAACAGTTGTATATCAAGGTTAGTGTATTTGGTCTACCCTAATCACACAAAATGTATCAAATAATAATGTGCTTCAGAATATTAATGCCAACTTCACGTTTAAAAGGCTGAAAAAGAATTAGTGTAATGCAATACTATCTGCAAATGATACCCAACTGTCAGACATTAAAAAATCTGTAAAATCTAACCTGACTGAATGTAATATTATATTTAAAATGGTGCTGAATAATCACTGATCTTTTGTAAAGATCATATACTAGTAATTATACCGTGCTTCGAACACTCGGTGAAGTTAGAAATATCAAAATTAAATACCAGGCTTAGTGCTTTCGAGGTCTTTTAAGCTTATATTCATAGCCAAAGAGTTAGAAACGTCATGGTGTTGTTGATGTATGCTAATATATGCAAATTAATCTTCATATGTAAAACAATTCTGAATATATACAGATCGATCAGCTTGTCCACTTCTTGGCATGTGGATTTATAAGAAAGAAATGTTTTTTGATGAGAAATGATATTCAGTGATAATCTGCTATAAAGCATTGAACAAATTTGGTATTAAGTAAAATTTTGGCAATCTTATTTCTAGATGCAAAATAGTTTAAGTAAAATCTAAACTTTGATACATTTTAATAATAATAAATCTGAAAAACAATTTCTTTAACTACGAACTTTGCTATAATTTTTATTTAACCAACTATCTGGACAAATACAAATTCAAGATTTCTCAAGACATTATTTATAATTAATACTCATTAAATTTTAATCTTTTCATGGATTCTTTTCTGAAACATTTTATTCAATTATGAAGATATATATATATATATGTTTATTTTTCTTTTTATATAATATTGAAAAATGGGCAAGATAACAAAACAATCAAGATTATATTGAGGATGAACACAGCTGTTTTGTTTCATACAAGTTTTATAAGTAAATGAATGATTAATGGGTTTGAACCATTCCTTTCCCAGTACAATAAGGTGAAATTCATTATGGCATAGAAATGTTCTGTACAAGTTTAGAAATGAGTTAATTATTGATTAAAATTTTTTCTTTAATTTATGAATCCTACTCATTTTAATGATAACAATAAACTAATATAAAATAAAATATGACAATAAATTATAACTCATAATAACTAAATATGCCAGTAAATATAAATATGGTGTAGCGCTCATTTAGATTTTTTTTTGTAATAAAGTTTTAAGAGTTTATTTAAATAGAATTTTGAAATTTCTGATAAAAAAATATTTCAAAAGTTAGAAAAGCTCTTAGAGGAATTTTGTCCACCTGACAAGATTTATGATATTCATTTTTCACAAATTTATTATCTTCTTCTCACTTTGGTTAATTATTGATTTAATTTTAAGTTTGTTGAGGTTTAAAACTCTTAAAATAAAGATTAAATAAGAGCAGACAGAAGATTAAAATGTAGGTTTAAATTTGAGATAATATAAAAATGCAGAATAATTAAGAAAATGTTTAGTTTACTTTCACAAGTTCCAATTCCAACATGTCTGAAGAGTCCCCCCCGCTACCAGCAAGCTATACATTTTTTATAATAGTAATTTAATTATGAAAATGTCAAAATCTATTTTTAGCCTTTTTACAGAGAAACCAGATCAGTTTATAACTCTACATGATCTTTAAATTGCACATGACATAATCACAAATTCTGGATATTTCAATGGCAACTGTTTGATTACTTAAATAACATCTATATAAAAAAATTTAAATAAGTTTTTCTGTTTACTAATTCTCACATAAATCTATAACTTAAAAGACAAGCTATCAAAGATTAATAAAATGAAAGTCTCTCTGTTATTAACTTTTCATATTGTGTAATTAATTAAGCTTTAAAATCTTAACTTTTTTCAAAAAAGCAAATTTGTTCAAAATATTATTGAATTTTCCTTCTAAAATATGAATGCACAGTATTTCCCCTCATACATTTATCCCCTTAATATTTTTTTCTCAAAAAGAAAATTCATGTATACGTCTTTGCCTATTATTTCAAGATATGTTTGTGCTTATATACATATAAAACATATTTAAAACGTGTGTACATGGATATTTGATAAGTTTTATGCTCTAGCTTGTATGTGTTTATATATATATATTCAGATGTATATAATATTTAGCTAATTTTTTTTATATTTTTTAATTAGCAATTTAATGTAACCCTTTAACAATCAAATAATGAGAACTGTAAACAAAAAGACCTTTAAATTTAAGACTACAATTTTCTTAGTAATTTTTTTTTTTTCAATTAGCATACTCCTTTATAAATGATTCTAAGCATCTGATATTATGGAGTACTCGATAGTGCTGCCATTGCTTCTAATTCTCTTGTAGCTATCTATAGTGCTATTTTGCCTGTAACTAAATTAAATATACTTTATTAGTTGGGGGGAGAAAAAATCTGAAGATGTCAGCACTCCAGAGAAAGTATTACAAACAAGTCGACATCACTGATTGGTAGATTCTTTGATCTTGAGCTTTGAGAGCTATTGTTAGTAATAAATTAAAATATATATATTGTACCGAGATACATCAGGAAGGAGTGTGTTTTCTTCGGAGTTACACATAATTTTGGAGAAATATAAATTGATAAAAGATTTGTTTAAATATTTAATAAAAATAAAAGGTCTTGTAGGGTAAAATAAAAAAATAAAAAAAATTTTTTTTTATCATACAAGGGTTTATCGTTAAAAGTATAAATTAGACAGTTTTATAAGATATAATTTTAGAATCACATTTAAATAAAACTTAAAGAATTAAAAATTTGATTTAATTGAAATTTGATTTTAGATTGCTTTTAAAAAAAAAAAAGCAAGGTGGAGTTCGTTTTGTCTTATAATAAAACAAAAAAAAAAAAAGGAATATAATCAAAGGAATGTAATAAACAATGGGAGCTAATGACAAACATAAGAAATTTCCATTAAACGGCTAATTAGTGAAATAACTCTAACAAAGAAATTGAAATTTGCAATCATCTAAAGAATGACCAATGAAACTGTGTAGAGAGTCGAAAGAAAAGAAATAATTGTCCAATAGCAGAAATTCAGAATGTAGATTGAATCCGCAAGATAAGGACCGTAAAATATAAAAGGGGCGAACTTTCTATTGTTATAGTTATTAGATTGAATTTGATATTATGATTAAAATTTGATTCTGATTCGGTTCGGTTGATTATTCTTAAATTCATATTCATATTATTAATATACGTCCAAAGTTAAATAAAATATAATGCTGCATTGTTAAACCCATCGTGTGGACAGCCGGCCGAATCCTTCCATGCAATACCAACAGCAGACAGTTCGAAGGTCGATCATGTTCGCGTAAAACAAAAAGGAAGCGGAGTGTCCATGATGAAGCCCACAGGATCCCAATGACATCGGGAAAAGGATCGCAAAGAGTTAGCGCTAACTGACCGAAGGAAATACTATCAGAAGCTACGCTCGGAACTAGGCATAAAAGAGAATGCTAGGTAATATTTATTTTATTCTTAATTCACTAATTAAAAGCCGTAGTAATGTATGGAATAATAAACTTTGAACTTTAGGTTACGAACAATAATTACTAATTGTCTTTAGCTCCATTATCAAGGGATTTATTGTGCTTTCAAGTATATTTGTGTGCGTATGATTATTTTCTAAATATATGTAAAATATGATATTTTTTGTTATATTAAATATCTAAATTTGAGCAAAAGTGTAATTAATTATATTATAAGACCAAACGAAGTGAAACAGCGTAAACGGAGATTTAATGGGTTGGTGATTACTTATAAAAAAAAAAAAGGAAATAAATATCGTAGATCAAATAAATAATAAATGTTATAATAATGAATTATAGTTTAGAAATGGGATATGAGTATCCTCTGAGAGTATGAGAGCGAAATAAAATTTTAAATTAGAATTTGGGAAAAGAAGCGAGAAAACTAGCGCAGAGAAAGATTCGTAAATTGATTTTTTTAAGTAGGTGGATTTTGTATTTCATTGATTATTTTAGCTGAGCTAGCGGGAGTGGGTACTAGATCGTATTGGTCAGGCAGACTTGTCGACAAAGGTCGGCTGGCGCCCATTGGATTTTTTCCTTTAAATAAATAAAGAGTTTAGTTGGCTAATGTGTAATCTAGTAAACGAATATTATTGGCGAATGTTTGCCAATGATATTGACCACTCTACCCGAGGTACCGACAGCCCCACATGATAGGATTTTGTGTAAGAGGGAGGTACGAAGTTCTGTATCGAGTCGTTATTATAAATATCGAATATTTTATTGATGTTATATAAGTGATATTTATAAAAGTTGGAAGACGACGTTAAGGGGTGGTAGGTATAATATATTTTCCCTAGTTTATTTAAATATTTTCATGATTACATATACATTTTATTAGAATATGTTTTATTTGTAAAAATATAAGTTAAGAAATTCATTACCAGTAATGGTAAAATTGAAACTAAGATCAATAATGCTCAGTACAGTATAGAAGTTTTGTGATATGTTAATAATTATAAATAATTTCTAGAACTTAATAGTTTTGACATAGCAATTTCTTTGGGTTTTAAAAATAAAGTTTAATTAACCAAAATTTTGTTATTGTTAACCTGCACTGCAGTAATCATCCAATGAAAAAAAAATTTTATTCTTATTATATATATTTTTTTCTATATTTGCAAAATTTAAAAATGATTTTTTAGGTTTTTAGTTTGTAAATTTATATTTCTAATAAATCAAATACAATTTATTGATTCATAATATAAAGGTTTTAATACTTAAAACGTTTAATTGTAAATCAAGCAGACTCTAGGAAATGATGCAAAAAAAAAATGTTGAAATTTGGAAGTTATCCTTATAATATATATACAGAAATTATTTAATTACAATGTTTCTGAATGTTCTTCTCTACTTATTATACAGATAGACACTTTTAGAATGTTTACATTTTAAAGAATCTGTGGAAAAAATATTTAATATACATGCATATATATTCCATTAATATCATAACCAACTTCAATCAGTTCTGTATAATTTACAATACTTGGTTAATATGGAAAAAAAAACTCTCATTTACAATTGATTTAAAATATATATACACACAAATGTATAAAATGGAATGTTGTAGTTTTCGTTTTGTAACAATATGCTACGTCATAACAAAATTTTGCAAATTTTACAAAATACTCGATTGAAATTGCAAATGTTAGTTAATACCTTACTAATGCCGTATATAAATTTAAAAAGAACATTATATATATAGAGATAAATTTCATAATAATTTACAGCATTACTCTCAATCAAATAAATGCAAAAATATATAGGCTTGATTAGGGCAAATATGACAGCATAATTAGTTTGCTATATCCAAAAATATTTCTATAAGAGTATAGCAAACTCTCCAACTAAATAAATATCAAGTCAAATGCCACTCTCCAGCCAAATCTCTTAATTACTTTTCACATGGGGAGATAGATAAGCTGTTATCTATCCTCATTCCCAATTTTACACAAATTATGTTCACATATGTTGATATGTATGTATGTGGGTATATATTTCTTTCTTTTATATAATAATTACAGAGGTGAAATAAGTTTTAATATCCATTTAAACATTCTTAGATTTTCAATCTGTAACATTTTTGCAAATACATAGCATAATTTCAATAATTACAAAAAAAAATAAATATTAACACTTTTGTGATAAATTGTTAAAAACTATTTTTTGATTTTTTACAATATTTCACATTCAATATTAAATAAAACTAAAAATACTGAAGAATAAATATACTTACTCGTACATTGTGGACCAAGACTTTTCTGAAGCCACTGGGCAACATGTGTTTACTTTTTTTGTTACTTCCATAACCTATGTTTGGCATAAGATATTGCCCTTTAAATCGTCGCCGAACACGATTATCAATACCTTTTGGTTTTCTCCAATTAGGCTAATAATGAACAGAGCAAATGATAATATATTCACACATATTTAACAGTACGACTTAAAAAATATATACATATACTAATTCTCAAACTAAAGAATATTCAATTTTTAAAACTTAAATATATATGTATAAATATAATGATGAAATAGAAAAAGAAACTATATATTTAAAAAATTAAAATCTCAAAATTATAAAACATTTCGGTATTGAAAAAATATTTCAGCAATAAAAGAAAAAATATTATTACGACTATAAAAAGTATGATTTCATAAAGTGTATAGAAAAATTATTTATAGAATATACTGTAAAAAACAAGAAAATATAATATGACCTATAATTCTATCTACAAAAAATGGAAAAATTCTATAATGATGGAATCATTGTAGTTATTTTAAAACATGCAAGTGAAAATAGATATCATACCATTGACAATATATATGCCCAAAGTGGAAGAATGCAGAAGTTATATTTAAAAAAAATGAAATATGTATATTAGAAATTTTAGTTATATACATATTTACTAAGATCATTATAAATAATATTCAGAGAACGTTAAGACTCATCCAACCTAAAAAAACAAGCCAGATTTAAAAGTGAATATGCACAGTAGGTGGAATTGGAAGATTTAGGCAATGAACAAAACAGAAAGGAATAAATTTGATGTGTTACTGCTCTATGGACCTTTCCAAAGGACAGACTACTAGTGATTGAATGATAACACATTAGATCACATCCAAGAATTATGAGATGTTAAATAGAAATGACCATTGAATATAAGTTGCCATTATACTATAGATATATAGACTCTATAAGCATTTTTATGGTAAAACTTTTGTGAACATTGAACATAGATTCAGACCATTAACAAATTCTGGAAAATATTTATCACGATTTCATCTTACGCTAAGAAAATGATATATATATAATCAAACTTTTTACAGCAGCAAATATAAAAAAATCTTGTGGATTAAAGTGGGAACTAAGAATGTAAAATAAATGGATAAAAATCACTTAATCACTTCAATTTTTCAGATGATGATGTTTTCAAATAAAACTTCAGAGCTTCATGAAATATTGCAAGAACTATTAGATGAAAGCAAAAAAAAAAAAAAAAGATTAATAACACTGAAGACTGGATTGAAGCACAAGACATAAGCTTAAACAAAGTGCTTGAAAAAAAAAAAAAAAATTAATAAATGTTTTGTCCATATTAATTCATGGATTTTTAAGTTGAACACTGTATAACAACTCAATATACATTGCTGGAACAGCAAAATTGTTTTTTTTTTTTTTTTTTTGAAAGGGCAAGGGGATAACAAGGACAGATAAAAAGCTAAATATATATGTAAACTGACAACAAGTACTGCAGAGAGAATTAAGTACTGAAACAGCTGCATATCATTAGAAAAAATTAACCAAATTCAAAATTTGCAAGAAATTTAAAGAAACGAATAAATAAAAAGTGGAATAAGTACTTTTTATCTTCAAATCAGCAACAACTTTGCAGTAACAATAAATACTTTGATAATATCCGACTTATATAATAAATATTACTTGCAATTCTATAATAGAAATGCTTTCCATTTATGTGGTTTATAGTTCATCAAAATAAAATGTTTATTTTATATAAATAAAATCCATTTATATAAAAATAAGATTGTAGTTAATTCAAATTTGCAATTAATGGCATTAGTCCCTGAAACTAGTACAGACCATTGTATTGTCCTAACATACATTTTAGAAATTGACTATTATTATAACATTTAATATTTTTTCTTCCAAATAATGTCAGTAGGCAATTTATTAATCTAAATCATAGATAAAACTTCAGTTCCTCAAAATAATAATGGTTAATTCATTACTTCTTAAATTATCAGTTTTATATTTCTAAACAAATCTTCCAAATAATTTTCTTTATTAGAAACTTATTCTTCATGACACCTTTGCAATGAATTGCCACACCCTTAATATCCAGGACAGAATATTAAAATCTTTTGCTCAGTTTTTCTCAACTGTATACGGACATTAGAAAAATTTTTATGGATAAAATTTGTCATTTACACAAAACAGCTCTGTTAAAAGTAACACAACAATCAAAGTGTCGCATCTCTAGTAATCAATGGATGCAATAAGGTTTATGCCCAAAATCCCTATCTAGTGCTCACTCATCCAATATTCCCAGATTAGTTTTCATAGCTTATGGCTTTCATCAGTGAGGAGCCTTGGATCTGAGAGCACTGCACTTAGAACTTATGATCTAATACAGCCCTCTAATAGTCACCTTTACTTTTCTAGTCAACTATAAAGCTACGAGTCCAAAATGAAAACACAATAATGTATCCAATCCAAGCTCATTCACTTGTATAATCATACAGGTCTGAAACTAGTTCAGTATCTATACTTTTGGTATCTTTGGTTCCTTAATAACTATAATCATTATCATCCTATGCGCAGGATTGGTATTAAACCACTAAACAACATGTCTACCATTTCCTATGTTTACACAAGCTGTTAAAACAATAGCAAACTCTTCATATAGTAGAGCCATCCAGTGCAAGCCTTAATAATCAATGGAAGCAAGGTTTGATTATTAGATGCACTTTTTATGGAGAGTTTACTGTTGTTTTAACAGCTTGTTTAAGCATTGGAAAAGTGATCACGTGATATTTGGTAGTTTAGTACCAATCCTGTCCATGGGATGATGGGTGACTATGGTTATTAAAGAACTAAAGGTACCAAAATGTATAGATACTGAATTAGGTTCAGATCTGTATGATTACAAGGAATGAGTTTAGATTGAGGACCTTATTGTGTTTTCATTTTGGACTCACAGTTTTATAGTTAACTAAATAGGTAAAAGGTGGCTACTAGAGGGTTACATTAGAACTCAAAATCTATGTGCAGTGCTCTCAGATCCAAAGCTTCCTCACTAAGCCACAAGCTAGAAACTAGTCTGAGGATATTAAATAAGTAGACACAAAATAGGAATTTTATACACAATCCATCTTGCATCCATTGATTACTATGGCTTGCACTGGGTGGTACTACTGTATGGAGAGTTGGTTACTATTGTAATTTCTAATTTCCTATACTGTTTTCATTACTTTCCGCTCATTTTTTTCCAAATTTAATTTATTTTGACAAACATGACTTTACCATTCAACATATCAATTGAAAAGCACAATTAAGTTTATTTTCTATTCAAATTTAAATTATCACAATTTAATGAGAATATTTATTCTCAAAACTCTTTACATAGTTTTAAATTTAATAATATATAACAAACTTACAATTAAAGCTTAATTATTAGTTTTTATGTTAAAGGAGAAAATTTGGATTAGTTCCGTCTTTGGAACTTATCAATTATTCATCAAAACTTAGAATCATCTTATTGAACATAGGCTTAGAATTACTAACACAATTCGTAAGTAAATAACAACTGATGAATGTTTTCAGTTTAAAAAAAAAAACCAGCTAAATGATTTGTATGTGATAACAGTTAATATAAGTAAACTTATATTTATGTACATCTGAATACACACACAGATATATTTTCAAATAAAAATAAGAGTAACCTAGCCAAGTGGAGAACAAAAGCCACTGTATAGTCCTCTACAAAAAAAAGTGAACAAATAATATCCATTATATTAATCATATGTAAAATAATGTTCTCATGTTTTATTATCTAACTAATAGCCAAATACACATTTCGTAATAATAATAATACGGACTTACTTTTAGTTTAGCATAACGATCAGACTGATGTCGGATAAACTTCTTCCGCCTCTTCTTAATAATTTTTGGTTTATGAACTGGTTTCAGTGTGGCTGACATGTTGGAACTTTAAAAAAAAAAAAAAGATGGGATAATGTATATTCACAATTGTGATCAATAATCTTTTTAAAATTTTTGATTAAAAAATGAAGTAATATTCAAAATAAAATTCCGGTTTGTAATACTAATGTATTACAAAATTATTTATATTAAAAAAAGGTATTTAATAAATGGGAAATTCAATAAACCTATCTAACATTAATTTGAAAACAAAAAATTTGAGAAAAAAAAACCAACAAATCCTGAAGAATCTTCAAATTGTGTGCAAAAATTGCACAAACACAATGGATTTTAGAATTTATGCTCTCAGTATTAAATTACCCTGATCATTCATTCTTTATAATTTCTTATTTTCTTCCATGTTGTTTTTGCTTGCATAATCTTAGTACAATATCTAAACTGGGAGGCAGCGATACAGTATGATATAGACAAGTCAATTAGTCTTATACTAACAAATATTGCAAAATACACATAAAAAAGCAACATAAAATACTCACATATATTTAAAATTTTATGAATAATTCTATTCATACAATCAAGAAGAGTCTTAGTTGAATTTGAGAACACCTAATCCTAAATAATTTTTACTAAAATCTTTGTGGGAATTTGAAATGCATCATATTTTCTTTTAAGCAGATAATTTACAAAATAATACATAATTAATTGGAATATTAATCAGATTTATAGCATAAAAAGTATAAAATAACATATATATTTAGTAAAACAATTAAAAAAAATTATTATTAAAAAAAATTAATTTTGGAATCAATAAAGTTGATAATAAATAATATAAAGAAGTGGAATATTATTTAATTAAAAAAATAGATAATCTAACCTGTTTTTATAGAAATAATGACACGAGTTACTTAAAACAGTAACCCATAAAATTTATACATTTTTAAAAAAAGAATGAATTTAAAGTTTCTATAAATGCATATGCATTGAGGCCAGATGTGGACTTTACACATAAAACTTGGAACTTTACACAGTATAAATGTACCAACTTTTTTCAAAAATGATAAAAATCAAGTTTTTCCTAGTGTCATTACAAATGAATTTATTATTAGATAATCACAAAAGCTGCAGATTACATTTTTATTATAAAATTAATACTATTAGATTACACCAGGCATCTGCAAACTTTTCAGATGGAAGAGCCAAATCTGACGCAACAATTTAAAAATTATTCCAGAACCATGAATATAATATTTATACAAATAAGGAAAATTTAAAGAAATACTACAAGTTAAAATATTAATTTCATCTTTATTAAATGTAGATTAAATATCCGGAAAAATGTTACTATAGATTTTAACCAGAATGAACAATGATCTTGCATTTCCTAAGAAAGTTTCTGTATGTCCAGTTGATAACTAATGGTTTTTAATTTAAGGCATGATTCCAAGTTAGCATCAGTAATTTGGTTCCTCAATTTACATTTAATAAAATTCATGTCAGAAAATAATTGTTCCCATAAGTATGTAGATCCAAAAATACTGAGAATACCAAATGCAAATTTTTTCAACACATGATATGAATCTTGAAGACTATTCCAAGCACTTCTTCCATTTCTATACCACAACAAACAAATTTGGAGCTCCATAAATCTTTGCTTATCAAGTCCAGCAATTGTATTTCAAAATTACAAGCATTAATATTAAATGGTGAATATTTTAATTTTCACATTGGCATTAAGAGGATTTGTAATAAAAGCTAGAGTTGCTTTATTGTTTCTAAATTCCTGTAACCTTTGATGAAGATTCTCTTATGTTTAAAATTGTTGTCATAAAATAATCTTTGTTAATGAGGACATTGTTTTCTCGACACTATAGAGACAAAGTTGGTAAATGAACTAGTTCCCCTCTCTAAATCTTCAGCAAATAAAATCAATTTTTTTTCAAACAAAACTTTTTCTACCATTGAAAAAGCAGTATTTCCCTTACCTTGTAATTTATGATTGAGCTGATTCAGTTGTGATGTAACATCCACCATGAAATACAATTTTTGCAACCACTGATCTTCTGTTAATTCTAAATATTAAACACCCTTGTTGTTGAGAAATAGTTTGATTTCATTTATGCGAAATGCAAAACGTTTTAACATATCCCTGAAAAGCCATCGAACCCTGTTATATTGGAGATCTGAATATTCACTCTCCATTTCACATAGCAATTCTTTAAATTGATGATTAAGTCCTTTCACTGCAATAAAATTAATAATCTTAAATACCAAGTCCATAACTTATCGATTTCTTCTGGAAATGTTTGTGCAGAAAGTACTTCCTGGTGAAATATATGATGGAAAGTAATCACTTCATGATAAATGTTTTCTTTTAAAATTGAAACCCCTTTTTCAATCCCATCCTACTTTTTGCACCATCATTGCAAGTGACACAATTTTATCAAATATATGTTTTTTTTTTCCATGCATTCAATGACAGCATTTTCTATGTCCTCTCCTAGTGTTTGGCCCTTGAGTGGCAATAATTATAAGTTTTCTTGGACCCTGAGATGATATATACCGCATGTAAAAGAAAACTGAGCTGTGTCCTTAATGGCGCAAGACTCATCCACTGCAATTGATAATGCTGAAGATAAATTTAATGTCCTTCAATTGTTGGTTGACCACATTTAAGGCAATTTTAAGTGTCCTATCTGCTACTGTTTTGACAGATAATGTCATGTTTTTAATTTTATTTAAGATCTCTGTACTATTTTTGAAATCACAAAAAAAGTTCTTCAGATGCTTTAACAAAACATTTTATGTACTCACTATCTGTGGTTTTCCTCTCTTAGCGATTTCCTGACTTACTACAAAGCTTGCAAAAGTACCTTTATTGCAGACTGTCTCCAATAATCAAATACAAAGCTTGATTTTTCAATATTTTTCTTAAGTTCTTCAATTGCTCCTTTTCTCATGTCACTGACAGGATATTATGGCAAATGCGGTATGTTTTGTCATGAAGTGTCTCTCCAAAATAGACTTCTTGTTATATGTGTGTTTCTTGGCAAATAAGACAGGTAGGAAGGTCCTTCAAGTTCGCAATAAAAGCAAAAGATTCAGTTCATTTGGTTTTAAAATCACAATGCTCATCTAATGTTTTTCTTAGTTTTTTCGTCATGTTGAAAAACACTTAAATATATTTTAGTTAACACGTTACATCCACGTTTGCACAACTACACAAAAAATAATTATACATTTCTCTTCTAGATTATATGTATTCATATTTTGCCATTGCAAACATCTTGTCCACTAGAGGGCAACCGTGTGCTCACTTATTAATTGCAAAATTTTGCTAGACTTAAAAACAAATAAAATCATGATTATATTAATAAAATCTTTTAAAAATTTTATAAATTAAACTCTGATAGTTTTGTTTTCTATTTTCCTACAAAGTAGGGGGTCTATATATTCGGGTGGATTTGTCTGGTTTTATCTTTATCTCTTACGTGTGTTCCGATTAGGCCCTATGGTAAAATATAGATATTACTGAAGAACCACATATGTATATCCAAAGAGCCATAGTTTACTGATCCCTGGATTACACCAATTAATCATCATCTCTTGCAGCAGGAATACAAAAGACTTTGTTTATTTAGCAAATTTTTAATAAAGTATATGTGAGTAGTTTAAAATTATGTTATTGCTGATATGTATATTATCATCATCTTAAACTGCTACTGCCCCATGTAGATATTTATAATAAGATATTAATGAAAATTAAAACAGAAACAAAATGAAAACAGAAGAAAATAAAAAAATAGCTGCAAGAAGGAATCCTTTGTTCGTGTTTGAAGTCTTACAGGAATCAATCAGAGCAAATTCCTAGTGAATAATCCATATGTTCTTGTTGCCATTATTACTGTGATTATTCATATGGTAAAGAAAATCATGGGTAGACCACACATTAGCCACTGCAGTGAGTTTATTGGTCTTTTATCCCAGGGTTTAAGACCAAAAAACACTAGCCTTTTTTCTCAATTGTTTGATAATTCTCAACTCAAATATCAGTTGAATTTTCTTGAAAGCAGGATATGAGAATCTTTTTTTAGTTATTTATAATCATGGCAGAGAAAACTAAATTATGGCCCCTATTTCTAGAAAGCTGTAGAGTCATCGGCCAATGCAGCATTTGGTGGTGAAAATACTAAGAATCCTCTGATTACAAGCCTAGGTTATCACTGAAAACCTTTTTATTTAGATACCCACAACAGCAGAACATTTTGAGGTGAAGAAAGATCACATGAATTGGAAGAAGAAATGTTTTAATACTAAATGGGATATCAATGAACTTGGTAAAGTTAAATGGTGAAGGCCGATTTGAAAAATTGGCATGTATTTTAATATATAGGCATAATTATTAAAAATACTTTGATTTGTAATAAATAATAAGTGAAATAATATTGTGGAGATTGCTGAAATATTAAATAGGGTAGCAAAATTAGTTATTGAACTTAACAAAAGATACTAAAGTACAAATAATTCAACTTTATGCCCAATAAGTTTTCACTACAATAAACTAGAGAATTTTTATATAGGTGTATAAAATACTATTGATCACACAAACATTTTAAAATTATGATGTGAGATTTTAATGCTAGAATTGGAAAATAACTGGAAATTGAAATTGCTGCAGGTAAAGTTGGCTATGATAAAAACAGATAGACTTATGCAATTTGCAAGTGGAAAAAACAAGAAAAAATTATGAATTCTTTTAAGAAAAATGTTAAATGAAAATATTTATTTCAAATTTATAATGTTCTTAATAGATTTAACACAGAAAGTGACGTGTTGTAAAATAAACGTTAATGCAAAACTAGTCAAAAAATAAAAACATATTAACAGTTGATATTTCTAACCTTCAGAAAGACTATAAAGAATTTAAAATACAATTTATCATTTTAAAATTTTGACAGGCTTTATAGGAAGTTCAAATTTAAGTGAAATCAATAAGATAACTAATATTCTAGTTCAAAAAGATGCAATTCATTTAGCAAATTTTCAACTGCGACTAGACAATATATAAAGAAAGCAAAGGATATGAAAATATTTAAAAATAATCCAGCAAGAATGGACTATCTCAAGTTCTATAAAATGTTATGAAGAGTTAATAATGAGATAAGAAAATATAACTGTGAATTAGATAGAAAAACTGCAGAAGAGATTGTTTTGAAAATATAAATAAACACCTTGGTATTGGAAGTTAGTTCAGCAATAAAATAAATTATTGTTAAAAAGACGAATATCATGAAAAACTATAAAGATAAAAAAAACAACAATAACAAAGCAATCATTATAATTACATCTGAATTGCCAAACATTTTAGATGAAGAGGTGAGACATGCAAAATCCCGAATTAATATGTTAAAAGAAAATGAAGCAATAGAAAAATTGTTGCCAAAACTATAAACCAAACGTTTAAATGATAAAGACGTATCAAATGACTGGAAGAATGCAGAAGAAACTAAAAATTACAAATCCATTACTTTTCCATCAGTTCCATTCAAAATTCTTCTTAAAATAATTACAGCTAGTTTTCAGCAAACTTTGGATTTAAACAAACAAACAAAAAAAAAAAAGCTGGATTTAAGTATTTTAGCACAGTGGCCCACATGTAAAGACCAATAAATAGAAATTATTATGCTTTGGATTTATAAATTTGAAGACATTTGATTCTATAAGCATTTCCAGTGATTAAAGTCTTGCACCATCAAAAAAATACAAAATATTGTCATAGTCTGAAGAATATTTATCCAACTGCAACAGCAATGATTAGATTGACACTAACATTAATATTGATAAGGATATGTAACAGTATAATTTCATTTCTCCAAAACTTTTTACAATTTGTGAATTAAAATGGAAAGTTCAAGGAATAAAAATAAGCGGAGAAAAAGATTGATAATCATGAATTATAAGATAACTATAAGTACTTCGATCATATTATTAATACAAATGGTAATATGAAATTAATCATAGAATTAAATTGTTTGCTTTTGGCATAAGTAATTTAGTATTTTTAAAAAAAACGACTGAGTTTGAATTGATTTTGCTAGTTCTTATTTATGAATCAGCCAATTGTATCCTTAAGTCTTGACTGAAATAATATAGAATTTAATATACTGTGCCATCACTTCTAAACATTCACAAAGCTTCCGATGTTACGATTCCAGAGCTATCAATAAGGTTTTTGGATACAATGGTCCGTGTCAATCTGTGTTATTCAAAAACTTTTTGAAAAGGATTTTAGAAATTTACTAAGTTTTAATTAACAATTATTATTTGATGATTTCACGATTGACAATTCTCCACGAATTAATTGTAGTTGAAGAAAATTTTAAATTAAGAATGTCATTAGAAAGTATAAATAATTATTGGAAATTTCAACATATATTTCTGAAATAAAGTACATTCAAACTGTGTAAAAAAAAAACCTGCATTTGAGAAAATATATTTTCTTGAATAAATTGTATCTATAAGAACAAATGACAACTGATTACGGCGCTATTTTTAATTTTTATTAAGCATAAATCCTTTTGTTACATGAATTTCATCACGTTTATAATCTTAATTTTAGATGTTCGAATTATTAAATATTTATATTTAAATGATTATCTTGGAAATAATTATAACTTACAATCGATCACTATCCCTAATTACTAAAACCAAATAAAAATTATTATAGCTGTTATAAGTTTTATTACTCTTTAACTGAAAACAATTTCTTTAAATTCATTATAATACGAATATCACAATTTTACAAACTATTTTCTAGACAAATTAAGCTTCGGTGGTAACAAAAACGCGCAAAAATTAAGCATAAAAATATCTCTACATTTTTAGAAATAAAATGAATAGGAATCATATAAATGTTAAATATCATATATTGACCTTATTTTTATATCGATGTCATGTTGTGATGAAGATTTGTTTATAATTATAATGCACAATACTTACGTTTAATAACACCGAACCACCATTAAAAGGAAAAGGAATTTGTTTGCAATGAAGCCTGGGAAAAAACGCCATCTATGTATTTATTCGTCAAAGTTATTAATAATTTTTTTTTTTGTCGTCAAAGATATTAATTATCTTCTGCTTTATTCAATTATGTAGTACAATAGAATTTTATGACATAAAATTTTCAGTTGTACAAGTTATTGTGAAATAAATCCGGGACTAAAGTTATTCTGCAATTTTGTTGACATTGTTAGTTTACATAAATTAAAAGAACGATCAAATATTAATCGTTCTCCATAATCAAACGCAGTTAATCGATATTCCAAAATCATCGGATTATCGCTCACGAAATTAGAGCATCATATTGATAAACTTGTACAATTTAATATATGTTTTTAACGAAATAAATTACTTTAATATGAATTCTATTTATGTTAAATTCCACCCTTAACATTACCAGTCACTTATAAACAAATATGACATTCGAATATATATATATATTAATGAGTTTTGCAATGCTATCCGAATATAGTGACTAAACAATATTAAAGAAGAGACTATTTTGTCATAATAATATGATCAATTAAATTAGCTGTATATAGCACGTAATACTGGATATATCCTTTATACATATATTAGAGGATAGTTTTCTATTCATTTAACGTCTTGCAATCCTCAAGTTTTATTTTTGTAAGACTGCTTTATAACTGTAGCAACTTTCTCTATAAAATATTATCACATAGTGCAGGGCACAATAATCAACGGATACAAAAAGGTTAGTGTATCAAAATCCCTATCTAGTGCCTGCCTACTCATTCAATATTCTAACTAGTTCCAAGTTTATAGGTTTCATTATTGAAGAGCCTTAGATTTGGAAGCACTGCACCTAGATCATCTGATCTAATGTATCCCTCCACCAACTACTCTATATTTTTTTTAATTAACTATAAAGCTTTGAGTTTGAACTGAAAACCATGTTTTCAGTTCAAGATAATTCATTTGAATAGTTATACAAATCAGAACCCAGTTTCGGATCCATATATTTTAATGTCTTGGACTTTTTAAAAACATTCTTTGGCTAGTGTTGGTATTAAAACAATGACATGACCACCAGAGATCCATATAAATATACAAGCTAATTAATTTGATTTGAAAACGTGTTTCAGTTTGGACTCATAACTTTATAATTAGCAAGCATCACATGATCACATCTCCAATACTAGCACATAATTGTTTATAAACAAAGCAACGCAAAACTCCACATAGTAGTGCCACCCGTGCTAAACAGAGTAATCAATGGATGCCAGAAGGCTTGTGCATAAAATCCCCATCTAATGCTCTGTTTAGCACCGTTGGCACTACTATGTGGAGTTTTGCTTTGCTTTGTTTATAAACTTTATAATTAACTAAAAAGGTAAAAGGTGGCTATTGAGGGGATGGATTAGATCCAAAGATCTAGGTGTAGTGTACTCTCAGATCCAAGGTTTCTTACTGATGAAAGCCATAAACTAGAAACTAGTCTGGGGATATTGGATGAGTAGGCACTAAATAGTGATTTCGATGTTTTAACTTAATATCCATTGATTACTATAGCTTGCACCAAGTGGCAATATTCTGTGGAGAAAGTTGTTACTGTATTAATAGATTGTATAAAAGAAATGGTGATCAGGTGATGTTAAAGATTGCAGTATATTGTATTTCATTCTCAGTTGCATTTTCTCAAAGCAATAACTAACTACTGTATAATCATTAAAAATATCTTTTAAATAATTTTTGAAAGCCTGCAACCATTTACATGTCCATTAAAGACTTATCCTTACTAGTGACAATAGTACATTCAATGTATCATATTCTGCAAGCTAATAAATATATTGATTTTATAATCTCACCTTATATTTTTAGATACTTAGGAAGCATTTTAAAATAATGTTTTACCAGATTACCAATCTCATTTCAATAAATTTGAAAGATTAGTAACCGATAAAACTAATTTAGCTTAATCTTCATTTAATCAATGAAATTTTTTATCTTTTAACTATTTACAAGTGGCAGCAACACAATGAAGTCTGTGTTATACTTCAACTAAATCTGTATTTTTTATCTAAAAATTTACCAATATATTTAAATTGATTAACTTTTTCAAGCTGATAATCATCAAAGTTAAAAATTGCTGAAAGTTTTTTTAACCCCATCATTAGCAGATTAGGCATTGCAATTTTTGAACATTATTTATTAAAACAAAGTCTTTATAAGTTTCATTCAAAATATTCATATTCAATAGTTAAAACTTTGAATTAGCAAGATAGCATAGTCATTGGTACATTGTAAAATAAAAGGTTTATATACTTTATTAACTTTTTCGTCAGCCATTTTTTCTGAAAAATTTTATTGCACTCCTTTAGAGACTATTTGAGATTTTTAAAAAATATATATATATGGCCTGCCTTTTTTATAAACACCATGTTCAAATTAAGAAAAAATATTTAATGACAGAATTACTATTCAACTGCTTTATGATATTATTTAAAACTTGTTTTAAAAACCAATATTGTAAAAATGGAAAACAATAAGTTTTCTATTTTCAGAACATTGGCTAAGCACACACAGTTTAACATCAATTCTCTTATATAATATCTTGCATTTTACATCATCGGTAAATAATCATTTTTCTGATACTAATGTGGGATGTGCGATATATATTTGTGGATAGTAAACTATTCTCAAACATTGCCACAAATTTTCTCACTTATATCAAATCCCTTGACCAAATCAATAAACGCAAAACATTAGTTATATATTTGCTATTAACACTTTTCAAGAATTTTTCTAAAACCATTCTGAATCTGTGATACCAATTCATCTATAACTGAATATAATCATGTAATAAAATGTTTAGAAATATTTTTAGTATAGTGGAATTTAAGTATTTTTAGTATAGTGGATGACAATGATATTCCCAATAATTAGTTTTTCACTTTTTTATCTTCTTTATCAATAGAAGAATTCTTAAAAATGGGTGATACAACTTCTTGGATCCAAATCTTTCAATAATTATGAATCACAATATTATAGGACTATAGTGTATGTGCATCAGCAAGACAATGATAACAGTATTATTAAGAAATTATAGTTATTTTTTCTTCCAACTAATGTACTAAAGTTTTAATGAAAATATACAAACATAAATGTAAACATGTTTAACCTTAAGGTAAACGTGCAGTTATAGTTATTATAATTAATCAAACAGTTACAAGTGGTTAATAAAGAACTGATCATTTGGTAGAGGAGAAAGAGCTTTCCATTTGTGCAAAGTGGTTATGATGACGGTCAGTTCAATCTAAACAAAATGTGTAAATATTCAATCTTAATTATATTAGAATATTGGTACAGATGGATACAGATGGAATGCAGAAAAAAAAGTTGAGTTAGGTGCTCATAAGTTGTTCATAATTATTACAGATGAGTTGTCATCATACTTTATTGGCTGTTGTGAATAATTGGATACAAGTCTACCAAGCTGGAAATAAAAGGCTATTTTATTAATAGCAGCTGAAACATAAAAAAATTTAACAATTTGAAGCTCAGAGCATATGCAAGTAGTAACCATGAAAATTCAGCTATCCAAAATAGTAGCTGGGAAATAGGCAGACATTTAAATACACACAATGATATTTATAGGATAAAGTGTACTAATTATACATTTATTATTTAATGGAAAGCTGACTAAAAAAGAATGCAGTACTACCAGCTGAATCCAAAAATAAGCATGCAGAATCGAGTCACTAAGCAGAACCATGGATAAGAACCTGACCAGGCAACAAGTGAACCATTAGTCATAGAGAAAATATTTTGAAGGCATCCCTCTCAAACTCAAATTGTAGCTGAGTGCAATATTTACTACTAATCAAGTCTGCTTGTATAAAGATATATAGTTGTGACAATATTATTATCATACACAATAATAATTGAAGCACATATATATTATTTATATGTGTTATTTGCTGTTGGACCTAACAGATTAATTGGCAATAATGATGAGATCCATCAATGAGATCTATTAGTGAGATGAGGTACATAGCTTAGCTGAAGAAATAATTACAGTATTAACTATGGGCAAGTGGGAAACCTGGAATTGAGGTCACTGGACAAGCTGGTAAATGTTTCAATTTTCTTTATGTAGCATTAGGATTGATATATTAATAATTAAAATGAATTATTATTTAAAAATTATGGATTCTAAAGGTAAATTGAGGAGTTTGATCCTATTTTCTGTATCAATGGCTTTTGTATTCAGACAGATTTAAATCCCTTGCATCTGCAAAAGAAGTCTGAATGGAACTAAAGTTTGCTAGATGTTGATGTGATAGACTGTGACTTCTCATTATACCAAATCAGGAAACTCTCAGCAACTATGCCCAGAGAAACCTGTTAGCCACTTTACATTCTTTTTCCATTCTCTACCCTATGTTTTTCCATATCCTGCTCCATTCCATTTCTACAACATAATCTTTACCAACTCCATGGCCTTTATATCTAAATCCCCCTTATCTTTTCCCAAACCCAGCATAAAAATCAATAACCCACTTGCTGTATAATCACTTTGTTTATATTTATTCTACCACTTGTTTGTACCCTTTCTGCTTTCAGGTATTTACATTCAATTAACAGATGCCTAATATTTTTTATACCTCCCTTAACTTGCAGACTAAATCACCTACATTTTTCCATTTACGTGTATAATCCCCTGTTGCTAAATATCCCATTCAAGCCTTAAACACTAAACCATTTTCCTTGCTATTATCATAAATTAACACACACCCAATATTCTGTTTATTTCTATATATATCTGAACTCTTTTTACTTTCCATACTAGTTCACCATCTTTCTATATATATCTGAACTCTTTTTACTTTCCATACTAGTTCACCATCTCTCCAACTCTCTATTCTTTATTAATGCATCTATTCTTCTATCCCATTCTTACCACTATAACACTCAACAATTCTCCTAACACAATCATCCTACCTTTTGTACAAGTATACTGACAAATTCATTATCCAAATCTTCTTCACACCACATTATCTTTCTCATCTATCATGTTACCGGCCATTTATTCTGTAATATCCACACTTACGACTGTGCCAAGGTTATAACTGCAAGTCATACTGTGTGGTCAGCAAATAAGGTTATACAATCCCCATGCTGTTCTTTTCCAATGAGTGCTCTCCAATGAATGGTCTATTTTGCAACGAATGCCTTGCTCTGCAACGGATGCTTCTACTCTGCAACTAATGCTCTGCTCTGCAACTAATGCCCTTCTCTGCAACTAATGCCCTTCTCTGCAACTAATGCTCTTCTTGCAACTAATGCTCTTCTCTGCTGCGGTGTCTTTCAGCTACACCCGTGAACTACATTTTCACTGGGTGTGCTAGTCATTTACCGCCAGCACTAACACGAGATATCTCTGCTGTTAAACAGACGTCTCTCCAATACTGCTTACTCAATACTGCATGACTGCTCTCTACTGGAGTTGTCCTCTAATTGCTGCTAGATGTTACACCATCTTCTATTCGCTCTCTGACAACTGCAATGATCAATCAATGCACCGACCAATAAGGTAACGTCTCTTATCTAGAAACATTTGTAATTAGCAAATATTTCTAGGAATTGTCGATCGCCGTTACATCAATGCACTAATTAAATTCCTCAGCCATCAGAGCGTGATCTAAAAACAGCCTTACGAATAAATTCTAGTTTTTTCTGGAGTGCACAAAAATGTCTGCCATTTTTACAAACACTACACACCTCCCTCCACTCCAGAAAAACCCTTGTTGCTAACGTTACTAATTGGGATTGACATTTTCACCCGGTTTCTCCGTCTACGGCTAAACTTGTAGTTCAACGTATTCGCTACTCCCAGGTTCCAAATGCGACTGTGCCATTGTAATATCCGCACTTACAACTGTGCCAAGGTTATAACTGCAAGTCATACTGTGCGGTCAGCAAATAACATTATACAATTCCCACGCTGTTCTTTTCCAACGAGTGCTCTCCAACAAATGGTCTATTTTGCAACGAATGCCTTGCTCTGCAACGAATGCTTCTACTCTGCAATTAATGCTCTGCTCTGCAACTAATGCCCTTCTCTGCAACTAATGCTCTTCTCTGCTGTGGTGTCTTTCAGCTACACCTGTGAACTACATTTTCACTGGGTGTGCTAGTCATTTACCGCCAGCACTAATCGAGATATCTCTGCTGATGTTAAACAGACGTCTCTCCAATACTGCTTACTCAATACTTGCATGACTGCTCTCTACTGGAGTTGTCCTCTAATTGCTGCTAGATGTTACACCGTCTTCTATTCACTCTCTGACAACTGCAACGATCAATCAATGCACCGACCAATAAGGTAACGTCCCTTATCTAGAAACATTTGTAATTAGCAAATATTTCTAGGAATTGTCGATCGCCATGATGTCAATGCACTAATTAAATTCCTCAGCTATCAGAGCACATTCTAAAAGCAGCCTTATGAATAAATTCTATTTTTTTCTGGAGTGCACAAAAATGTCTGCCATTTTTACAAACACTACATATTCATAACCGAATTAAATACTAGTTTGGCTATTCTTCAATTATTTATAAACTGCAAACTACCGAACATTTTCATTTTGCTTTTTGCATCTTTCATATAAAAACATGACCATCCCATCTCTCCTTAAATTGCCTCTCTTGCCATCCACACATCTGCATTTAATGCATGTCTTCTAATTTTCTTTGCATATTTTTTTAATATCCCTTTACTAACACATAACACATCATTAACCCTGCTACCATCTTCTAATTTTCTTTGCATATTTTTTTAATATCCCTTTACTAACACATAACACATCATTAACCCTGCTACCACCACTCCCATACAATTCTAGCTACATCATATTTATTATATGATCGCACTGTTAATTTTCTTATCAATCCCTTTCTTTTCTTTGCTTCATTTATCAATTTTTTCTCCCATTCATCCAAGCAATTTCTCTGATTACTTAAGATGATTTACAAATAGTTATATCTATTCACCACACTTATTTTTATATCCCCCAATAAAAATTCTTTGTCTTCTCTTTCCCCAGTATTAATCATCATTACTTTTGACTTTTCTTCACTAAACTTAATCCCCCTCTCTTTACCCACTCTTGCACATGTCCTCAGCATAACTTTCATATCTTCCCTTTTTTCTGCACACAAAAAGTCATCATCTGCAAATAAAAGACCAGATAATGTATATACTCCCTTGCCACTTATTAATAGTATCTCTATCTCTTTTCCTAGTCTTTCTATTGCTCTCTCTAATTCTCTCAAATACAACAAAAACCAAAATAGATGCTATAGGGCATCCTTGCCTTAGTCTCATCCCATTTGTAACTTTAACTGATTCTACATTCCCTAATTGATATGTATAGTAATTAATTTCATATTTCTTAATAATATCCACTAAAGCTCCACCCATTCCCAAATTTACTAAACTTACCCATAATCTATTTCTATTTACTCTATCTATGCCTTCTCTATATCTATAAAAGCCATACATAACTGTCGACCTGTATACCTACTCATATCCATAAGTTGTGTTTAACTACAAATAAACTATCTCCTATATGCCTATCCAATTGAAAACCTCCTTGCATTTCTCCCACTATATTATTATTCTTTTACATTTATTTTGCAATCCTTCCAGCCACCATATATAACAAAACTTTATATAAAACTGATGTCATCGCTATTGGTCTATAATTGTTTACCTTTCTACTCTTGTATTATTCCAACTACCTGGAAAATCTCTCTTCTGAGCCATGATTAGCATCTGCAGTGCTGCCACCTACAAAGTTTTAATCTTATAAAAAGCTCCTGTTGAATCATCATGAGTTAACTTGAAAAAGCATTAGAGTATGCAGCAGTACAAATTTTACCAATATAATTAGTTTGAGGATGAAAGAGCAAATGAATATGCAGCAGAATTGAGAAAAATGGCTTTTTCCTGTGAATTTGGAAATTTCTTGTATGAAGTACTTCATGATATATTTATTTGTGATATGATTAACCACTCACTCAGGATTTAATTATTAATGAATAGTACAACAAGATTTGAAACTGTGATATCACTAGCCAGCATGCATAAGAGGAAATGCTGGAAATCCTGATCAGTGATATTAATTAACTCAACAAAAGCAAGGTGTTGAAGCAAAGAGTATAAACTTCAAAACTGCTGAAAAGGCAGACTGATGACCAAGAAGAAACATTCAAACAGAGATGTTACTGATGTACTCACAAGCACAAGTCTCATCAAAGTCCGTTTATTTAAAGTACATGCTACTATTGTCAAAAAATGGTGCATATTGAAGTGGCAGATAAGCTTAAAGGAAAACAGTATAAGTTTATAAAGTATAATAATGATATTAGTAGTAAAATCGACAATCAATCTAAAGAAATGCAAGAAAAGTATAAATGTAATAATGTAAATGATAATACTAAAACAGACTTATCCTAAAACAGAATCAAAGGTTATGGATAGTATAAATATAAAAAATATTAATAGAAACTTGTCTCAGCAGTTGCAGATAAGTGATCATTAATGGAGTCCTGATAATTCTAGAAATCAATTCTGAATCAGCAGTATCTATAACATCAAATAAATACTGACAAAGAGTAACTAAAAACAAGGAGATTGAATGAAAGCCTACATTTAAAATATATTTGATTACCTAGGGTGACCAATAGAGCTGATACGTCAAACTAATGACTATGTGAGACTTTCAAAGTTAGTTTAATTATTGATGATGTCAAGAAAGAAAATAATAATAATCTTTTAAGCCAAAACTGATTTAAAGCATAGGGTTATGAAGTAATTCATGCAAACCAATTTAATATTAACAATGAAAATGTTTTAAAAAGAGAATTACTAAAAATATTTTAATGAGGGATCGGTAAATACTTTGGACCACAAGCCAAACTTATTAGCTGCAAAAGTGAGATGAAACATGTGCAAAGGAAAACAATTGCCTTTTGATTTGAGGGAAAAAATTGTGGGGAAACTAAAAACATTAAAAAATGAGGGTGTAATAGATCCATTGACTTACTCTGCTCAGGCCACTCCAATTTTTCTTAATCAAGAAAAACAAAAATTAAGTTATGCGGGGACTAATGCTATACAGCAAATAAAGCACTATCTACTGACAATTACCACAACATTAATCAAATAAAGCAACTCTAGCAGACATCCATCAAGCTTACTTTCATCTGACAGTTGCTCAGGATAAGTTCATCAATTTGTCTGGCTTTCTTGATGTATTTTATCAGGAAATCTTCTAGACAGAGATCTGTTCCCTTCTCAAACAATACCTTGCATCGTATTGTCCAGATCCCATAGTTGATGTAAATGGCAAGCTGTATGTTGGCAAAAAGCTCTTGTTCAAAGGCCTGGAGAAGCATTACACTAGCAAGGTTGGGATGGAAACCTCCCCAGAACCAGGCCTCAAAGACGTGACCATGACTCACAACTGAGTAAGATGTGATCCATGGTCTCCTCCTGCTTGCTACACATCAGGCATAAGATATCGATATTAAAGCCTCTTTGATGGAATAGGAAAGACCCTGTAGCGAGGGCCTTGAGGTTGACCTTGAGCAGGAAGTCTATATACTTGGGCTCGAGTCTGAGGAACCTTGTCCATTTAATAAGCCTTGAAATTGATACTGAGAGCAGGATGGGGGAGTTTGTTTTCTTCCCAAACATTAGCTGGTATGTGTCCCAATAAGTCAACTTCGATGCAAACAGTGAACATGAGGCCCCAATGTTTGTCAGGATGATAGTTATCTGTTGTTGAGACCAGAAGCTTCTGCATCTGGGTGGGGGTCTGTCTGTAGGCTTGACCTTCTCTGTTGGAAGGGGGCATTCAATATCATCCTGCATGTTCAAAAGTCTTACTATGATGTTGTGTGTTCTTTGAACTTGGAATACCCTAATAGCATATAGGGCCAATCCATTTAAGGGTTTTGGCTTTTGCAGTATGTTCAGACAGATGACAGGAACCCCTTTTCCCCCCATACAGTCTTCTACAAAGAGTCTCAATATTTTTAACAAAGTTGTTGGTTGGAGCAAAGCCAGCCAGATAATAAATTATTTTAGGGAGCACGACTGAATTAAGCAGGGCTACCTTGCCCAATAGGGAAGGTATATCTTTGAAAATGAGGTGATTGTGTTTTCTATTTTGGAGAGAAGCATATTTTCTATGTTTCTCCTCATGACTGAAGGGGAGAGGCAAGATGGAATCCAAGGAAGCCCTGGGGTGCCACTTTGAATCTGCTTGCAATTTGCTTCCCTGTCAAGATGGACCACATTGCTGACTTGACCTCATTGACCCTCAGACCAAACTCGCAAATTGGTCTAGGAGCTCCTTAAGTCCTGTGAGCTCATTGCCAGAGGTAATATCACCACATCATCTTTATAGGTGATGTGATGAATGCTCTCTCCAAGCAAGGGAATGGCTATCCTCAGGACAGAAGCCTCAATGCATAGCAGGAATGGGTTCATATAGGCCATGAAGAGCACTTAGTGGTGAGCCCTGCAGGATAAAAACACAGGACCTAAATCCTGGAGTGACTTGACCATCCAATGAGAGAAAAACTTCCTGATTATGCAGGAAGTTATCTCTGAGTTGGAGGTATGCTGTGGGTACTTTAAGCCCCTCCAGTGCACCAAGAAGTATGTCAATTATGAAGGCTCCAGCAAAGTCAAGCTGTATGGTGACTGGCTGGGATTTCCTTCTACTGCACATATAATCAACAATGAGGCAGAATTGACTAACAGCATCAGAAGTCAAGCAACCTTTACTTGTGAATTGGTAAGGTGAGAGGCATCCAATGATGTTGTCTTGGATATCCTCTTTTATGAGGCCCTTGATCACCTTAATCAAAAGTGGCACCATGGAGATTGGATGGAGGTTTCCAATCCAGATAAATTAAAAGAATTCCAAAAGTAAAAAGATTACAATTAGAAAAATCCTTTTAGGTGATTAAAGATGGCAGAATTATGCTAAAAAAAGACTTTGTAATTTAAATTTAAGAAAGAGTGTACAAGATTGTGATGATAAAAGGACAAAAGAAAATAGATGTGCAGAGAAGTCTAAAAATGGATCACGACTATAAAAAGTCAGAAAAATTTAAAACTAGGCCTTTGTCTTTTCTTTAACTAGCAGCTTCCATTAGGTTCAGGATAGAGAAAATATCTTATTCTGGACTACTCTATACAGGGCTACCATTACTCATATGCTGAAGTGGATTGTCATGCAGAGTGGAACCAATATGTTTAAAGATATCTTTCATCATATAGGTCACTCAGAACAAAATGTCAAATCTAGCCATTAGGTTAGGCCAAGAAACTACAAGAATGTCAACAGAGGGAAACTAGTTAACTTCAATGAGCTCTTCAAAACACGTACTACAAAACTTACCGGTAAGATTATTCATATCCCAATTGTGACTAAATTAAGTGTTTGCTAACTATCCTTCCTATAAGCTACTAATAGAGATATTTGCAGAATTCTCATCCAAAGAACTTCCTGAAAGAAACTAAAGTGAACTTTAATTATTAAATTGTTTTAGTAATTTGTTTTAATATCTGGATTAGCATGCATGTAATCTTTCCAATAATGTGTTTTTAATATTTTAATTTGTTAGATTAAAAATATTTATTTCTAATATCAACTATTCATTGTGCATTATTAAAAATAGTTATTAAATTTATTAATGTTAGTTTATTAGAACTTGAATGTGTAATTTACTCTTTGCCAATATTTATTAATTAAGCCCCGGGAATAATATCTAGAAAATAATATTAGTTATGGTAAACTATGGTAAACTATGACCCAGTTTTCTTTTAAAGTCATTTTCTTTTTTATGTACAATGTGTGATGTGACAGATTTCAGCAGATTCTTACATGAATTCTGGCACCTTTATAAAAAGAGAAAGCTGATTCGGTTGGCAATCGTAATTGTAACAATTTCTAGGTAGAATTGATCGGGAATAATATCTAGAAAATAATATTAGTTATGGTAAACTATAACCCAGTTTTCTTTTAAAGTCATTTTCTTTTTTATGTACAATGTGTGATGTGACAGATTTCAGCAGATTCTTACATGAATTCTGGCACCTTTATAAAAAGAGAAAGCTGATTCGGTTGGCAATCGTAATTGTAACAATTTCTAGGTAGAATTGATTAGGAAAAATAGTTATGTTTTTAGAAATAAGAGTGAAACATTCTTCTTTTTCATAACTTGATCAACTCATGCAGTTTATTGCATACAGAGACCTAGCTAGATGGGAAAACGTTACAATATATATATATATAATGCAATGTGTTAATATAATCACTAATTATACTTATTCTAGAAACATTAATTATTTACAATGGTCTGAAAGTGTAAAGAAATAATATAGATTGGTATAATTTGTAAAGTCCCTAGACCTTCTTTGGCATGCTACAGCTGAAAGATACTTTAATACACCACATGGTGATGCCCAGCATTGTGGCATTGCAAATCCATTTCCACTGGAGTAGCTTTCATGAACAAATGTCAACAGATCTAAAGAATTCTCCCCGAACTACTCTACAAATAATTCCTTTGCATTTCATTGGTTAACAACACCTTATTGTGAAGTTGTGAATAATTATCGTATCCTAGTTGACATATCTGGCTTCAGTCAATTCTACTACCAATTATCAATCTAAATTAATTAGTTTACTTTTGGTATTTCAGGAATCTCATTTCTTATTTATCTTTTTCATTTAATTATTCTCATTATACAAATCAGAAACTTTATTACTGATCGGTACAATAATTTTTTTCTTGTATTTTTTATAACTTATGTGTTTAATTTTATATGTGTGTGCATGCATAATAATGTACACATACATAACAAAATATTAAATACAATTTAAAGTTGATTAAAAAAATTTAAATATTTATAAACTTACAACAATTACAATAAGGTAGCCAATCTTCATACTTTAATGGAAAGGTTTGAAGCCTATCCATTAAAGTATGAAGATTGGCTATCTTAATATAAAGCTGAGCACTGATTGTATATATGTGTGAGGATAGTAATCTGGACCAATTGATGATTGCTGGTTTAGCATGAAATACATATTTCGGTGATTATTTATCTTTTCAGCAGGTGTATGATCAAGTGGGTCACAATATGAGATGGCATGGAGAGTTGGGTGAAAGTCTGATTCATATCCCTTATATTACATTATATATGTGCAGGTGTATGTAAGCCTGTACAGTGTATTAATTAACAATCAAAATACTAAAGAAGAAAATACTTTTATATTGCAGATTAATTTTAAACGGTTATCAACAGTATGCATAAGTATGCATTTATGCAGGACCAGCAGAAATGGGCTTTCAAAGCCAGCATTGCTAGTAGGTGCCATTTTTAGGGGTGCCAAATTGGCTTTTTTTAAAATGCAACAGTTTTCATTGGAACTCTTAAAAACATTTTTTTTCATTTAAAAATGATTACCTGCTTATAGGTATCCAATTGAATTTTCTTCTTGGACTCTTCAGACTGTATTGATAGTCTACATTATATTTGCAGGCAACAGTCATAAAAAACTATATTTTATCACTTTTAACTAAACTTAAACCTATATTATTACTTACTATTTGCAGACAAACTGTATGGTGTGGTAGTATAAAACATTTTTTTGTTCAAAATTTGTTTTTATACCATTTCTTTGGAATATCATAATTGTAAGGGGGCAAGTTGTTATTGTAAATGTTGCATTTATTACATCAATTGTAGTTCATCAGTGGAGTATTTGCAGTTCAGTTCTGTATAATTGAAGAGTATTCACAAAACAAAATTTTTTATTGACTTAAATATATATGAAACAAGGCAAAACTCTCCATACAGTAGTGCCACCCTGTGCCAACCAGAGTAATTAATGGATGCCAGAAGGCTTGTGCATAAAATCCCTATCTAATGCCTACTCATCCAATATCCCCAAACTAGTTTCTGGCTTGTGGCCTTCGTCAGTGGGGGACTTGTTTACAAACAATTATGTGCTAGTATAAGAGATGGTGATCATGTGATGCTTAATGGTTTAAATATATATGTTTGTGCATGTAGATGGATCCTCTTAGTAAGTACTTTTATTAATTTAATTATCTTCTACATGATGTAATATTGCAGTTTTTAAAAAGATTTAGTTTTTTATAATAACTTAATATATAGATATATCAATTATGGTTTTTAAATTGATTATATTGTAAAAAAAATATATTTCTTTTTTTAAATTTCAGTTTAATATTAAAAATGAACAAATGGATATTAAGAAAAAGTTATCCGGTCTATAAAATTGAAAAACAAAAATTATAAATGAAGTATTAGCAAGCCAGGGCTCTTAATTTTATTAAACAACTTAAAAATTCATCTGATGACATAAACCAGTCAAACAAAATGAATGTGAATCATCCACAAACTCTTTTCCTGGTGTAATTGAAGAAGATAGTAAAATACTGGAATTATTGAGAAACAAGTTAAAAAAATAACTGACAATAGAGGCAAATCCCTAGTTTGTGAAAACTTGGACAATATAAGTAAATGGCTAAAACTTTAAAAAAAAAAATACAAGTAATTTTAACTGAAATGGGACCTATTCAAAAGAAAAATATATACAATATCCTAGAGATATCAATGGATCTGTGATGTTTATTATCACAAGAATATGAGGAGACTGTTTCAAGAACATGGTTATTGTATTCTTTAAATTATGTTTTCTTCTTTTGTTGTAAAATTTTTTGCAATTATGGCATTTGACAGTCTAGTTGAAGGTTACAAAGATTGGTGAAATTTATCAAAAACTTTACATAGATATGAAACAAGTGCAAATCATATGAAAAACTTTTTAAAATGAAAATAATTAAACAAAAATTTAAAAAACAAATACTATTGACTGTGAGAAGCAAGTTATATACAATATGGAGAAGAAACATGGAGTATATGTTTTAACAAGTTTAATAGTAATAATAAAATTACTAGGTGCCCAAAATTTAGCATTTCAAGAATCATCAGATAAGTTACATAACTAAAATAATGGGAATGTTTTAAAATTGGTGGAACTGTTTGCTAAAGTTGACCCTGTTATGGAAAATCATATTAAAAGAATCCTTAGAAAAACAATGTAACATTATTTAAGTAAGGATACTCAAAATATTTGAATTTTTGAGTAATGCAAACAAGAAATAAAATATCAATTTGAGAATCCAAATATTGTTCACTAATTTTGGATTGGACACCAGATGCCAGTAAAACAGAAGAAATGACTATTACAGCACACTTTGTTTTTTATACTAATGAAATTGTCAAAATCAATGACAAATTTTTAGGCTTTGTATATGTTGATGATTCTACAGGTTCCAGTTTATATGAAAAACTGCCTACTGGTCAAATTGAAAAATCTCATTGAGGATGTGCAAGGTCAGAGATATGATAATGTAGCAAATATAAAGGGAAAGAAAAATGGGTTTCAAAATTTACTATTAATTAAAAATCTGCAGACTTTCTATGTTCCATGTGTTGTACACATATTACATTTTAATGATCAATAACACAGCAAAAATAAATTCAGATACTGTTAGTTTTTTTGCAACAGTATCAGAAATATACAATTTTTTTCATCATCTTCAAAATGTTGGAAAGTTCTTTTAACATTTATATCAAATTTAACATTATAACATCTATTGGAAAGTTATTAGGAAAGCAAAATTAAAGCTATTTGCCCTTTATATTTATTAATTATTAGAGATTTATGGTGCCCTTTTAGAAATTTTAAATATTGATAGGTTCAACAATGAAATTAAAATTGAAGTAAGAGTTTTATGTCTAAAATCAAAGATAAATTCATTTGCTGTTTAATAATTTGGCAATGATTTAATCCAGTTAGTAAAACTGTTCAAGATAAAAATATGAATGTGTCACTAGTTGTAGGATCTATTGATCAGACACCAATTACAGTATAAAAAAGTTATTGAAACTGCAAAACATTTAAGTGAAGATATGGATAAATCTATATTAGAAGTTTGACAACTGAAAGAAAAACAACCACAAATGCCAGAAGAAAAATTGAAAGACAATGTCTTTTATACTCTTTTGGAAGCTGCATGGAGTTAGTTCTTTAAATGAATGTTTTGAACAGTTCAAAATACACAGTGATTATTTAATTTTTTTATAAATGCTGTTTGAAACTCGTAATAAAGATTTGCAAAAACATTGCTACGACTTACAAATTATTTTAACAGATGGTAGATAAGATATTTTTCAAACAGATATGTAAAAAATTGAAAACCCTTTAGACATCCTTAAACTTATAGTGTCGAATAATTTATCTTTTCCGATTTTTGCAATAGTCTTAAGAATTTTATTAACCATACTAATAAGTGTAGCAAGGAATGATTGTTCGTTTTCAAAACTGAAATTAATTAAAACGCACTTAAAAACAACTATGTCACAAACAAAGCTCAACAGTTTGACTTTCATTTTTATTGAAAATGATATACGTGAAAAGTTAGACTTAATGTAATAGATAATTTTGCAAATATTATTAAAATGAGGAAACTTAAATTTTATTAAAAATGTTTTTAAAATCAAATGCGATTTTTTTTGTTGTTGTTGTTGTTGTTTTATAAATTGCATTCCATATAATTGCAACAAAAATTTAAATCATAAATAAAGTCTTTGAGCTGGGACGCATGCAGGGCTACTTACAGCCTAGGGCTAGCCCTGCATTTATGTACATAGGTATATGCGATTAACTGAATTAAAGGTTTATCTTAACCAATTTGTAACATACCCAATGTATATAAAGCTGTTTTCCTTAATATGGCTCTAGTATTATAAATAAAATAACAACAACAAAAAAAAAAATACAATAATAGATGTACAAATACTATACATAAAATTATTAAAGCATGTATAACTTTCGCAATTCAGAAACAGATTTTTTTTAAAAATGAAAATAACCCATGCACAAAACATTTTACCTTTTTTTTTCTATTATATATAAACGAAGTATAATAAGAGGGGAAACATTTTTTTTTAAATTTATACATTCGTCTATCTTTAAAAAAAAAAAATATTACTATATATCGGTTAAAACAGAACAGTGTAAAAATAATTATTTCATTTGGTAAAAGAGCACAATTTAACATGGTTTATTTTATCATAAGAAAAGTTTTAAAAATACAATTTTTTTAATTTTAATCATTAAAAAGAAAGGGATATACATCACCTATCCATAAAAATTGATAAACTCCAAAATGGTTATAATCACCATCACAGCTTTTTATTGTGTAAATTTTAATTCTCGAGATATGTAATTAGAACATGGATTTTTTTAAAAATTCTCTTTAAAAATACCAATTTTTTATATAATAAGAATTACGATCAATGTTTCATAAATTAAAGCTCAAACCAGAAAGTTAGTTATTTAGCATATGTATCTGAACTTGGTTAAGTCCCATATGGCTATTTGTTAGATAGCTAGATTGGAAGATATATGAATGTCTGAAATTTTCAGATTTTCTACTTAATATTTATCCATTAGTGAAAGTTCTGGGCTTGTCCTGGTATTTTAATCTAATGCTTGAATATCCTAGCACCTCACTGGTAAAGCCAGTAGCCGAAACTGGTCTGGGATTGGGGATTTTTGCAAAGCTTGTTAAGAGCTTATTTGAAAGCTCTTTATATATATATTGCATGTCATCGTTAGGTATAGTGGCAATTTTAAAAATTATTATGAGGGAATATATAAAACTGTTTGCATTGGCTCACTATAATGTACACTTTCATCCATTCAATAATTATTCTAATCTTTGGTGTTGAGGCTAAAATTGTGCCCTTCTTTATATTTAAACTGTTGTGTCCTTATGTTTGCACTCAATTTTAATAAATTGATCACCAAAAATTGATAGACTATTGGAAGTTTTACTATTTTTCTATTATTTTTTGTCTTAATAATTATTTATTTATCTCCATTAATGTACTATATTGAAGCTATCAGTCTCAATTTTATCATTCTTTGGGAAAAAATGAAAATAAACATCCATTTGAAATAAACATTAGCGCTTTCCTATGCATTTTGTTCTGCTTTATCTTCATCATCTTCTCTCGTTTTAATTCTAAGAATGCTTGCTACAATAATATTATCTTACAACTATGAAAGAAATGTAAATATCAACAAAATTTTATTAACAACAAAAATTTTCTGACAGTTGGTAATTATATAATAATAACACTATATACAAAAATTTCCCTTTAACTTTTTGCTATCAGATCTTAAAATAATTCATTATGCATGAACATGTCTGACAATATCAAAGTATTTTGCTTAAGCACCTATACTAACTTTTAGGTTTTAGACTTGGTATTGTCTGTTCATCCATTTGGTTCTGATCATATCTAAATGTTTTTTAATGTAAGGATATCCATTATTCTATTTGTGTCCATTATAATTTCTGTTTTGAACACTGCTATTATTTTTTCTAGTATTGATGGGTCTTATTCCATGTCTTTGCATTTTAGGTCTTCTGCATGTATTATGGCTTGCACCAAGAATGTAATCAGCTGTGTGTAGATCTTACTTTCTACTATAGATTCTTCAATAATATTTAGGAATTCCACAACTTTTTTAATTGTATGACAGTCTACTACAATCCAAATTTGATGAATGCATCAAGGTAGGTTATGTTAGATGATATAAATGATTTGCTTTCCAGAGGAGTCTGTTAAGAATTCTTAGTTTAGATGCTTGCCAGTGGGAAAATTGGGTTAGTTCTCCCCTCCATTTAATAGTTCTCTCAAGAGATTTAATGGCAAATCCTCTCTCTTTACTACAGAAACTGAATAGTATACCTTGCCAAGTTATCATTTGTGCAAGGTTTAATATATAGTGTTTCCTGCCAATACTTGGCAGCATTATAAATATGACTACTAGAAATTGCAATCTTTTCCCTTTCATCCAATCTCTAGAATGAAAACAACACTTGTAGACCATTCAAGTGTTTTAATTAGTTCTCATCTTCATTCATTTTAAATTTTTTGATTCTGTTCAATTTTGATATAGGGTTTGATTCCAAATGTCTGTAATCATACAACAGATATTTTTTGGATGATTCGTCTTCCACTCCCTCTTCCTAATTTCCCCATTTTTTCTTAACATAACCTCATTATCAGACTCTTAAGTGTGAAATTTAGAAATAGGCTTTCACTTTTGTATAACTTTCTATTGTGTTGACTTCTCTCTAGACTTGATCTAACTCCAATTCTTCTATTTCACCTATCTTCTCTTCTAAGTGAGAATATTTTCTTTGAATTTGCTCTCAGGTACTATTTGATTTTTACTATCTTGAATTATAAACCTCTCTTTCCTCAATTCTTTCTATCATCTTTTTCTCTACCAACTTTATTTTGTTTTCAATTATTTTTAATTCTCTTCTATCTTCATCTCTATCATTCCTTTGCTTTATTTTTAGATCTTTAACTTTAATCACTTCTATTCCATGTTCAATATCTCCTTTTACTTGTTTTACATCATATTTTAATACATTTTGTATCTTTTCAAATCTTTATAATTTTATCTATTCCTTTTCTATATTCCTTATCAACTCTTAATTTGTCTTACTTTGCCTCCCAAAACTTTGTGACCATATTCATATGTTAATCTATCTTTTTCTAACTTTGTTTTCATGTTTCATTTGCTGGTGGACTTTCCCCACATTGTCTAAATTTTCCATTCTTTTCTCTATTTGTCCTTGTCCTACTTCCAATTTAACTTTCAAGCATCCCACTTTATTCTTTATAATTTCCTATTTTTCTTGAACTCTTTTTAATCTCTTGCCTTGAATCTTGCTGAATTAATTTTGAGTTCCTGTTTCAATTTTCCAAATTCTGCTGTACTTTATTTTCTTTTCCAGATAATTCTGTTCTATTTCACATTCTTGTTGATTCTTTTCCATTTTATTTTCCACTCTATTAAAATTTTGTTCATGAACTAGTTCATATCACATATTTTTGACATTATACTTTTATTGCTTCATTTTGTTGAGCTGCTTTAATTCCTTCTTTATTCTTTCCATACTTTATAAAATTTTGTACCAACATTAAAATCTATTTATCCCATCAACTATCATCTTCATTAAGAAGTGAATGTTTTAATTAAGTTTGCCTCTCATTTTACGTTTTCCTTAATCTGTTAATACTATAATTTATTACTCAAGTTATTTTATATTGTATTGAACCTTCTAATATAAAATGATCTCTTGATAAAGTTTCTCATTTCATTTTCTCATATCATTTCATGCTCATGCCCAATAGACTCTATGTACATTTTATCAAAAGTAATTTATCAATGAAAGCATAGAAATTATATTGAAAACTTTTTAAAAACTTGGTATCATTAGTATGCATCATCTTGAAAGTATTACTTTTATCAAATTAATCATTAGTTAAGTTAATTAAAATTAGGTATTCCACCCTGATAGTTCTGCAAATACAAGTATCTAAAAAACCTGGAATTAAACATCTGGTATGAATAATATATTCATAGATCCAGGTTCTTATCATCTGGTACTTTATCAGAAACTTCACATATTCTTTAGTGGATTTGTAAAAATAGACTTTATATTACTAATATTATCTCTTAGTCCAGTGATCATACAAGGTAAATGCATTTAAAATCTTATTTATACATTGTCTTTAAATCAGGAAAAATTCTCTATACGTACTGCCACTCAGTGCAAGCCAGATTAATCAATGGATGCCAGAAGGCTTGTTCATAAAATCCCTATCTAGTGCCTACTCATCCAATATCCACAGATTAGTTGGCCTTTGTCAGTGTAGAGCCTTGGATCTGAGAGCACTGGACCTAGAGTGGCAATAGATATAGAGAGTTTTTGCCTGTTTTAATAGGTGTTATGAGCAAGCGTAAGAAATGGTGATCATGTGACAATGTCTTTAAGAGAACAAAATCTATACATTCTCATCTAACACCTTTAACATGCCAATGACAAACAAAACAATAGATTTAAAATACTAAATTATCCATTGGGTCATTATTACTTCACAAGAGTCGAAATCTGTCATGACTTTCCTTTCATTTTCTCAAATTGTAAAACTTCTTATATATATTAAGCATGTGATATAAAAATTATTGGGACACATTATCAACATTATGATTACAATTTATTCTGTATTTAAATTTCAATATTATATAAGCTTGATATCTTTTAGTGGTATATAAGTTATCTATGTCCACAATGTGACTGATGTATATTTTGATGCTGCCGAACTTGGCAGTGCCCTTTTAATGCAAATAAGTGTTTTGTTAAACCCCCATTTGGGAACTTTTATATAACAGTAGAAGAGGTGATATAAATGAGTAGAATGGATGATCCATTCTTTGACTTATGTTCATCCTATACAATGAAAATGAATACGTGAAGCATGGTCAAATGTAAATGGAGAATGATATTTTATAAACTTGAGCACAAGAAGAAAAATAAAAATCATTTATTTCTTTATCCAGAGTTACAAATACTTCTAATTTTTTGATGCCATGTATGCTAAAGTATCTATTGGATGCTACATGCTAAATTCTTCTACCTATCTTTCAGGAATCCATGATGACAACCCATCAGAAATATAGTTCCTAAGATTGAGTAATATAATAACTAGCAATTTCATATTACAATATCAAATTTCTACAATTGAAAACCATGCAAAAATGTATAGATTTCAAATAAAACTCATAGCTATAAAAATTCAACTTTTACTGATTATAAAGATATTATAATACAGCAATTGAGTGGTGAAAAAATATTGGTATAGGCTTCATAGAAAAATAATAATAATAATAATAATCATTAACAATGCATATATAACAAATATAACAAAATATCAAATAACTTTATTTGTTTACATTCAATATGTACTTTTGGGTGAATAATTTGACCTGATCGGTCTTCTTCAGAGCCAACCATTGACACCCGAACAATCAATTGATACAAGACAGCAGTGCTAATCATATCTCACCCAAATTCGAAAATTACACTGGAAATGTGGATATAGCACCATTATATACTACATATTGTTTACTCAGGAATACAATAGATAGCGCTAGCAAAAATAACTTATTGCTTCTAAAAACAAACATAATAATTGCTTATCATAATTTAAACTTCGTTGGAACAAGAAAAAAAAATTTTTTTCATCAAAATATCTACCAAATGTCATTTTTACTTACATATAAATCCTTAGATCTATCAAAGAAAAAATGTATACTGCATCATTTAAACACAAAAAACTATTCTGTAATATCATTATTAAGTTGTTCGATTATCAAAAATTAAAATCGGGATTTCTTTTGGCTTTCTTTTTAAAAGGGATCTCATCATTTTCCCTTACTGCTGTATGAGAAGTGAAATATATTTTCAATACCTTCATTTGCTGAAAGATTTTAGCTAATCTATATATGGTGAAAATGGGAACAAAGAACCTCAAAATCAAGTAAAAATTTAAATAGCTAGTCAAGCGTTAATGGTCGAGAGGTCAGCGCAGCCGCCTTACAAGCAGTTGTCCCAGGTTAGTCGGTTCGCTTCCCGGCTAATGCTATGACACATGGGAAAAAAAATTAAATAGCTACAGTAAATATATTTGCTTCTTTTTTTTTTTTAAATAATGAAAATTATTTTAGCATTATTTGTCTTCCAATGATATAAAGAATCCTTTGTTTACCTTTTAACCCATTCTACGATGGTGATACTTTAATACATTTTATCAATTAGCTGGATTTAACATTCAGTAAATCTATTAAGTTTTTGATCTGAAAATTATTATTTCAATGCTTTACATAGAAGTACATATGACTAATTTTACTTAAAAATTATCTTTAAAAAAATGGCACTTTTCTTGTGTTTAGCAATATGGATAAGTATGTGAAATATTTTTAGTAATCTTTTTTTTTAAAAAAAAAAAATTAACAATTACATATATGTTCAAGATTGTTGCAATGTATGTTTTTGATTAACTAATAATTTTGATAGCCATGAGAAAGAAATTAGGTTCATAAGAACTTTTAACTGTAATTGTCTGATTATATATTTAATTTAAATGATTTATGATTGTGAATTGATTGCCACTATTGCAAGATTTTAAAACTACATATGGATTAAAAACTATTTCTAAATTGTTTTCTACAAATGATTTTTTTTAAAAAAGATAGTGAAGAAAAATGAATTTATTTGGTAATCATTTGGTAATTGTAGATTCCATGGATAAAATAAATAATTATATATCTAGTGTGAAATTACATACAGATGGAGAACTATTCAACTGTAATTTATGGAATTACACATTATCTCAAAGTTTATTTGTTTATCCATGGGAGATAGTATAATAGTTTAAACCTCATCAGTGTGATCAATGTAAATATTAGCATATAAATGGCAAGTTGATGATCTAATTAAGATTACTTATCCATTTTTATTAGCAGGATAATAATTTAGATATCTTTAGTTCTCAAGTCGGTGTGTATTTCACAAGCATTATTATCTATTATTTATAGATATACTTTAAGTGGAATTATTTATGTTTAGCATGACTGTAAATATATTTTTTAATAAATAATTATTTTAAAGATAAATTTACAGAGTTAAATATCTTTTCATTTTAAAATAAAAATTATATAACTTTTTCTATTAAAAATTATTTTGTTTCCTATTTCTATTTTTTGGCCATTCATATATTGAAATATTCTTTATTTTTATCCTACAGCACATATATATAATTCATAGTGATAACAAGTTGTTGTTTTTTTTGTAAAATAATAATCAAAGCAATATTTATAAAATAATTATTAATTATTATAGTTTATGAGTTTTCAGTTACACAGATGATTCCAAATTTGTAAATAACCCTACATATTTTAACAAACAAAATAAAAGCATATGGCAATATTAATTTTATTTCTAAATCAAAAAATAATACTATCATTATATTAAATCATTTCTTTTGTATTGAATACCCAAATACCAAGTTATTGTTTTTTTAAAATAAAATACTGCAATAAGCAAAGTGGAAAGAAAATTACTATGCTGTTAACTAATTAAATTAATAATCATAAATTATCAAGTGGCAAGAATAAAATCTAATATCCTTTATTTAATTCAAGAATACAATGAATGTATAAAAAATAGATCAATAAATTAATGTACAATATTAACTTCCATATCTACATTTGCATTCAAACTTTGTCATAGATTTCAAAATTCTCAGATGATAACTGTATAAAATGATTTGAACACATGTATGTGTGTATTAATATATATATTTAAAAATAAAATGAAACCAAAATCAAATATAATATTTATAAATTAATAAGATTAATTTGCAATGCTATTTTTTAAAATCTTAGTTCAATGGGTTTATTTTATTCATAATTAACGCTATAATTAATTTAATTAAAATCATTAAAAGTAAAATTCCATTATTACTTTTTGGATTCCTAAATTGTTAATACTTTAATATTTGTTTCCTAAATTGTTTATAGATTTTTTGATGAAACTAGAATTGATTGAATATTAATTGGTTTGATTCATTGTCTTAATTAACATTTATTAAAATAATTGTATATTCAATATATTTAAATAAGCCTAATAAATTTATTAAATAACATAGTTAAATGTATGTGTATATTTAAATGCAAATACATGTATAGGTGTAAACTTAATGAAAAAAAGTAATAAGTTTAAATAAATAATTTTAAAAAACTGATTCCTTTAAAATAGTAAGTAAAAGATTTATAACTTTTAAGATTAGAAAAAGATTATTTTCTAAAAATTAATAACAGTCTAATGAATGAGAGTAGAATACATCATTAATGAAATAAAACAATTAAAGGAATTCATGTTTAGATTTCCTTCACAAGATAAACAACAAACTATAAAAATAACTCATTAATTAAAGTCAGAGATAACAATGTAAATTCTTGTATGGAGATTGAAATGAAGAATCACCTGAATGGATGGATGGGAGTACAAGCCAATCAACTTCAGGGATAAAAACAACGAATCCCTCAATACAAATTGGATCAAAAAGACTTCACGATTCTTGGAGCTTCACCTGTGCACAGGGAGATAAGTTGGAGCAGAATGTCTCCCTTGGCATAGGGATTTCAAATGCAGAGAGCTGGCCTCCGAATGTGGGAGCAGCTAGCTAAGACTATTGATCTAATTATTATTTATGTATGCCTTCAGGCCATATTAGGTTAAATTATCATATGTTTGTAAATAGTTAAAATGCTATTAAGGATCATTCATTAAATTATCTAAATATTAACTGTTTAGTAGTGATTTGTATTCGTGTGAATTGCACTCTTAGATCAGCTAGACATAGCACATAGTATTAATTATCTTCAGTCAAAAATTACAATGTAAAATGTTTATTCATATATGTATAAATTTAATGAAGGCAATCATTCTTCCCTTAGGTTATGAATAAATAATACCATTGACAAAATGTTAATAACCGAAAGGAGTCATATATATCTACATACATACAAATAAAACTACAATGAATAAAAAATAATGTTTATTTAAATTTTCAACAAAGTTTGAGATGTTTAAAAAAGCAAAAAATATATAATGGGGGAGGGGAGTAAAAAGTCTACTATTTCTCTTTGCATATGATGTTTTGTAATATGTGTGTCTAGCAATTGCACTGTGAATCTAAAACATTAAATTTTTTTTATTAACTTTTTAATATTTTTATTTTTTAAATTAATATAGATAATAGCAACACTAAAAATAAAAACACTTATTTAAAATGCAGTACTATACAAGTATGAAAATCAGAATGCAGTACAATTTGATAAAGAGATGAGAAATCTAAAATGTGCTGTAGAAAAAAATGCTAAGATTGGATTGCATAAATAGAGTATATATACACCTGGGTCACATTTTATGCAGATTATTTTAATGTGATTTTGAAGTTATGTGATTCATGTTTCTTCTTAATATTTTTCCTATTTCACTATATTTATTAGATATCAAGAAATTTAAATTATTAATAACTTATTTTGACTTGAAATACTTTTTTTTCTCAAAAATATAATGTTATATTAGCAGCTAATGTGAATATGGCCTGGAGCTGTATTTAGAATCTTAGCTTTTATGTAAATAACCTATTTATACTAATGAGCAAATAATAATAGATTTGTACTTACTTATAAAAATATGCAATAAATATTCAAAAATTTTAAACTTTTAAAACATATTTTGTTAACTATAACAGAAATAAATAATCTTTTAGATTTTTAAAATAAAAAATGAAGATTTTATTGATTTTATAAACTGAAAATAATCTTTCTAATGATAATGTATAATATTTTTGTTTTTATTGTGATCTCATTTTTTTAATATAGAAACAGAAAACCATTAACACAGCACAAAAGTGGTGCTAGTTATATATTGTGACACGAATCTGATTTCTTACTAGTTCACAAATGAATGCTTATTGTCAAATAGTGATAACGATTAAAATATGTAAAATTAAATAGCATAGTTAATAAAAAAAAAGCAAATAAAGTGTCTTGTATTAATTTTTTTCAAATATTTGAAATTTTTTATTAGTCATACTTTATTTGCTTGTTTTTTTAATGCGAATTTTAAAGTAATTTTTCCTTGTTGCTTTGCTTTTATGCAAATTCAGAAAATTACAGAACCTATTCCCCATTTTTCAAGGTGAGTTAAGTTTATTTTTGTACGATTTTTTTAAATGCGGGTTTTCTGTGGAACCTATCTACCGCATAAAACGAGACCCAGGTGTGTATATATATTACTGCAGTAAAGTAATAAAAATAGAAATTATATTAGATATGGGTATAAACTATGTCACTATAGACCGAATCTCAGATATATTAAAGTAAATAATGAAGGAAAAAATAATTAGAAAAAATGCATGTTACATAAAAATACAATAATAAGCAGAGCTATATAATTGTTTAACAGATGAATGATGGATATAGGGTGGTTAAGCTCACAAACATAGAGCAGTAAGTTTTTGAAATGAAATATCTATTTAATTATAACACCTACCCATATTTATGAATTTATATAAATATTATGCCATTAGAAAATGACTTGGGAAGGATTGGAATGAATTACAATGATTGAGAAAAACAAAAATATGAATTTTTAAATTACATATTGTAACCAGTTGGGTTATATGGTACACAGCAACATAGTTGTGTATGCACACACACACACACACACATATATATATAAAGTAAAAGTAGAAATGAACAGACAAATTTTTGTAATGTTTTTCTACAATTCCTGGAATAAAAATAATAAATAAAGGGTTAAATAACTCTGACTTTAAAACAGAATTTTATTATAAATTAAAACATTTAAAAAGGTCTAAACAAATTAATATTGTAATTCTGATTTTGAATTTAAAAATAAGCATGATTTATTTTTGAAATAATGCTTGTATACATTTCTTTTATCTATTTTTAAAAATCTTTGTAGATTAAAAATTCCAAAGGATTAAAGTAAAATCATGTAGATTATACCTTTGGTAAAATTTCAGCATTGCTTCCAAAAATAGCTTGTAATTAAAAATAATTTGAAAAGATTAAAATTGATTTTAATCAAGATTAAGATTGGACAGAAAAAACTTTTCAATTACTGTATTTTTATCACCTCAGGATTAAAAAGGATTAGACAGATTGAAAACAGCCTGCAATGTGTTTTTTCACCTCAGATGATTCTATAAAAGGACTGACAAAAATATAAGTTCAGTTTTGGCTTGCTGTTTTTGTAAGATCTGGCCAGAAGTCTGGTTTTAATATTTTGAGCAGTGGGCAAATAGGCCAGCTGTTGATTTTGGATAGTAATTTTTTTGAAGGCAGTTCTTGTCTTAATATTTTTGTGAAGCAGAATTGGTATTTGGAGAATTATGAAAATAAAAATAGCTCTCATGAAGATGTAGCTGAAGTTAAGCCAGTAGATCAGCAGTGAGTAATTACTAATTCTACATACTGGAGTTTTGTTTCACTTAAAGACTGTGTCAACTTAAAATGGATTAATTAGCTTGTAAAAATGTTCTAAGTTTTCTGGCCTGAAAGTTACCAAGCCCTAAATAGAACTGAGTGCCAACATACCTGATTATACCTTCCTGATTATGATAATCCTGGACTATACCTATCTCACCAAGACTAACTCACAAAGAGCATAGATAAATGTATATGGGCATCCAGATGATTGATTTATCCTGGAATGGCACTAATTTTATAACATTTAAAGCCCCTGAACTACATTTTATTTTAGTTGTCTTATTAGTTTATAGTTGACCAGTACAAGTCTCCAGAGCATTGATGATCAGCATATTTTAATGTTCCATCATTGTTTTTCTGATTATGTATTCTGATGTATGAGCACTTGGTTGGTGTATCTAAATGATGCTTAAAAATTGACCAAGCTGGCAAAAGCTCGTTAGTCTCATCTAAAGAAGACCCATTTCCAATCCAGTCACCAGGTTAAATGTTGATTTATATTTTTATTGTTCAAATCCAGTCACAATATGATTGTTGATGTAGTTTGATTGATGGATCATTCATGATGATGAATGGTTGGTTCTTTTGGTTATTACTTTTGAATAGTACTTACTTTTATTTATATTTTTTATAATTCTGGTTGATATAGGTATAGTTAATTATAGTTGCTCTGAGGAGTAGTTGACTGACCTCTGAGTTATCTCTCATGCTCTTGAATATAACATTTCTTATATATTTATGATTATTAACATTACTTTACTATCTCTTTCTTTAATATCATTCTTTTAATATCTTTTATATTTTAAATATGATTCTTTATGCTTATGTATTTTAAATTTGTAAATTTCATCATTAATTGAAACATTTGAAATATCTTCTTGACTTGGGGATGAAGGTGTTATTTCCATTACCCCAGGTACAATCCCCTTATTACCCATCCTGTGACAATATACATATATTAATAATACTGTAATATCTTTTTAAAAATACTATTTTGAAAATAATATAATTTAATGAAATATATCTTAATAAAAAAAAACATCACTACTACAAAACATTTGCATTTTTTAAAAGAAATTTTATATGTCAAAGCTTTTTTTTTTTGCACTAAATAATGTGATGATATAGTATGTAAATGACAACCTCTATTAGTTTCTATGCGAATTAGTATATATCATTTATTTTATTTCAGATAAGGCTCAATAGAAGACACTCATATATTATAACTTACCCAGTTATTTAATAAATTATATAATTATATTCTAGTAATAGAAATACAAACGTATTGTGTTTAAATTCAAATGTTCATTCTCTTTTTTTTTTTTTTTGGCTATTTAATCAAAATAGGATTAAAATAAGTAGCTGAAATAGCACAAATATTTTCAAACAAGGTAAAAAAAAAAAGTTTAGAATTTAACAATCCCAATTAGAAATATTTTACCCGATATATATATGTATGTTCAAATGTTTTAAAATTCTTTTAATTTTTCATTTACTGCTTAAAAACACCGATTTGTTTTCATTTTCATAATCTTCAATATTTTTCCACTTTTACATAAATCTTACCAGACTTTAAAATATTGTTGGTTATCATTATATATATGTAATGTGAACATTTTCTTTAATATATATCTTTTAAATCAACAGATCGTAAATATAGGCTGTATTCATGGTAGGATGGCAAATATTGCTCTAGGGAGATATTCAAGCTCTCTAGCACAATTTTTGCTCTCTTAATTTTCAAAAGCAACTGCCTTTATCTTACTCCAAAATCATTTATGGAAAGCTTGAATAACCAATGAATTGTTCATAATAGTTATTTCATAAACAACTTCAATCTAGTTTCTGATCATTGCAAATGAAAACTATACATCAGAAACTAATTTAGCAATATGGATATATTACTAATATCTAGAGTTCATTGACTACTCAAGCTTATAATGGATAGTTATGAAAAAAGAACTGCTTTAGCAGGCACAAGTTAATAATAAACAGAGAAAGACGTGATATTCTGTTGTAGTGAGATTCTAAACACAATAGTTTCATCTAAAAATATAAAACTGAAATTTCCCTACATTCTTTAGTTGAGATTCAATATGACCACTTTTAAAATAACAAGTACTCTTTTCTTATCATTGAACTAACAACTAAATTTTACATAATTCAATTTATTTAATATAAGGAGACATTCGCAAATTAATATAATAATTCTTATTAACTACCTCTAAAACTTTCTATGTATTAGTGATTATATTATTAAAACAATATAAAAAATATCATATTTTATAATAATTTAGAATTCCTAATTAATTTTAAATTATTAAAAATATTGGTTTAAAAATTATATTTATTCATTATATTGTCATTTATGAAGTATGTAAGTGATAACAGAAATTTTGTCTGCTTTGATATTTTTTCAATTTGTGGCTAATTGTTTTAGCTGGAATAATTTTTAATTATATTAAAAACATAATAAGTAATTCCAAAGACAAAATTGATCCTAGCTTGACACCTCAAGTTGTGTGCAAGATCTCATGCCCGCAGGCAGACTGGGAATCGAAAGCCACTCTTAATAATACAGCTACCCAACATATATATTCATACAAAAGAGCTCAAAATAATGGTAACAACACTTCAATATTCTTGGAACATGAAAAAGCAGCCAGTCCCAAGTTCGAACCCTCCAACCCTGAGATTGTATGTATCGAGAGAAATGATTGCAAAAGAAAAATAAAGGAGGCGTACTTCATCATAAATGATCCACACACTATTAATAGAAAAGACACGTTTCTTTATTTCTAAGAAGTGGACAAGCTGATTGATCAGTATATATTAAAAATTATTTTATATATGAAGATTAATTTGCATACATTAGCATACATCAACATCATAATGTTTTTAACTCTCCGGCTATGAATATGAGGTTAAAAGACCTCGAAAGTGCTAAGCCTAATATTTAATTTTGATATTTTTAACTTCACCAACAAGCATTCTAAGCTAGGTATAATTATGATTTTTAATGAATTAAAACCTGATACAATTTTAAGATCAAAATTTAAATTAATCGAATTGTTTTTTCTGTTATATTATCGTTTATTCTTTAGTACTTTTTTTTAAATTTAAATACATCTTCCAACCATTTAAAAAAAAAAATTTAAACATTAAAACTAGATTAATTCACTCTACAAATGTTCACATTTTTTGTTAAGCATTGTTAACCGAGAGGTCAGTGTAGCTGCCTTGCAAGCAAGCAGTTGGTTAGAGACAGTTGTTGCGGGTTCGCCTCCAGCCGATGCTATGACATATGGAAAAAAATATATATTCACATTTTAATTATGAAAAAAAAAGTTAAAATGATTTTAATATATGAAAACTAAAGAGGGTCATGGTAAAATAAATAAAAAATGAATATTAACATTAATGAAAGAGAATTATGAATTAAAGAATTACAATGTGGCAATTATATTTACTTAATTTTTTAAAAATTAGATTGGCAGGCATATATACAGTATTCATTTAGATCAGTGTAGGGAACCTTTTTTCTGACAAATTCAGCAAGCCATACAAAATTATCAACTTAAAAATTAGCATGATATATGTGATCAAAAAATCAATTAATTTACCCCTAACCTTTAGAAATATGCAACCTTTTCAAATGAAAGGCCAATTTCAACTTTCTCTTTTTAAAAGTCATAATTATTTTGCGAATTAAAAATAAAGTAATATTAATATTATTAATCATTGTTTCACAATTAATGACAATTTTTTCAAATTCACTTTGTAACTATTCTGATATATTTATATTGTCGAATTTCTTCTTATGTTCTGGTCAGCTTAATTCTACAGCAGGTATGATAGTCTTTTGTAAGCTCTTCAGAAAATGGTTTTGAATTTTCTTTACTTGCTTTCACAGAATTTCCTGACTTGTTTGTATTTTGTATGAAACATTATCAGCTACTTAATGAAACTCCTTTTTAAGTTTTTGATTTTACTATTTCTTTCTCCCCAACAATTTTGTTTTAATCAGAATGTTTTGATAGCTAATGCCTTTTAATATTGTTCTTTATTAACTGAATACTTTCCAGATATAATCAATTTACTATTTCTTTCTATAAAAAAAATGTGTTGGTCTATTTTTTTGAAATGCTGATTTTTTGTTAATTTTTTTTATCATATTTAATGTAACCATTATAATAAAAAAAAATTAAAAACATTATAAAATTCTAGTTTTATTTTTCATAGTACATGTTTACTTGTTAAAAGCACAATAAAAACAAACAAAATGTGCTCACCATCATATATTAAATCCATAGTCAGATAGACCAAACAATATAGAAAATCATTAGAATATTGCACCTCTGATAGAATGAACTAGAACTATTATAAAAGTTGGAGAGACAAAAAGATGTAGTTGAGAAAATAAATATTTTATTTTACTTGAGTCTTACTTTAATATTTGCACTATGTATGCATTTGTTTAAATGGAAATTATATGCATGGTTAGAATTGATCCAGGGGGTGGAGGTTTTCCATCCCTAATTTAAATGATGTATGTGCTTTTAAGTATTTTTTATCTTTAAATAAATAAAAAGAATATTCTTATTTTTAATTTCTTGTTTTGAACTTTGTTCAGAAAAATATAATATGCTTTATATGTTCATATAAACCAAACTTCCCATGCACTCATACATTACACAAGATATTTTTTAAGCTTCTAGCATAGTTAACTAAATCCAAAGTTTTGAAAACCCAGCTTTATCATCAGCAGCTATGAAAGGCTCAAAACTTTAGCTTTCCACAAAGTAATTGGTAATCAAATTTCCATATATGTATTAAAAACATATTCATTATTATTTCAAAGTATGAAAATTTTTATTACAATTTGATGATTTTATTATGCTTACATAACATATGCATATATATATATTTATATTATAAATAAAGTATTTTGGGGATTAAATGGTGTATTATTTCATTGAAATGTCTACAAAATAATACATGGTTTAACCCAAAAAATATTTTATGCATATCATATAGCCATAAAACACATTAAATATATTATTCATATTATTTAAATACGTTTTGAAAATACATCTTTATATAAAAATATTTGTAAATAATATTCTACAATGTATATATTCCCATAAATTCTTACATTTACACATACATATATATACATCAATATTTAATTAAACACACAAATACATAATTATATTAATATGCAATATAGTGAGCGTACCAATAGCTCAAACAAGCTCTTATTAATAAGTGCAGTAAGAGAAAATATTTAAAATCTTTATCCGGAATATTCTTAAACATTTTCTCATACCGCACTTACTAATAAGAGCTTGTTTTAGTTATTGGTACACTCTCTATATTGCATTTTTGTAAATACAAGCTTTTTTATAAAGCAATGCCACACTATATAAGACTTGCTTTATTGATTATTATAATTATACTAATAATCTTAATTTATTCTTATGCCCTTTATAAAAAAATTTACAATTTTTGAAGTGGCAATATTTGAAGAAAAAAAACAATCTCTTGCTCGACAATAGATTCTGTCAATAATCATTGTCAAACTTCAACATCAAATTGAGCTCAAATAGAATTTGCATTCTTCCAGGTGGGTAATGATGCAGTTTATGACAATACAGAAGTTCAGCAAGAGATTGAATTGTTTTTTTTTAAATCAAATATTATCTCTTGAAAAGTCATAAAATTTTTATAGGGTAGAAGGAAAAACTAATATTAATAATATTTTTATATATAATCTAATAATTTTAATTAATCCCATAAATAAGTTAAAACTTATCAAATATGTAATCCTGATAACAACTAAGTCCAAAAAACATTATTATAATTCATGCATCAGATTGTCAATAAATCATTTAAATAAACTTGCAAATAATGCCCAATTCCCTGCATCAATGCCATTTTTTTATCTGATGAACAGATTGGTATTGATACTGTAGTATTATATTTGGTACCAATGTTGTTATGGTCTACAAAGTATGATTTGTTAAAAAAATTTCTTGGTTATATACAAGTGATAGGTGCAAAACCAAGGGCAATATGCAAGGGGATAATTGTTTTTATCTTTTTTTAGACTTCAAATATTAGTTTTGAATATTTTCAAATATTAAATATTGCATTCCTTTATAACAATTTAACAAACTATTAATGAATTGTTTTAGTGATGGCTCTAAATCCAGGTACATGTAGAATAGTGTTTGTGAATAAACATTAAGTGAGATCATAAGTAGTCAAACTTTACTAAATTGTAATATTTACAACAAATTCAAAATAAATAAATTGTTGATTAAATCAAAAGTGCTAGTAATTATAAATATATAAAATTTTGTACATTTACATATAAATGTGTGGGCACATATGTCAATAATATTTACAAAATTAAAAAAAAATTACTAGAAAGATTAACAAAACAATTGTTGAGATCAAAGATAATTAAATGTTTAGATTTAATAAATATTTATAAAATAACAGAATATAAAACATAAAATTATTGGTATTAAAATATTAATAAAATTTTATTAATCTAATGTTTATTAACAAATATGTATTGCTCTAATAAGGTTTGTTAATAAATAGATAAATGCATTTCATTTATTTGTTTATAATAAATTGATGTTAAACATTTTTTAAAATTATTATTTCATTTTGTATTTCAAAATTAATACATATTCCCACCAAATGAGAGAAAAACTATAGGATCTCTTTCAATTATTTATGGTACTATAGAGACGCCGCAGAAATTAACTACAAGGAGTTACATTGTGGAAAATTTTGATATCATAGGAGAAAACTTATAAATACCAGCAAATTAAAATGAGAGGTCAATCTATAAAATTTTCAATATAGTGTAAGATCAGTCATGTTTTATCCAAAATCACCATTTTTGTACCTATCTATCTGAGGATGATGGGATAAAAAACATTATCTAGGAATATATCCTAGACAGTCAGGTCTCTATTCCATTTTTCAATAGTAGTGATAGATATAGTTTAAATTAAAATATAAAAGGAACAACAATCTTTTTTTAAAAAAATTTTTAATTAAAATTTGAAATTTGTGATATTGAAATTCTAGAATATTTGACTAAAATTTGTTTAAAGGATCAAACTGCTAAATTATGTTTCTCCAAATTTCAAAGTAATATCCTTTTATTATGTATTCTCATAAAATTTTTAGTTATTATCCCAGAATCTTATCCAGCAAAGGAAGCTTTTGCCAAAGAATTATGGAAGTGCCTCATATATAAAGGAATAAATAATATATTGTTATTGAATAGAAATGATAAAAATAATTTTCTTTAAAACATCATAATTCATGGAATCGGTATAGTGATCAGAATACTTGTTTTGATAGAGTTACTTGAAGATTTTATATCTTTATTAAAGAAATTCAATCTTTATTAAAGAAATTCAAAATATGCATTTAGTATTTGAAATAAATATTTTCCAAAATGGATTAATTTTATTGTTATGATTTTAATCTTCAGTAAATATGAATAATAGTACTACAAATCATTAAATGTGCTCTCTTTTGAATCCTATTATTGATAAATTTAGGAATATTCAATATTGAATTGCCATGTAAACTTTATATGAATGATGTATTAGTTATTTATATTTTAATTAATAGCTAAATAAATTATTATAGTAGTAAATATACCAATCTAACCATAAAGTTTCATTGGAAATCCAAGTAGTACATTTTATATTCAATATTTAAGAGTATAGTGTGATAGATAAGTGAAAATGAATACATAATAAATCTTTATTGGTGGAGAGAGATTGCATTTTTTTAAACCATCACTTTAAATTAATTTAAAATATAAATATTAAGTTATATGTCATCACTGTGATTTTTTTTCTTGTAACATTCCTTTCTTGATCCATGTTTGAGTAAAACTATCTAGAATAAATAGAACATTTTTCAGGATAAAAGTTACTTATATTTGGTTCACCAAATACTAGGTATTAACATATATGTTAGAATTAATTTAAAATTACAAATTGAGATTTGCTATTGTGATATAACTTATATACCAATTCCACTAGCATGGTGGAGAAATATTAAAATACTCTATTGCATAGATGTTTGTAAAATAAACCTTACAATAATAAAATTTGAATTCAAACTCAAGTGAATGAAGGAATTGACAAATGTATAAGTATTAAATTTATAGTTTTGAGATACTTAACTCGATTATATGTTCAAAGTAGAAATGGGATGAAACATTGCAATCCATCTCCTACAACATGTATGTTGTATTGCCACACATACTATGAGTTTATACATCTAATGTAGATATAATCAATACACCACATACACCTACAAAAGAGCTGAAAATATTTATTTTTAATATTTGTTGTCCTATGGAGATAATTCATATTATAAATATTTATCTTTAATATTTGCTGTCATATAGTGATGATTTGTATTTATTATTATTATTTTTTATTTATTTACATGAAATAAACAAGTTGTTGGCTTATATAGTATTATTCGTTAATCATCATTTTGATACCATTTAAGTTCCAGTCAAGACATCACAATATTTTATAAGGTACTTAAATATTTTTATTATATTTGCTATTTGAGCCAAGGAAGTTAAAAGTAGAATGCATACATAAAAATCCCTGATACCATATTCAACCTGATGAGTAGTAAATGTTTATTAAAGAAAAGCCCTGAGATAATTATTACATACGTTTCAATGAATATTTATCAATAGAAACTCTAAGATTATGTAATCAACAAATAGATAAAACAGAATTATATAAGTATAAAATCATTTAGTAATAAACAAGTGATTGTTAAAATATTACAAAAATTATATATTATATTTTAAATGTTTAATAGTCAATATTTAAATCCCTGAGCAATTATATATTTACATTGATTATTTATTTTGTTTGGAAATCTGGAATGAGTGTGTTCATGTGGATTAAGATCTTATAAAGGCTCAACCATACACAAATGCATTTTCAGTACACACAAGCATAACCAGAAGTGTGTTTTCAGTTTCTATTACTCCAATTTTCGTTTTAGCACAGTTTTAACCTCTTACTTAATCAAAGTTGCAATTTGGCTTTACCAATGCATTGGCTATCAATCAGAAAAAGGTTTATTTCTTACATTTTCATTTAGATTGAGAGATTACAATGTAAAGAGATGGGTATTATTTGCAAGATTATTTAAATGATTTTCATGAATCTAACTTTTGAATTATTGCAGCAATGTTTTTGGACTTAGTTGATCTGTAAATATGTTTATTACACGCATATATATTAAAGTTTTTCATGATTAAAAAAATGAAATTTAAAACAAGTTTTGGGTAACAAAATGCAGAAATCCACAATAGAGAGAATTCCCATGACTAAGCAAAAAACATCCAAAGATCATTTACAAGTTTAATTTTCCACTAACTGGTCAAAATTCTAATAAAAAAAAAGATAATGAATAAAAGATTATAAAGTGTACACACTCTTGCTATTATTTTAGAATTTGTAGCTTTAATTCTCTAGATTACATGGGTCCCAAGGAAGACAATTGAGTCTTCATTAAAATATCAACAATTTGTATTCTTGGACAACTTTTTTAGTCTGTGAATCATACATTTAACAACTTGTAACACTTTGATATATTTTGTAATAATCATAAAAAATTCTACTGTTTTATGGTTATAAAGATATTTATCCTCAAACTTTAAAAAAAAAAAATTGTTAAAAAATAAAAAAATTAGTTAAAATAATATAAGTTTCAAAATCAACATTTGTCATAATATTTAAGTGGATTTTCCAATATAAACATAAATTATAAAACGATAAACATACACACATCTACTCATAAGAATTGCACTTCCCTGTGGATAAAAAGATGATGATCATGAGAAACTTTCATGAATGAACATTTTCTGGAAAAACAGTATATAAAATATGCTGTAAGAATATATTATTTATTTAGGCTATTTTTGGAACTACTCTATGCTCAGGTATCTCTTTTATTAACAGTACATTTGCAATGCTATAAAAATGTAAATTGGTAAATCTTTTTATTTAAAATAGTTATTAACAGCATAAGATTCATGTAAGTTCATGAGTGCATGTAAATAGTATACTCAAGATTTTGTTGATTAATTGCCTAATTACCAATCTACCTATAATTATTAAATATAATATAAACAAAAAACTTTCATCTGTTTTTCATATATGGTACTATAATGCAATCCTTCATACTATTATTTGGACTTACAATACAAAACTCAACACCATATGAAGATATAAAAATCTACCATTCTATAGAGAAACAATTTTAATGTATATATAGACATGCATGTGTGATACATTATATATATATATAATGTATATATAGACATGCATGTGTGATACATTATATATATATATATAGGTTAGTGTTCTATGCTTATAAATAATAAAAAATTGTTAGTTTTAAATACAAAGTGTTAAATTCTTGTCTTAAGATGGCTTAGTAAAATATATTATGAACAATAATCAATGGGGTTGATTGAGGTGACAAGTTGCTAATTTTCTTTAAGTTCAATAATTGTCAATATTTATTTTACTGTGAATGTTTTTTCATATATATAAGAATGAATAGAAGATATGTGTTTACAAACATTTCATTAGCTACATAAATAATTTAGAATAGGATTTAGGTATAATGAAATAATAACTGTGATAAATATGCTTATAGTCAACTATAGAGAAATTTGTTATTTCTATAAATTAATTATGGCTTAGCGCTTTCAATAACTTATAGTGTTCTCATATTCATAACAAGATGAACTATAATCATAATGGAGAGATGAGTATATTGTATAATTCATCTTGCTATGAAGATGAGAATGCTGTAAATTCTTGAAAGCACTAGGCTGTAAATACTTGATAGAAATAACAATAGTTGTGTATAAATGCACTTATCACAATTATTACATTCTGTATAGAAGTATAAACAAGCTAACATCATTACATATAATGAAATAATAATGCATGCAAGCTGTCATGTTATTCTTAAAATCCAACTTTATTTTTGGTTAAATTTTATTTTAAAGACAATACTATTATTATATGAATTAAAATGGAGGTGAGGGAGAATATGCTATTATAAATGCTTTAAGAAAAGAAAGTTAATTTTGTACATATGTGAAGTAATGAAAGATTTGTAATTTAAAAGTCACATATATATTTAAAGAGTCTAAATAATTATGATTAAGTTTTTTTTATAAAAAAAAGCCCATAGTATTTTAAAAAATTTATAAAAAACACATTTAGACCAGGAAAATGCATATGCTAAAATTTAATTTTAGACTTAGATATAAAATTCTATTTTTATGAACTGATAATCTGGATTTTATTCATGTAATTGGAAAGTTGTAAATTAAATTAATTTGCTTTAAAAAATAATCTTTTTCTTGTTTTTTATTCAATGTAATGTATTAGTGAGGTAAACAAAATTATGCTTTGCCAAATAAAAGCTCAGAAAAGGCCACAGGCCCTCAAGTCATTTTTTTCAGCATTATGCAACATCTAGGAAAACCATTACTGAATAACCATCATACCTCATATGAGATGTGTTTCACTGACACTTATCTGCAGAATGTGGAAAATAATATAGTACAAAATATAAAATAAAAATCTTATTAAAAGTGTTCAAAATGCCACCTTGTGGAAAGATATAGGCCAACTAATAATGTTTTTAAGTGAAAAACAAACTCATAAAATTATTGACTCTAAAACTTATTCTTAGAGCTCTAAATAATAATGACATTACTTATTGACTATCTTTCATTTATTTAACCTGTATAAATTAACCATTTTATTTATCCTTACTTTCTTATGAAATAATTGAAGATATGAACAATTTACAATAGATTTTCTCTGCTCTATACATTATATGTCTATTAGTGCATTTCATGAAGAAAATTATAGAAGAAAATCATTATCATTTGATATTAATCATCAGGAAGTAAGAAAAAAACTATTTATTTTATATTATCAAAACCTCGCTTTTCAATTTAATTTCAATTTCAACTGTCTGTTCTTTATAAAATAAATATTATTATCAAATTGTATTAAGTATTTAAAAATTTAAAAAATTTTTTTTATCTCTCAGAAGTATTGAAAATAAAGTTATTAATCAGGTAAAACAATTCAGTTTATAAGAATTTTATATTACATAATATGAATTTTGCTGCAAACAAACTATATTGTATTTAATGTATACTAAAATTAGTATTAATGCATTTAATGATTGTCAGTGTGCCAGATTAGTTAGAGTATTCACTTAAATTTAATTAATAAACTGTATGAATGTTTGTGATAAATGTTTGCATGAAGGACAACTTAAGAAATTCGATTATTTTTTAATTATGGATATATTTTAGCTATGTTTTTTGCTATCTTTTAATTAATGTTTATATTTAATTTGGAATAGCATGTTCCTTTTGTTCATAGGTTATTTATTATATGTAATGATATGTTATAAGTGAGAGTTAAGCTCAATATTGGGTCATATTTTGCATGAATATGTGAGTTTTTCTTAGGCTGATCCTAAAGGAAGGGGAAGCTTGCCATTGATACAGGCTCAAAATACATATACATATACTGTCACTAGTAATAATCTAAATATTACTTATTTAGTAAAAAATTTCTCTGCATCTTTAAACCACAAATTAAAGGGATATGAGTCAGATACAGCTATTGCCCCAAATATTTTGAAGAACTCCTGTGAAAATAGTTATTACAGAGTATCTTGTTTAGCCCAGACATGGTAATTTTATGAGAGTAAAACATTCAAATACATTAAATATACATAGTGAAAATATACTTAGATGAGATATAGAAGATTTAATATGCTATCATGAACTGTTTGCTTAAATTACAAAAATATACTGTGTATATTTTATATATAATTTTAATTACTATTATTTGGGCTAAATTTGAATTCATACATTGTGAGCATATCAAATGTATAATTATATTTAATGCAATTTGGATGCAATAAAATTTCACTTTGCATTCTCATTATATCAATATCTGTTTTCCCTTCATATCTCCCATCATCATCCTCATGACTGATTTAGTTAGGATTACAATACTTATGTACATACATATGTATGCATATATTTACAAATTAGAATAATATACATAATAATGTAAAAAAAATATCAAAAAACTAAAGCCTATGAAATGTCAGATGACTTCTAGATAGTTTAAAAGTCAACTAAACCTTTGAATTCTGAAAGTCATAACCGATTTTAAAATATTAAAACCTGAAGTGTAATACACAGAGTCTTCCACAAGAAAAAACCACAAGTCATAAAAAGGGCATACATACATTGAACATATTTATATACAATATCATTGTAAACACCATCATTAATTAATAGCTTTATAAATTATTAATCCATTCTGTTAAAGAATATGTCTAATACATTCTGTCAAAGGCTCTGAATAATAATTTATTCAATCTGAGAATTTCAGCAAGGCACTTTCTGAGGGAAATAATACTCAGTCCAATACAACATCTGCAATAATAGTTATAGAGATATTTTTTGGCAATTACAATCATCTTGGTTACAATTTTCATGAAAAAGTATGATCTTTTCTACTAATAACCTGCATTTTCAAGCTAGTCTTGACAAGAAGCACAAGTACATCTATTTCATTGACACATGCCTCTATAAGGGCCTTCTATCTTCAGATACTAATAAAAAAACACAATGTAAATAATAATAAAATTAAATCATTTTATAATTTCTTAAATACAATAAAATTTCTATATATGCCTGTCTCTAAATACCCCTTTTTATATGCACTTAAAATTATAGCTGAATGTAATACAGAACCATTACACCATAAATATTTGCTAGTTTAAGATACATATGCATATACAATACTGAACATTTCTATGTGTGTAAATGCATTCTTATATGAAATTAGAAAGAAGAATTGAACCCTACTACAGTGAAGTAGACTCTTCATTTTGGCATGAATTTAGACAGCAATATATATTGTCACTCTATGTATTCAATACCAATAATAAACATCATTTAACTCTCAAATCTTGTCACATTAACTTTCATCTATCTTGCAATAAAAAGTATTAGAATAGAGAGAGAAAAAATACTTTTATTAATGTAGCTTCTTGAGTTGAATCATGTTGTGATGATATTCATTATTAGCCAAGGGAAAAAAGTTTATACAGTGTGTTTCAGTGAAAAGATGACTGATCTCTGTCCAAGCTGTCTGCAATACCATCTCCAAATCAATACTTATGATGCATACTAACATCATTTAGCTATTCACCACAAAGATTTTAAAGTGCTAATATAACTTGATCATGATTTATGACATTTTAATGAGATAGTGTACTTCATACTTCAACTTACATTAAAACAATAAGCTAACATTAAATTATGTCAACTCAAACTGGGTGTGGTAATTAAGCCATAAATTGTAAAAGCATTTTCAAGTGATTTTAAAGATTTCAAGAGCATTAAAGACAATTTATCACATTTCAGAACATAACTTGTGATCCAGCTAGTACCTTAAAATTTTTGTCATGAATAACTAAACTAAATTGTTATATAACACATATAATGATTTAGAGATAACACTGCAGGCATCTTGTAAAGAGAATGAGTCATCTTTTCATTCGGTTATATTGTATAGTGACAAATCTGATGCAATGTCTATACAATTAAACTCTTATAAGTTTGTAAATTTCAACTTCAAAAGTTTTATAATAATTATATCTTTGAATTCCAAGTTCTCATTAATAAAGGCAAAATCCAAAAACTGGTCTGAAAATGGGAAATAAATTGCACTACTATCTGATAATGATTGATAACTCAAGTTTGCAATAGATGGCGCTAGTCTAGAGGCAGACAATATGCTCCAATTTTTTTGGCAAAAATGGGAGAGACATAAATTCCAATTATTAACAAAGTTATAGAAGCAATGTATGGATAACATTACAACTAAATACAAAGATAACAACAAAACCCTGAAATTGATTTTAAAATTAATAGTAAAGATATAGAGTTTGTGCTCCTGGCATTCATACATCATGTTAGCACTAAAAGTTAGACTTTGAAGAAGCATAATAGGAATAGTATTGTTACTTTGAAATTGCAGTATTGTTGATGACTTTTGAAGATGCAATGGATAGCGAAAATAAATAAATAAATTTCTCATCACATTTTCACAAAGATAGGTTGAAATTATGAGATACTAATGCTACAATATATAAAAAATGAAAGAAGATAATAACCAGCTCTGAGATAAACAGATTATTTTCACAAAAATTATGCCATTGAAAGGAACCTAAAAACTCAAACAGATAAATTATTTTTAAAAATGCCATTCAAATAATCAGCAACTATTAATGTCAACTTGATAACTCTTCTATTAGTGGACAACACAACATTATATTACAATCATATTTTGTTTTACACTCAGGCATTAAGTTTCATCTGACCAATCCAGGACCTTTGCCCTCTAGATATTTATTGATCAAGATGATCAGTTGGATTTTACTATTTTATAATATTTCTATTGCTGACTTATATTAGTGAGGGTCCAAATAATTTCAATTGTTCTGCCAAAGAAAAAAACTAAAACAGATGTCAAGACATCCTGCAACATAAATTTTAATTGGCATTTCTTGTAATCTGAATATCATAATTTTGAAGGTATTATATAATTCAGTAATTATATACCATTATTATTAAAAAAAAAATGGTTACCCTTGCCTACCATACCTATGATTTATGGTTGAAGATCAAATAAATGAACTTTGAAATTTTTTTCATATTATAAAAAGGCTTAGGAGCTTACAGCATTCCAAGTACTCATTCATCATCAATCTAATACATTATTATCTAGCAATATTAGCTAAAGAATAATAAAATATTACTTGAAGTATTCATGCAGTTTCACTCACTAGCAGCAAAAGTGTCAGACTTTTATAGGTATTGAGCCCATGACTTACACTTTATTAGTTTATAATACTATGAAATAATAAGTTTATAGCAAATTTGTGTATAATGCAATTGTATTTTAAAAGGTTTAAATAATTAAAATAAGCAGTCCAAATAAAATGAGTGTTAGTTATCTTACTAGTTATTCTTTCCAATAATAATTTCAATTAATAGTAAATTTTTATTGAAAACAAATATAAAAACATTATAGATACATAAACAAAAAAAAAGTCAATTTTTTAAAATTTCAAAATGATCACAAACAAAATGTTACCTGGATGACTAGAGAAGGTCCATTCTGAACAATTTCTGCAGGAATCTGAGATAGCGGACAATTTTCAATGCTCATAATATTGAGTTTGGTACAAAGAGCCAACTCAAAAGGCAAATTATGTAAGTTCAAATTATCATTGATATAAAGGGAGACTAAATTTTCTAATGTACCTAAAAATAGTGCAAATAATTATAAGGTGATACAGAAGAATAAATGGAACTTAATTAAATTAATTTAAATGATCTGTGCAAAAACAACAAATATATTCAGTAAAAAATAAATTCATTACCGCTACTATAATACCAATTATCTTTATGATGAGCAGTATGGTATTATGCACATTCTATTTCACAGCCATCTATTGTAAGCTTAAGTAATCAATAAAAATTTAAATTTTAAATAATAGTTTCTGGCTCTTGGCTTTCATCTATGAGAATCTTTTGCATTTGCATCTATAAATTCATTTACTTCAATGTATTATCCAAAGTAATAATTTGAGATCCAAAATATCCTAAGCTTTTGAACTCCAAGCTTTATTTCCTGTGTATTTATAACATATAACTTTGGAGTAGAATAAATAAATGATTGATCATAATATAGACAATGAAAATAAGTAAAGTAATGTGAAGCCTTATTTAATAAGTATCTTATATATTTCAAGTAATTACAGTAATAATAATCCAAGAGAACTATTTAATGTGTATATATATATACACTTATGCAAGTAAACGCATATAAGATCATTTACTAGAAATTAACATTGATTGTAAACATTAAGCAGGCAATGGTAAATGTGATCACATAATAAAAAACAAAATTATCCAGAGCAAACAAGGGGACATGATACACACATGCAGTATTCAAGGTCAAGGTATAAACACATATAATGTATAATGAATAAGAAAATAATAATAATTGTATAAATATAACGAATATGTAAAACAATAATAATAATTGTATAAATGTAGAATAAAAGTAATAACTGTATTGTATAATAAATATGTAAAATAACTGTATACTAATTAAGAATAATGATTGTGTAAAATTGCAATGTTGTTAAATCATAGAAAGTTGTATAATAACAGAAAGCCCAGCTGACCTTATAGGGTCAGAAAACTATGTCAAATACCATATATGGTGAGAAATGTGAAAATACTGCATGTATGTGAAAACGTATGTAAAAACACCATATATGGTTAGGAATGTAAAAGACTCCAGAAGTCTTGAGGGGTATATAAACCCACATAAACTAAACTAATTGTTCTGAGTACGTTCTGAGTTTTAATTATTAGTCAGAGACTCCTTCCTCTGTAAGTCCAAAGCAGGGATAGGGTATTTTATGCAGGTCACCATGACCTTTTATTATTTTATTACGCCTTATAATAGGCGATGTATATAGTTAAAATTATTCGTATTAAAGTATAATCTTACCATCTCAATTCTGCCTTTGTCCATTTATTTACTTGCTGGTCATAAGTCCCAGCAACACTTTTATATATTTATATATACATACACCTGTTCTCTATAACATTATAACCTTAGAACATGTTTGGCATAATCTTCATAAACTTGTGTCTTCTATGTACCTGTCTTCCTCAAATCTTTAACTCTATCAATCCATTTCTTTTTATTTACATTAGTTTTGTTTCTTCAAGCTTCTCTATTTATTGCATCATTTTTTTTTGTTCATTCATTCAAAAAATATATCTATTGCAGGTTTTAAGATTTTATGCCAATCGTGCAGCTACCATTATGATTATACAAGACCACTGCCCCCATGCCAAATTTTAAAAATTTCCTTTACATTAATACTGATATTCAACTGGAAGAAATTATATCTTTTGATACATCTTTAAATGAACACAACATAACACTCCTCCTTTTAATGAAAAAAAATATATATACAAATAAAAAAGCAGCTATTATAGTTTTATAAACCATCTCAAAGGTATGAAACAATATAAAGTTGGGACATATTTATGTCATCATGATTTTGAAATGATGTAGTTGCTTTTGTAAATAAAGCTTTAGAGCTTTATGAAAAGTCATAAGAGTTACTAGATCAAATAAAAAACTAGAACTAAAGATAAATGATAAAAAGATTAAATGAATATTTAATGGATTTTCACGAAGATAATAAAACTGATAATTATGAAACAAAATAAGTTAGCAACTACAAATACTTTAGTCAGATTATTAATACAATGGAACATAATGGATGAAATCAATTATAGAATTAAATTTGTTTGGATGAAATAATTTAACTCATAAAAAACAACGTATGACAAATGTATGTTGATAATAACAAGAAAAAAATTGACATAAAAATATATAAGAGAGCAAACATGTATTACTGAATTAAATAAAAAAAATTAAAAGCTTGAAACCTGAAGCTGAATGGACATATTGCCAAAAGGTATGACAAAAGATGGACAGCTAAAGTATTAATCTGAATATCAAAAGATTATAAAAGATCTAGAAAAGACAATATGGAGATAGATAGAGGAAATAAGAAATTTTGCTATGATATAAAGAAGAAAGGCTATTAATTAGAAGAAAATGGGCTACATTTAAAAACCTTGGCTCTGCAATAGACCATTTATAGTTGAATATATATGGTGATGATTTTAGACTTCATTATCATTATTTTCAACGACTGTCAATCTACTGCAAAACAAAAATATCTCCAAACTTAATCCAATTACATCAATCCATAGCCTCTCTTCTACTTATCATTTCTCATCCATCCAATTAGCTATTTTACAATCTTCTGGAACCCATTTTAAGACTTCAATCATCTGTTAATTGTCATCTCTTCTAGCAACATGACAAATCTCTTAATTATCATTGGTTCTCTCACTCATGCATTGAATTTTCAATTTCTCCTTATTATTGCCAATATATATTTATCCCATAATTTGTCTTAAGTCTCTATGTTACTTTTCTATTAACTTAGATGTAAGTAATGTTAGAACTTCCTCTGCACATTCAAAAACATTTTTTTAAAAAATATTATGTTATTCTTTCAAAAGCAGTCCTTCAATTTTACGATTAATTTCTTGCATTAATTTAAATTCATTCTAAACTTGAGTGATTCTAACACAGAGATAATACAAGAACATAAAATATAACTATCATTATTATTATTATTTGTTAAATGACTATTTTCAATCTGAAAGCAATGAAGATTAATCTTAATGTAGTGTAAAAACTTTATTCACACATTTTACTTTATTTATGTGTTTAAATAAAGGTTTGAATAAATAATAATAATAATAATAATAATAGTAGTAGTAGTAGTGATGATGATGATAATGATAATAATAATAATAATAAATATATAAAGAAAAAATTAACAAAAGTTACCAATCTCTTCTGGAAGTGAACTGAGGTTATTTTCACCAGCTCCTAGATATGAAAGATTGGTCAAACGACCTATTGCTCTAGGTAAGCTAATTAACTGATTCGACTGAACTACAAGTTTTGTTAATTCTTTTAAAAACCCTATAAAATAAAGTATATCACTACTTTCAAATTTAAAAAAAAAAGCAATATCTTATAACAACATTACAAACAATTTAGAAACATGTGCATGTACAAATATATATCTCTCAGATTTTTTACACTAACAGGATCACATCTATTATCATCTAGGTGCTGAGGTCACTCAAACAATTATTGCATCAAACAAACCTAATATACAGATAATACAAAATATATATTTACATTTTTTTAACTGTAAAAAAACTGTTTTAATACATATACAAATATGGAATATATACAGCTATAGTGAGCACTTTTACTGCTTAAGCAAATTTTTCAAAAAGAATCAGCATGTTTCTTCTGATCATTTATAGTTTACTATTGGAGATATTATTCTGGTCATTTAATGGTAATATTACAGATTGTTCTGGAAATACATATATAGTCATAAATAAACATCTTAGGATAATCTGTAAGTAATAAAAGTGGCTTACATCAATGAATGAAACAGAGTAAATATATTATAAAATATTAACAACCAAACACATTTTTAGTATAGTACATCAAATTCATGACAACCAACTATTAAAATGGAAAAAAAATTATTTAATGACAAAAATTCCAGATTATTTCCAGTTGCATACTATCAAATATGTGCAATGAACAATGCTCTGAAATTTTAATTATTGTTTTTTTTCTCATTATAATAATTGATTTCCACGAATCTGGTGTATTGCATCAAAAGCATATTAGGCTATTAATATTATATAGTATATTTATTGTTTTCATAAATTGATCTATGTTTTATAGTGGATGTGTGTGTATGTATACATATTGAAATTATTAGGTTTATATGAAAGCTAGAAAGTATTTAAAATAAAAAAAATAAAAACGAAAGCTATATTATTATTGTTATTGTTAAAAAAGTCATAAAGTATAGTTAATAAAGAATGGTAATTCATAATGGCTATGGATAAATAACCTGGTCAATACGTTTTGTGTGTATGATATAATAAATAAATAATTACATAAAAAATATATACATCAATATTAAAATCTTTTGTATCTGGAATTAAAATGTTTGTTGTTTCTAGATTAATAAATAATAATTATTACAATTTATAAAAATATTTTTCTTTGTATTATTTTTATTTATATAGATTAGTTTAATTATTAGAATGCTAGACATAAGGTGAGAAAACTAATAAAATTTATTGAAATGATTGTCTGCTTTGTAAAAGAGTGTGATTTTAGGTTAAGAAAAAAGAATACATTGAACTGAATAACATCTTATTTTCAAATCTTCTATTTTTAAAATTGAACTGTGTAATAATCATACATTTTAAGTGATCAGAAATTAAAAACATGGATTGCTAAATTAATAAATTAGAGGAAAGGGTTTATCCCCTCATTTTCTATAACACTTTTCAGGAAATCGGATGAAAGAATTAACATGAAATAATTAAATTTTGCAATCCAAATCTCTTCAAAATTAATTAATATATCATAATTTAGAATATTTTTGATCAACAAGGAAAACCAAAAGATAAAAAAATATTGTTTAAAAACAAAGTTGGATGTAGACTATTAACAAATAATAATTCTACTCAATTATTTCTTCCCTGCTTCGATGGATTATGGTGGGTCCCCAAAGAAACAAATACATGAGAACAATTAGCGATTTTTATTCAATATTGCAGTATCCAGGACAAATAAAATAGTGGTAATATTGTTTTTAATCTATAAAAAATAATTTCCCGATATGTTCTTTATAAAGTATAGTCTTAATAACACTAGTGTTTAGCAAATATAAATAATAATAAAATATTAATTAATGCTTAATATGCATATGCAAATTGCTTATAAAGGTGAGTTGTTTTAGTTAAATTATTATTTTTATATATGAAAAACATATAAAAATATTAAATTAATAAATATGATTATAGATATTGACTTTTGATATACTTTGAAAATGCATAAAAATCAAAACAGAGATATATGTATATATTTTTAATTTTTATCATAGAGAGTGTGTTAAATATTGACAACTCTTAATGAAATATAACTTCTGCTCTGTTTCACAATAATAATATCCAACTCAAAAACATAATCTAATTTGTAAATGATAAATATGTTAGTATAAAAATAAATTCTAATAGAAAACTTAAAAATATTTTATACTATTACACCAACTTAATTTTAACAGAAGTGAAATATGCTATTAATATTGTAAAATTACTGTTAAAAATCGATAAAGAGTATAATTATTAATTTATGGTTTTTATTATTCTTATTTAGTGTTTTAATTATAATAATCATAAAATTATTACTGTTATCATTTATCATGTGTTCTTGATCTCTAAATTTATTTAGTTCAATGCAAAATCAGTCAATGATAGTTTATTGTATTTGGGTTTATCTATTCATTATGTTATTCTTATTTTAATATTCTGATATAAATTGTTAAAGCTTTCATATTTTGTACATGCACATTGACTACAAGCTGTAAGGTCACTGTAACTGGATTATTAAGTGGCATCCATGTACATAAAATATCTAACTTGCTTGGCATTCATCCTCATTATTATCAAATTATAAAAGTTTGCTGGTTAGAATATATATGATTTTGATGCCATGCCTCATTTCCATGCTTTTATTTATTTACTGTTATAATATATATATATATAATAACAAAACTTAAGTATATTCCAAATAAAGTAAATGACTTATATAACGTAAAAAAAAAATTATAGAGAAATATTTTCGATTATATTTATAATCATTATCAACTCGATTCAAATTTCAAAATGGAATCATCTACTTCTAGCGGAAACACATGTCGATTTAAATATCCCATAATTCATTAATTTTAACATTTGCTGACTGTCTATTTATTATCATATATTTATATCTACTAATAAAAATTTCCCCCTTAATTTTTCTTTTTTCATTATATTTCTCTTGACCTAAAATTTTTATCTTTTTTATATTTATTTTGTTTTATTATATATCACTACACAAATATATATTTCTTAATATATCAATCCTATTCAAAATTTTATCCAGTTTTATAAAATAATATAAGTTTGAACATGCTTTAATAAAAGAATAGAAATTTGAAAATTTATTATTCACATCACAGATGTTTTATCAGGAATATAGATATCAACAATAAGTATGAACTTCCATTGTACTTATATTTCATTCAGTTCTAAAAAAAATCTTTTCATCACACACTATGATTTATACTTTAAATACTCACAGAAATGAAAAGACTTATAAAAATATTATAAATAATACTTATTTAAGAATATTACTTTATTAATAAATTTTCAAGATATTATAAAAAATGAAATATGATAATGCACATTAATTATGAAAAGAATTTTAGTTTTGCATTGGAAATAATATATTAAAATAACAGAGTGGAACAGAATGCTAAATTGCCACAAATAATGTTCACATATAATCACTTGATCATAATATCTATTGCTCTCAACATGCTTTTACATACTGAAGTTAACACACATTTATGTGATCACTAATTTTCATAAAATAATGTTGTTGTTTTTTTTACTGCAGCAGTGCCTGATGAATTGCAATTTGTCAATTAAATTCAATAAGTTTCAAAAATAAAATTTAGAATTACTCTTCATAAAAATAAAATAAACAAAATACTTCTATTGTCCACAAGTGGTGAAAATGGATGAAAATAGAGTTAAACTGAATAAGATAATTAAGATCATTTAATAATTTTGGAAAAATATTTTTAATATTAATACTTAAAAACTTGTCAAATATTTTAAACAATTTTCTTCAGTCAATTACATTAAAAGAAACAGACAGTTCTGCATGTAAAGTAGAGTCCATGATGAGTCTCTAAGTAAGTTTGACTAAAGATGACCATTTAAACAATCAACATGTTTTTCTAACATAATAAAAAAAAAGCATTGAAGCTCTGTATATAGTATTCAGAAACCTCACAAACTTTCAGAGGTTACTAATTATGCCATAATCAAGTGAAGTAAATGTAAAGTAAAAGTCATGCAATTATGTTTGATATATATATATATATGATAAACAAAAATGCAAGTAGGACGCCATCTGTGGACATATATATATATATATGGCATTATAGGAAAGACTTATAACACTACTAACTAGTGATATGTGTGGATGGGTATATATATATAAAATAAAAATATATGCATAACATACACAGATAAGCAAGTAAATATAAATTTATCATTTAAAACAAGGATGGTGAGCTTCCAGTCCATGAGGTAAATCTGGCTCTCAAAAACCCAGATATTTTCAAAAATGTTTTTAAAATGGCCCTATATAAAACTTCTATTTAAATATGCAAGTAATTCAAATATCAAATTAATATTTAAATAAAATAAAATATTTATTTTCTCAATTACATTTTTTCTCTCCAATCTTTATAAGAGTTCTAGTTCATTCTATCAGAGGTGCAACATCCCAAACAAATTATCTATATTGTGTGATCTCTCTAACTATAGACTTAATCTACAAAGCTGAGGGCATTTTGTTTGTTTTTATAGTGATTTACACAGATGAATGTATACTAGCATAAATAAAAGCAATTTTATTTTATTTTATAAATATTATTTTGCATTTTTTTTTTTTTTTATTAGTATGATTACACTGAGTAAGATAAAAAAATTGGTATAGAAAATTTAGTAAGTCGATATGCCTGTTATATCTGGAAAATATTTCAATTAATAAATATTAATCCAATATTAAGAGGCACTATTCATCAGAACATTCTGATTACAACAAAACTGTTGGGGAAGAAAGATATATTAAAATAAAAAATTGAAAAAGAGCTCCATCAAATGGCCGACATATTTCATAAAAAATACAAACAAGTCCTAAAATTCCATGAAAGCAAGTTATTACTTTTTTTAAAAAAAAGCAGAAAATTTGAAACCATTTTCTGAAAGAAAGTTTTACATTCAAATATCAGCCTTTCAAGCTAATTGTGCACGTGCTTTGCGAGTGTTAAATAATAAATGAATACTTTCCTTTCCAATACAAGATATAGTATTTATGCAGGAATAAAATGAATCCACTTATTCCTACAACTCAAATGCTTATATATGAGCAAATCTGAAGTACTGGCAAGGAAACGACAGTCATTCAGACATCGTAAATAGTAATTTAAAGTGAGTGGTTTTTCCTCATGCTTTCCTTGCCAGTACTTCAGATTTGCTCATATATAAGCATTTGAGTTGTAGGAATAAGTGGATTCATTTTATTCCTGCATAAATACTATATCTGATATTGGAAAGGAAAGGATTCATTTATTATTTAACACTCTCAAAGCACGTGCACAATTGTAAACACAGTGCTATATAAAAATAAATGCTTATTTACATATGAAAGAAATTTTATAAAAGACTGCATCCTAATTGTTAGAGAATTAATCTGTCAGAACATAATAAATAATTTGAGAATATAAATTTGCCATGAAGAATAAATTACAAGGAGAATTGGAAAAATTGTCACTAAATGTGCAACAATCATTAAAAATAATGATGTTACTTTATTTTTAATTCACAAAAAATTATGATCTCATTTGAAAAGGGAAAGTTGAAAATGGCCTACCATTTTAAAAAAATGTCCTCTTCTAATGATTAGAGATAAATTAATTAAATGTTTACTTAAATATAGCAGACTAATTTTTATGTCAATAATTTTATATGACCTGTGAATAATATTATAAATATCCAAATGTCCCTTGGCAGAAAAAAGGTTCCCCACCCCTGACCAATAATAAAGTTTGTGATTCAAACAAAGTTTCATTAGGAAAAAATCAAAATATATTTTTAATGCCACAAGCATATATAAAATTTCATAAAAGTAACAAATACCTATTTCATTTGGAAGGTTTTCCAATTTGTTTTCTTCTAAATCCAACACCTGTAATTTTCTTAGCTGGCCAATAGTTGCTGGTAATCGCTATAAAAATATCGAATAAATTTTATAATAACTTGTATATGTCTGTATATAATATATATATATATTAAAGTTTGATTTACAAGTGCCAAACTTCCTGCATTCATAACTTTGACATTAACCACTTCAGGTAAATATGTTAATAAGACAATAAAGCCAATGATAACAATCAACCCTTGACTACAGATTGCGATTGTTGATAGTTTAAGGGTTGTTTGTTATTATTATATGCTAATAATTATTATTAAACATTTATTAAACTATAGATTATCTCATGCAAAGATGTAAATGTTAAACCATAGTTAAAAATTAATATTTCATGTGTTTTGAAAATGTGTGGTATAGTAGAAGTCTTAAGTATATCTAAACATATATCAATAAGTATTATTTTGAATTATTGCTAAGCCATTACAGAATGAAAATCTATTAATTTATTCAAGAATATCCAATTCATAGTTCATCTTCTTCACATTTCCTATTGCATCCATTTATTTCACAAATAGTCTCTTGCAATTCAATTTAGAAATTTCAGTTATTTACCTATTTCCATCTATTCTAGATTTATTTAGCCTAGCTTCATTTCAGACTCTTGATCCTCTAACTGATGTGAACGAAATCTTTTTCTAAATGTGTATTTCACTTTAGTCTTTCCTTGATAAGTCTAGTATATAATTTCTTATTATTAAATATTATCTAAGACCTTAAATGTAATAATTTGTTAAAACTTTTTCTTCTTAAGCACATAGGCAACTTTTCTTTTAATATAAAATTATGTTTACCAAAAAAAAAAAAAACCATTCCAATCACAATCAATTCATAATTTGACAACAAAAATTATAATTGTTTAGTCTCCTAACTCATATTATCAATTTTTACATTCTTTTCTTTCTTTTAAATACCATTGAACATTATCTTAATTTTTGAATATTTATCTTCAATCCTATATTTTTGTTTTCATCTGATCATGTAACATTTTCTTAAGCTCTGAGTATTATTTAGAAAAATAACCATAATCAATTGTAAAACTCTGATAAATTTAAGTATTCTTACTTTATTTTTGCTCCCTTTTGTTTTCTCTTTTAATCAGATATTTACATAATATTACAATAAAAAATTCAAAAAATGAAATTAGGAGGCCGCTTGTGACAAATAGGCAGTATTTATAATAATTTCCAGTGCAACATACTCTTGCCTATGGTCATTCACATTCACAAATCTATTAAAACATAAGAAATGTTATAAGAATGCTCTGCATAGACTCGTTAAGTGATAGATTGCCAGACCATAGAGCTCAAGAATCATGGATTATGGCCAGCTCCGTCACTTCTGGTGCTTGAATTTATGAATTCCTGAGCAATAAATCATTTGATTATTATGAATCACATAGCTATTAACTAATAAAGCCACTGATGTTTGTAATATATGATTGTAATCTCTGCAACCTTTACAGTATTAAGCCATCTAATAAAAAAAAATATGTATGCAAGATAAATAAATCATTATAGAAATGATATACATAACCATTTTTTGTGTAAAATAACCTCCTCTATCTTGTAACTGAGTTTGATTTTAAATTCCCAGAAATTCTCCAATGAGCATAATCTCATTTCCATAATAGTAGTTAATTGACTCATGATCTTAGAATATCTCTACTATGAGTTTGAAAAGCATATAACAATTCATCAAAAAAAAAAAGTGTGTTCTTTAATACATAAAAATATTTTCCTAATTTATTGTTATAACTTGCAATTCGAAAACTTCTTGAGTTTTAGGACTCTATATTTTAATTCAAGCAATGCATATGTCAGTTAAAGTACACAATAAGCTCTCATATAATATAATTAGTTCTTAAAGATGTTTCTTTGTTTCATCATTCATATTCTTATGAATACTAATCCATATGTAAGGTGTGCATGCTTTCAAATACTGCCTGTCAGAAATTCATTAAACTATTGACTATTAAATATAAAATTTTTACTTATTTTTTACTTGAAATTTTTGCAAATTGTTATATATAATAATGATAGCTGATGAAACATAAAACTTTTTTTGCTGTTGTTATTCATCATAACCATTCTATATCATGGTGGAATCATTATTTGAAAATATTATCCAAAGATCATTTTGTTGTCATTTGATATAATTTTAGAAACATGAATATAGCATAAAATTAGCAAAATTTCACAATTTCTAGAATAAGAGACAATAGATCATTAGTCCATATTTTCAATTATTTTATTATTCTCATCCCATTTCATAAAGCAGTATTTAATAGAGTAGATGTGTATAAAAATTTTACAATCATCTGCATAACTCAGAGTGTGAGAATTCATGACTATTTCTTAAATCATCAACAATAAGAGACCAAGAACAACTGTCTTGATATACTTCAATAAAATAACATTATAGAAACAAATATTTGTCCTTTAATTTCACAAAAGTCAAACAGTCTCTGAACAAGGAATCAAATCATTTAATCTGACTTTTTAAAAACCTTAATCTGAATAGCTTTCCAAAAGATAATCTATAATTTATTTTAACAAAAACTTTGGTAATTTCAAAATAGATGTTATTTAGATCATCATCATCATCATTTTCAACCATTTATATATCCACTACAAGATGAAGATCACTCAAAATTTAATCCATTTTCTTCAATCTTAGTCTTGCTATTTCATATCAGGCCAGCTATCTTCTATATTTAACATATCTTTCTCACAATAATCTCTTTCTTGATCTTTTATAACTTCTTGAATTATTTAGATATATGATTCCCCTCCCCCCTTACATTTGGAAGATTACACTTAATGGACATTTATAATGTTCATATTTACATTACGATTAGATTACATAACAGTTATAGAAATATTTATAATCATTTTATGTGACTTCCACTGTTTACCATAATTGATAGGGTGATTTTCAATTTTCAGAAGTGGCTTATAAAATAAAATCTCATCGTGAGCATATATTTTATTTTAAAAATATTTGCTAGTTGGCACTTGGACTGCACTGTGATTTCAAAAAGCATATATCTGCCAAAAAGAATGGGTGTACAATTTGTATTGCATATAAGTAATATTTGTTATTCAATGAAATGTTCAGAATTTGTGTGAGTGAATTTTAAGAAGTAAAGAGACTTTTCAATTTCAATCAGTTATTATCATTTAGACTTTCAAAGAGTACTTTTGTCAATCATTCTAATAGAAAAAATTATGTACAAAATCCAAACTATGTTTATGAAAAAAAATTGTATCCTTTAAGAATATGTCACTTTCTAGGTACATAAGATAAAAAAATCACAACTTGTCTGTTAATAAATGTAGTACAGCTTGAATTGATGGGTTAAAAAATAAAATCTAAGCACATAACAAATAAATATCCTGGACAAATCGTTATCTTTCCTCTTAAATTTCTCATAATTCACTGAATGATTGCAAGAAGCTTGCAAATATTTCAAATCAAAGTAAATATCAAATTGTAAGTTATAAAAATATAGGGCAGATCTTATCCAGAAATTACTTTACATCATAAGACTATTTTTTTTATGTTTGGTTTTATCACTAGCTCCCCATCAATCTTCTGGAGAAAGCACAACAAACTGAATGTTTTATGAAACAAAATCTAATATGAAAGAACATTTTTACAATATGGGTGATGGTCAATGAAATTCAAAAACAATCAAAGCTATAAAGTTAGATCTGCTGTATTGCATATAGGCCAGAGATGAAATACACTCCAGATATTTTGCATGTGATTAAAGGAGATTTCATTTGATCTCTATAAATTTTCTGACAACAGAAAAAAAAGATGACTATACCTTCAAAAGATTGTTACTAAGTACTAATACTTGTAGTGATTGCAGAGATGCTATGTCATCAGGAATTTTGCTTAATTGGTTTGTACCCAGGTTAAGCTCAACCATATTGGTCCATGTATCAATATCTAAAATAAAATAGAAAAAAATAATTACATGAAAATTGAAAAGAAAGTAAATTTCCACTTAATAAAATACATTAAATAAAATATTTTTTCTATGTAGCTTTAAATACAAATATTAATAAAAGTGATATGATTTAATGTGGCTTCTTAAATAAAGTCAGAAATTTTTATATATAGACCTCCCCATCCTCTGAAACCATTAAGAACCATCAAAAATAATGCCATCTATGATCCACTCTCTATTTTGCCCTTTCAGTTTACAAATTATTTTCTTAGCACTGACATATATCTTGTCTTTCTTCTAGCCTATTTTAATATAGATTGTTTTGTTAATTTATTCCAAGACTCTATCTTTATACTCCTTTTTAATCATAAAAATCTAAACAAAAAAATCTCCATCTCTTATACTCCCTTCACCTTTATGTTTCACCCACTATCCATACAATGTTTATTGCTCTCAAATGTTTCAGTACTCTCCCTCTTCACACAAATCACAATTACAGTCCAAATTATTATTCCACTTTTGCTTCCTTTCATTAGTATCTAAATCTTTTTCTCTTGCATCAAGTAACAAAAAACTTCCTCTAGTATTATTATATATCCTTTCATATTTCATATATTTTTATGTTCATATATATTTTTAATATTTATATTCATTTCCCATAATTTTATCACTTTTTCTTTTACCAGTTACCTATCTTTTTCCGCACACTTGATGTTTATGCATCTAAACTATATTTTCTATATAAGTATTCCATTTTTATGTATAGATATTATATCTCCATGTCTAATCTTCTTCAGAATGCAAATGTAATACAGGTATATATATACTTTTTTAATTAAAATCAATTATACAATTATTTTTAAAATTATAAATCAAAAATTATATAATAAATATATATATATTCATTATCATCATCATCATTTTCAACAATTATCAATTCACTGCAAGTTGAACATCTCTAAAAATTTAGTCACGTTTTCCCAATACAAAGCTTCTTTTCACAACATCATACCAGAAAACATCCTTATTTCATCCATCTATCTCAAATGTGGCCTATTTTACAATTTATTCAAATCCAATTTAAAACTTCAACTGTCCATCTATTATCATACTTTCTAACAATATGTACAGCCCAGTTACATAATATTAATAATACCTGTTTGTTCTCTCACCCATGAATTTTGTTTGTGAGTTTTTTTTGTTTATAAATATATATCTTTAGTGTCTATATAAACATATTAGACCATAAATAAAGATTAATTTTCACTGTTATTGTTAAAAGAAGGTTTACTTGACAACAGATTGAGATTGCTGATTGTTATTGATATTGTATGAGTAAAAATTGCTATCAATGAATTTATATATATGTATTAAACTGACATATGTATACTAAATCATAAATAGCAACAACTAATTGATCACTACATTTGTATTACACCATCACAGCTTTCATGCTTAAATAAATCATTAGTCTATTAGCAATCAGTCCACTTTATGCTTAATTGTAGTATCTTCTTGTCAATAGATTGCTAATATTCTAAGTATGATGGCTATGGTGATGTAATACACACTCACCCACATATAGGCAAAAGTAAAATAGTCTAAAATAGCCCACTGCAAATAAAAGTTCTCTTCAGCATCCATTCAAAAGTAAACAGTGATGGTAAAAACATTATTTATTAGGCTAAACAATTATATCATAAAATTTTAAATAAATATCCATAAAGTGACCAATAAAATAAATAAAACAATCAAATAGTTTTATTGCTCTAGTGCTCATAAGAATTTCAAGCACTAGAAGTGCTAGAATTAGAATTGATGTGAGGATCTTATACTCCAGAGTCTTATAATTTACTATTGTACTAAACTACACAGGGCACTGATCCATATTTAGATATCTAAATTTGTCATCTGGAAAAAAAAATTCTACATTTATAAAAAAATCCTCAGACAAATTCAAATTCCAAGACAAAGATGGGGTACATTTTTGTATTATCTGCTACTTCATGAGATCATTCCCATACTTATAATAAACATCAGATATAGTATAAAATAATTTAAAAAACTAAAAAATTTTATCTCCAAAAATCATGCAATAAAAACTTTTATATATTTTTAGAAAATAACAGTATAGTTCATTTCTCAAGAGAACATGTGATGTATGAGTATCCAGGTAACAGATTCACTCAAGTTATCAAACAGATTTTTTTTTTTTTTACATGAGATGCAATCCAGAAATCTTTACATATGAGTTCCCTTTACCATTAAATCAAGGAAGGGCATAAACAATATTAAAGCATTAACATTTAAGCTAATAAGTAATGTTCAAGATTTCATATAATTAGTTATCATAATGAAATTTTTCCTACAAGTAAAATAACAACAATGAAAAATGATGATCAAAGATTTCCTTATTGTCAATTACAGCACTTGTTGCCTAAAGGATTTTTCAGTTTTGTTTTTCTACATATGAATTAAGAGCTTTGCTTACTGATAATAATTCTAAAAAATGTTTTCCATGCTTTATTATCATGACTCCTGGGTTCCCATACTAGTTTTTTTTTTTTTACTTTCTGCACAAATAAAGGGCAATGAAAATTGCACTAATGATCGTATTATTATCTGGTATTTAATCATAAACTTTAATCTAACATGTTTCACTTATTATTCACCAATTAAATAATGGTATATTAATTTTATAATTTTTTTAAAAGTATATTTGGATTATGGTGTGTCTCAATCTGTAATATTATCTTTTTAAAAAAAATGTTTTAGATATAAAATTTGCATCTCATTAATGTAAACAATGTCAGGACCAATTTCTTTAAAAAATGGACCAAAATGTCAAATCTTATTAACATTTATGATGTCATTCGAAAAAGACAAATGCTACAAATTTTTTAAAAAAGACAAATTTGCACCAATGATAATCAAAGTATATCTTTTTTTTTTATATGTCATAGCATCGGCTGGGAGGCGAACCCACAACCATCTGCAACCAACTACTTGCTTGCAAGGGTGCTGCGATGACCTCTCGGATAACATCGCTTAACAAGTATATCATTTTGCCACAGTATTTTGCTGCGATGACCTCTCGGATAACAACGCTTAACAAGTATATCATTTTGCCACAGTATTTTACTGTTGAGACAAGCGTACCAGTGTTCAATAAAAACACACATATAAATTACTGGTAGTATTTTGATTATCTATAACTAAATTTTTAAAAAAAGCAATTAATAAATAAAATAAATAAATTCATATTATTTTTGCCCTGTGTGGTTTAATTCAATGATAAAAGTAAAAAGTGATTCTCATCTGAACAAAGTTAAAAAAAACAATCTCAGGTAAATTTATCTGTTGTGATAAGTCAAATACTTTAATGTTTGAATATTACTGACCTCTTCAGAAACTAAAAGCACAATTTGTTTTTTTTTTTTAATTGTTTTTTTATAAATATATATATATATAAATTTCACAATAACATACCAAGAGGAAGTGAAGTCAATTGATTATCTTTCATGTTAAGCTTGGTCAAATATTTCGCTCGAGAAAAAATACCATATGGAATTTTATTGATATGATTATGTTCCATATGAATTGCCTGTAAAAAAAGTGAGTAAATACAATTTTTAATTGAACATTTTAAATTTATTGATGATTTTTAAATAAACACAGAAAATATCTACAAGAATAAAACTAAGTAATTATTGCAGTATATTCAGCCAACATTATCTCACCGAGTCAAACATGAAGCTTAATATGCTATGTTCTTTGTAGTTAACTGCCTTCTCATTGTTAAAGGTCTTTTATTAAACCAAAATTATATCTTCATTGAGAAAATACAGAGAGCTTTCTATTTTGAATCCAAAGGCATTTGAATTCCTTGTTGACAATAGAACCTAGAGAATTTAAGAGACATGTCTAAGTTCGAATTCAAGACATTATGACTTCTCACATATCATCACTCTCCAACATTGTTCAATACTAAGTTACTATATCCAAATATGAAAAGAGGTGATGAAAACTGATACCAGAAGATAATTTAGAGATGAAGAAGAGGCCACACTTGATCAACAACAAGATTGTCTTACTGCAATGGTTCAAGCTCTGATGGTAGTTTTAGAACTCCCAGAATATGCCGACCACCTACTAAATTTTAAGATTTTGTTTATTGTTAGATTTATTAATTTTGGAGTGGGATGACTGTAATGTCTGATTAGATTTCTAGCACATCAGTATGTCTATGTTTATTAGTGAAGGGCCCTTCCTAATCATATGGATTTTGTGTTGAAGTACCCTAAAATTAGAATGAAAGAGTGTGCTAAACTATTAAAAAGTGTTCCTTTTGACCAACCTCAAATATAGGATTCTCATAGTGGCAACATATGTGATTTAGATGTTTTCTAAACTCTTTACCATTTAGAAATTTTACACATCTTAGTTGTTTTACACATCTTAGTTGTTTTGGCAATAACAGTAAAACTACTCTAGATATTGACTGACTTTTAAACAAATCTCATATCCATATTTCTTCCCCTACTAAGAAATCTATGAAATTTTGGTTTTTATTTTTCTTAATAACTGGAAGTAGTAACTGAGTTAAGTGGGTATGACAACAGTGAACCATCAATAATTTGGTTAGTTTTCCTAGCTGCTGTGATAAGCATAAAATTTTGGCTGTATATTGTCTCTAACAAGGCTTCAGACATGTTTTAAATTTCATTTTATTCAAACCATATTTTAATCATTGAACAGCTTTTTCAGCAATTCCGTTACTCTCCAGATATAAGATGGAATAAGAATATGTTTAATCATTGTATCGTGCAAGAAATGCATAAATCTTTGAGACATAAAAGCTATACCTTTATCAATCACAATGTATCTGGGAAACCATGGGTAGCAATGATTTCATTAAATGCAGTAATAGTACATTTGATACTTGTATTTTTAACCAACTTATATTCCATCCATTTTGAGTAGTCATTGACCAATATAAGTATTATGTGTCTATCGAATGGATGTGAGTCTACAGAGTTGTGGGTCTTATCCACATTTCCAATTGCTTGGGTGGTAACTTAGCAGCCTGTTAATAATTTGAACATTTTTTTTACTAAATTTTCAATATCCTCAATTATGTTAGCCACCGAACATAAGAACAGGTTGAGCATTCATTCTGATGACTTTGTAATAATCTTCTACCAACATGAGGTATGAATACATGATCTGTGTTCAATATGCATGCATAACAAACTGACATCCTATCTCTATTAATCCAAATTATATTATCAAATTTAGGGATACAGGTATTAACAGACTAATTTTTACCTATTTCTCATTACCTTTATCTCATCTAGTCCAGTCTGCTACGGCAGTACTATTTATTATTTGCGATTTCATTGAATCAATGTAATTTATTTCTTTAACCACAGATATCTTTTCTTTACAATTGAGTAATTGTGACAAGGCATTTGCATGTCCAATTTCATTTCCAGGTTTATAAGCTAGTTGCTAATCATAATGAGACTATATTTATCCATCAGAACATTCACTGGTTTACCTGATCAAAAATTTTTTCTTGAAGTTACATATTTCCACTACAGGATAATGATCTGTATAAATCTTAGACTTCTGCCCAAAAATACAGTGATAAAACTTCTTGATAGAAAATATGACAATCAATGCATTCTTGTCAATTTAGCTATGTAATTCTTTTCAGTTGATGTTAGGATTCTCAAGGCATATGCAATCAGATGCTCACCTCCAAAGCACATGTGAGAAATCACTCCTACACCATATTTAGATGCATCGGTCATTATAACAACATCCAAAATCACTCTGATAATGAACCAAGAAACTTTCCGAGGTTAACATCTCTTTTACAATGTTAATTAAAAACAAGCATGTTTTATGATAAAATGTCTATTGATAATAGTAAAAATTTCTACTATCTATTTTTGAAATCTTTTAATTAATGTGCATACATTTTACTATCTATTTTGAAATCTTTGTAGATCATACTTTGATAAAATTCAAAATTGCGTTCAAAAGAATTAGAGAGATAAGAAAAAAAATTTAATTAATGTATTTTTATTTTGTCACCTCACCCTAATATAAAAAGTTAATAAAAAGATTGGCTAGTTTGTTGTTGCAGTTTGTATTAGTAATTGTTTGAGAAGCAGTTGGAAGAATTGATTTATTGGTTTCCAGAGTTATACAAATAGTTACCATGAAAATATATCGGAAGAAAAAAAGGATGACAAGTCCAGCAGCTGCTCTATGGTTCACTATGGAGGAGTTTTGATTCACATGAAGCCAGATCCATTTTGTGTTCACTATCCTGATTAAATGTGGATAAAACAGTTTGCTTGCCTGAAGTTTAAGTGGAACCATATAAATGTCAACAGTTATCTGATTATACCTTTCCTGATCATGACAATCGTGGACTATACCTGTCCACCAGAGAAATCTTGCTGAAGAATTAGTTTATACATATGCTGTTTCAGCTAGATGCAGAGAAGCACAGATAAATGTATATTCAGCTAGTGGTGAGTAATATTGTATATAATGAGAACAAAATTTTAAATAATTTTTTTAGTAAAATTAACATTTTTAAAATCTATATTTAAAATTTAAAACATTATAATTACAAACAACCTGTGATTGTGATATCTATATAGAGAACAATATTATTTAAATCATTTGTTGAAAAAAGAGACATTTTAAATTCAAAGATGTTGATAATTAATCAATCAATCATTACCTGTCTAAAAAAGTGACTTATTTTTTTTAAAGAAAAAAGAAAACTTTTTATAAATGAATTTAATAACGGATTCATGTTAGTATATATTGTAACCCAGTGATTTTGGCACTTGGTTTTATTTAGCATTATTTCTGCATGAAATCAATGTTATTCTTTAGAAAAATAAAATCAAAGTAATAATATTTGGTTAATAAAGTGTGATATCCATTTTGCCTAGACATGGCTGTGTGAATACACAGTATGTTTCCAATGCAATAACATGTTTTCAAAATGACATGAATAATTTAAGTAAGATATTGTTATAAGAGCAAGTTAATATAATTTAAAACAAATATAATAAACTGTAGTTAGTTTTTAAATGGGTATAGAAGAAAAGAAAAACATAAATGTCAATTAAGTAGTTTTAAGATCGTATTGTTTTAAAAAAATGACTTCTGATAAATTCATTTTTAAAGAAAATAATTCTATGTGTAATTAAATTGACAGATAGTTATTGTTGGTTTAAATGTATTTATTATTTTCATTAGTAAACTGTTTTGTAATACATTTTAAATAATATTGAAAACAATGATTTTAATAAGTTATTTTGTTTGTTTATGTTATAATCAAATAATTTTTTTTTCCTTGTTAGAGGTCGCTAGAGTTAAGAGCGACCAATACATATTCAAGTCATTTTTAGATAGTCTGCTCCTGTCTTTCAAAAGTTTAACAGTGCAAAATTTTATAACATTATTATTTTTTTATTTTGAAAACAATAAATTGGCAAGACAATTAAAATTTCATCTAAAATGAATGAGTAACAGTTTTGGTAAGGCATTCTGCAATTTTATGTTATTTTCTACAATTTAAAAACTTCCTACATTTAATAATTATTGCTTCTTGAAAGTTAGATTTGTTAAACAAAGCTAAAAATGAAAGAATTAACTAAAAGGATTGAACAAATTCTTATTTTAACCAAATTAAGGAGAGCAAATATTTTCCAAGTTGGAAATAATTATTTAATAACTTGTTCTTTATTAGTATTTTTCTGGTACAAAAGAAAAATAAGTAGAAAGAATATTAGAGAAAAAAACGAAGAACTAGAATCATTTTTTTAGCACTTTTAAAAATAAATTGTCTGCGTTTATCAATAATGGAAAAATTGTATACATTGAAATATATTTAATTCACTACTAATTGTCTAGGAAAAATAATAATCATCATAATAATAATCTATATACCTGCATTTTTTTAAAGGAAAAAGAAAAACTTTTTGAAATAAATGAGAAAATTAAAAATATGTACATTCTTTAGGGAACACATTACTATTGGAAAATAAAATTCTAAGATTATGAACGATAACTTAATATCTTTAGTGACTTCAGAATAAAATTAAATTATATATTATACTGTATGAAAGGTGGAATTCTTATAACTTCATCCATTCTATAATTCAACTGCAGTTATTATCATACTAATCTATAGGAAAAGTGTGCATTTTCCTCAATAAGCTAATTATATGTGTAGTTAATAAATAATTTGTCTATTTATCATCAATGTTATAATATTCGTTTTCTTTAGGATCCAAATTTTTATCATTATAATCCAATTGGGAATTAAGCTTCGTTTTACTATTTTTTTGTTTATTATTATAATGGCCAAAGAAAAGAAAACTTTTCATTGAAAAAAAAATGTGTTTATTACTTTCAGTGTTTTGTAAAATGTAACCGGATGGAAACTCTTTACCTGGATGGACAGCTCAGCAGAGAAATAGTTCTGCTAATGAGATAATGTGTATTTGTTTATTTAATGTTTTTTTTCTTTTTAAAGAAAAACTAATTGGTAAAAAAAAATTTGTTTTATAATATCAATGTATGATAGGGTTTATATCTGTCACATAATATTTTAATGATCTTGTAATGATAAGTGCTAGTCTTACTATCATGACTCTGGATTAAGTTTGTATTTAATGTGAAGTAATACCTATAAAATATATCTGATTTATTACATGCAATTGGAGTATGAACTTTGCATATGAGGATTTAAAGAAAAATGTTTTATATTTATTTTAATGGGTAAAACCATATTTAAATTTATCAGAAGTAACTCTAAAAAGAAAAATGCTATAACAAGATATTTCTTGTTTAAAGTGTCAACAGAATTTATATTGTATTAACTAAGGAATTTAGTAACAGTTATTCTTTAATAGTATGTCCACTTTGTTTTAGTTAAGTTTGTAGGCTATACATTGCTGTCGAATATTTCTTCATCAGAATTAAATTTATTATACTTTTCAGTATTTTCAATTCATTGGTTTCAGATATTGATTGTAGTATACATTTTAATATTAGTGTGTTTTGCTATCTTGCCTAACTGTAGAATTGGTATATGCTTAATATCAGTATATTTTAATATTTATAATGTATTTTATTTTGTGGGATAAAAATGATCTCCCCAAAACACTTTATTTTTCCATGAGAGGAATAGTTTTTGATATAATGTGATGGTATGTTTGATAGTCCATGTGATCGATTCTCATGAATAAAACAATCAAGAGTTTATATAACATTTAGTATATGTTAAGGGGTTTTTAAATCTCAAGAGAGGATTATATTTGGTGCATGTTCATTTCTTTTGGTGGTGAGATATAGAATCCACACCTATACATTTTTTATGCCTGATAAATAGGCAAGAAACCACCAAATGCTTCAGGGTAGTATTTTACTCTGCAAACATTAGTTGTTATTTTGCATTCCTCATGTGAAATTAAAGATAGTTCCACCACAGAAGGTGTAGATTATTGTGTTTTTTAAAAGGTATGGCAAGGATAAATGTTAGATTTGAGGTGTTAGTTCCTCAAGGTGCACTTTAGTATCGGTAGTGCCTTAGTAGTTGAAATCAATATCTGTATTGTGCTACTGAGCCTTGCTGGTAGTTCACATGCAAACCAATGGAGAAAGTTAATTTAAAATTGCATATTTTAAACAGCTTATTTATTGAGGAAATATTCTAACACAATATTTAGTGTTAATTAATAGTTAAGAAATATTCTTAGTTTGAATTACATTTATAATTAAAATATTTATCATAATTTAGGTGGACATTAAGTTAAACATGAGATATTGAGTGGGATTTCTGATAAAGGACCCATAATTAATATCAACAAATTAAAAATCCTTCTCCTTTTTTTTTTCAAAAACTTTATTTTTTTATCTCAATACTGAAATATATATATATACATTTATATAATACAAAACTCTAACATTTCAACTGTTTTATCTCATACAGTCATTTTCAAGGATATCTTTCTACCATGCTATATTTTATTACTTTCTTTTACATTGTTTGTAATTAAACAATGTAAAAGAAAGAATAATAAAATATAGCAGTGGGAGAAAGATATCCTTGAAAATGACTGTATGAGATAAAACAGTTGAAACGTTGGTGTTTTGTATTATATAAATGTATATACATGTTCAGTATTGAGATAAAGTTTTTGAAAAGAAAAAGGAGAAGGATTTTTAATTTGTTGATATTATTATAGAACATATATATTTTAAAAGAAAAAGTGGATGTACTTTTGCTGTGTTATTATATATGACCCATAATTAGTAATAATTTATTTAATGATAAACTATAACTTGGTTAACTCTCTGAGTAATAAAGTTGATATTTTAATAGACTTCATATCATGATATTAATAAATAAAAAACAAAAATAGTTATTAATAACTCAAAATTTATAGAAAGTTTACTAAAATTACAGATTAGTGTATTGGTAAACCAGATGCACGTTTCAGTTAGTTAATCCAGTGCAATAGCATGACTTTAAACATGTACGAATTTATAATTTTTAAGTTATACCCAAATAGTAGACAGATTAATGTGATGATTTATGTTGAGTATCAATGTGATTCTATCTAATAAATTTGTGTATTTTTTTAGTTCTGTGTTAGTAATAAATTGTAGTCTTTTCAATATTCATTGTGAATTCATTTTTTTTATATGCCAAATATAAGTGTTTGCAAAAATGTTTGCAAAACATTTTTCTTGAGTCCGAAATCATTTCAAACTTTAAAAATCTTAGATAGACAAATTTATGCAGATCTGAATATTTCATTTTATTTTGATGATAATTATTTTATGGAATTGCAAACTTCAGACTAAACATTATCTAATTGTAAAAATGAATTTATTTCCAAGTTATTAACTCTGACTGCACACTATTCCAATTACATTTAGTTAAATTGTTGAATTAATTAGTTTTAGTTAATTTATTGTGTTGTCATGGATGATGGAAGGATACAAAAAGCACCCTTGTCCTTCTATTATTCTGGCTGAGATTCTGGATAAAAAGGCTGTATTATTCAAAATTTTATGTCACTATTGATTATATTTATCACTCCTTTTAATAATATAATAGTTGTTAGGATATGTGAGGACCCAGGAGCTTTTGAGTGAAGTGAATGTTTTCTATAGCCTACCAGAATGTCAGTCATGTGTGACAGCACAGTTCTGTCAAGTATTTTCCTAAAGTAAACAAAGAAACCCTGAGATTATTATCATCATTATCATTATTTTTTATTGGAGAAATGCTCTATTATTGTTGATATTACAATTGTGGTGTGGCTTATAAGAGTTTAATTTTCAATTGTGCTATAAGAAAGATATTTCCAGATCATATTGGCAAATGATTTATGCAATAGATATTTTTTTTTAGAAACATTAACAAGAACACGAGAAGTTATCATTATTGTTTAAAAGTGCAAATACTTATAGCTTAGAGAATATGCTTTTGATAAGGAGAGGATGTTATTTTATTCTAAATTATTAATTAGGGAATGATGACAGTTTTCTCTTTCTTCCCAAGATATTTATTTTATTGGTGATAATTTATTTTATGATTTTAATTTGTTTCTTTATCTTAACTGCATATCTCTGCAGCTAAATTTTTTTATAACTAACCGACCACTGAGCATAGTCCACGATTTCATTTATAGATCTAGATTCGTTTAACCAGTGTCTCAAAATAATAGTTTTTATTTATTATGTTTAAAAATGTAATATTTATTAAGTTAAAGTAAGTTAGAATTAGGATGCATCATTCTAAGACAAGTCAACCTAGTAAGTACTTAGCTAGTTGAATCATATTTTACTAGTTGAATAATTTTACTAGGTTAGAAATAATAGTGTAGGCAGTTAGAAGATCAAGATTCATTTTATATAATATCATATAAATTCTTTGAAGGTTAGAATATATATTGTAGCCAAGTGATTTCACACTTGTTCCAATTGCTTATCTTAGATTAACCATTTACACAGTTACTTGATTTAAAAAATAGTCATGTTTTTATAAGTGTCATAAGCATAATACCTTATATTGCTTTTAATAATTTCATTCATTAATAAAATAGAAGTATTATATTAAAATGTGCGCCAGAAAATAGCATTCTAATAGTATAGTAATTAGTTATAAGACAGAAAAGAGTAGAAAATGTAAAATTAACTTAAAATTAGCTTTTGTAAATTTTTAGAATAGTAGTATAAAAGTTAAAATATTAGTTCATCATAGGTCAGCCTTGGGTTTATAAAAGTAATTGTAATATTTAATATCTTTAAATATTTTATTTGTTGTCCTAATAAATTATAATTAGATATTTAAAAAGTAATTAATAAGTAAGGTTAAAGTTCAGAACATTATTTCCTTTCAGCCTGTATGTGTGTGCTTATGTGTGTGATGAAACTGTTATAATAAATTAAGTAGTTTTAAAAGTTGAGTTATACAAACACATAAAAATATAAATGAACAAATAATTATAATATTAGTTAAAATGGTTTAATGAATAAAATAGGTGTTAATTTAAATAAATATCCTAAGATGGTACAGTCGATGTATAAATAATGTGATTATTTATATATATTTTGTATAAGAAAACTTTATTAGTTTTCCCCTAAATTGAATTCATTAAATCACGTCTTTTTTTTTCGAAGTATCTAGATTAAAATGACATCATCGATTAATTAACATATCTTTTTTCTTCTCTTCTGGTCAGGTTGAATCTCTTGGCACAAGATAAAAATTTCAAAGTAGTAATTTTTTTATAATTTTATTATTTTTCCTAAAGGTATTTAATTTAAATGTAAACATTACCAAGTCAACAATGAAGCTTGAATAACTCTTTAAGTAACCCACTTTTTGATAACTGAATTATAATTAAGCTTTCTAAATTACTATAAAAATGCTTCAAGGAAGTTTTATCATTATTACCAACTATTTGAATAAAATTAACTATGGAATAAGCTTTAACACTAAACAGTTATTGTATTTATTTATAAAATTTATTAATTCCCAGTTCTTATTTTTGCTTAGTTATCTCATAAATGACATAAACTTTAAAAGAAGAAAATTAAAATGCACAGACTGTTTTAAGCTGCATATTTAAAGTTTGGAATTATTAATTGCCATTGGAACTGTTTAAAGAATAGTTTTAAAAATGTTTAAATAAACAATCTGCTTTAAAAACAGTTCTTTGTATATTAAAAGAAACATATACTAGAGCAATTAAAGTAATTTTAAATGTTTTGCTATGCTGGAACCCTTCAATTCAAACTTTTGAAGAAAAATAATTGGCTATTATAAGAAATATAAAATATTGACTTGTAAATTCTATGCTATAAAGTTAGTAGAAATTATTCTAGACATTTTGATATGCCAAATTATTTACTCTCTACTAACAAGATTGCTTTCTGAGTTTTATTGTGAAAAATATTAAAGAATAACCTGGAAACGTCCCATTATTTTATGCAAATAAATTTGAAAATTCCCAAAATATATGTTTAAAAAAAAAGGAAGGAAAAAAAATGAAGCTATATAATTATTTAAGTAAAACCGAGGGATCCCAAAGAAGTGTTTTATCAGTTGAATAAGTTATTCTGTTTTGTCATTTTTGTCTATATATAAAAAAATGCATTTAGAACTAAGAACTAAATTAGATCTAAGAACTATTTATATTTTTTGTTTTGGAAATTCTTTTGCTATGTATGAAATGTTTTGACGAGAAGCTCACTGGATGAATTAATGTTATATGTGCTTAACAGACAGCTCAATGCGAAGAAAGCTCACTTATGAACTAAGGTTTTTTTTTTTATTGGTAAAAAAAAATTTATGCAATATTTTCTTCAAAATTTTGTTATATTTAATTCCATGTTATAAGTGTGCCAGGTAATTAATTTATGTAATTTTAATTTTGATGGGTTTATCAAAATGTGTGGATATTCTACACATTATCAGGTAATATTTATTATATATTTGATGTGTGCTTGATAAGCTAAATTATACTTTACCTATTTTGAGTTAGTGGAGATTTTCCATCTCTCCAGAGTTATTTTAAATGTATGAGACCTTACTGAGTTATGTGCTAAACAGCCAAATAATTAATTATCAGAAGTTTTTTTTCTTTTATATTTTTGCATAAATGCAATAGTAATTATAACTGCTAGTATTTTTTATTATGCATTGAGATTTATTATTCTCACACTTTATTCACATTATTATTGATGTCCACTGGTTACCATAGTTTTAATATTTAATAGCTCATGCATGTGTGGATTGTAACTTTGTGCCAAAAATTTCATATGCTATTAAATTTTCTTTATTAATTTTTCAGTCAGTTGACTTAAATTTCAATTGATGGTTAAGACATTGCTTATTGTTAGTATAATTAAAAATTTGAATATGATTTTAATTAGTTATAGTGATGTTTATATCTTGTCATTCTTAGTTATAGTATTGCTTATATATATTATTGGGTTTGATGGAATGGATGAATTCCCCATCTTTATTATATGCTGTCACATGAGGTGACAGTGCTTATTTCTAGTGATAATTATCACATATATTCCTTGGTGTGTCTTTCCAGATTTTTCCTGATGCACTGTGACAAAGTCCAGGCATCCTCTTTTGCCTCAAATGCAAGTGTTTGGAAGCCACCATTCTTATGATATATTTATTGATTTATGCTAGCTTACTCTGCAGAGTTTATTTTTACCTATCACTCATTAAGTGTTTAAAACTATTTTTTCACCATAGTAGGTTAGGTTGCTTTGTATTTTGAAGCGTGATGACAAGATAAGCTAGTTTGAAGAATTTAGTTTTTTCAGGTTGCACTCAGTTAATTTAGTGCTTAAAAGTGTAACAGTGTTTGTATTGTGTTGTTATGATACCATAATCATTCACAAACCAACCATCAGCAGTTAGTAATTTTAAATGTTTAACTTGTAGGCATATGGCCAGTAGGTGCAATCCTCACATGGTATGTAATTGTTGTATTCATCTAGAACTTTCGCAGATGGATGTGTAAGTCATTTACTTTGAACATTTAATAATTTATAGTATGTGGGCAGTAAGTTCTTAATTCTATGTGTGCAAATGACTTCTGATGAGGGTCCCATACATTTCATTCATTTATTTAGTTATTTGTTAGTTCAAAATCCTCAACAATAGGTGAGTCTTTATTTGTAATTTGAGAGTTATTCTAAATATGCCAGCTATTGCTTACATGTAGTCAGCTAATAATATTAAGCATTAGCAAATCAGTCAGTTATTCCTGATCACTAATTTTTATAATGCTTTAATTTGGAGTAAAGAAATAAAGAGAAATGATATGTTAATAAGCTAATGATTAATCCAACATAAGGCATATAATTTTATGATGCCCAAAAATTTATTAAGGGATTGCTTACATTGGAGATGTATAAAATGGAATAGTATTATCTCTCCATTTAAATAAACTGTTAAATAGGGTGATTTATGTGAAATGATTTATTTTTTTAAAGGAAACCTTAATAGTTTGTGTATAAGAGCAAAAGATTTTGTTAAATGCTGTCAGTCAAATAACTATATTTGTTAACAGTGCTACCTTGGCAATCTTTCCAAGCTGATGTAAATTTTATTTATTATATTATATTGTAAATAAACTTAATTGAGTATTTATTTAGAATAAATTTAGTTTCTGTTTATTTTTTTGTATGTTATTGTCATGGATTCACAATATCAATTATTTTATTTAATTAATGTCATAAAGAATACTTTTATATCCACAGAAATAAGATAAAGTTATCCATATAATTGTGATTTCTGGGTGAATTCACTGTACAGATAATTTTAGATTTCCAGATACCAAAAGTAATATTTTGCTTAAGAATGATTTTAAACTGTTATCTTCTATGGTAGAAGATGGTGTAATATAAAGTGAAAATGGTTTAATGTTTTGGAAGATTATCCATACTATTTTAGACTGCACACTATTGTATTATTTTAATGTCAGGGTCCAGTTTACATTTAGTTGCTTATGAAAGTTGTCTGTGGGAAAGTGGAGGAACATAAAAAGCACCCTTGTCCTTCTTCCATCTCAAGTGATATCCTGGGTAGGAGGCTATAATTCGTATAAATTTTGGATATTTTAATTATGCAATTAAATATTTAAGTAAATATCCTTTTAATAATTTTGATAAATATTGTTGTCTCATAGTAGGATGTGGGCACTTCAAGTAAGTGTTTGCCTTCTATAGTCAGCCAAGATATCATTCAGTTGTTCATTTACCTATTCATTTACTTGGTAGGCAACTTCATATAGTGTTTTTCACAAGAGTATTGTAGGAATCCTGAGATCATTTTTTCTTGTTGTTTTTGCATTGATTTACTTAATCTTCTATATCTCAATATTACGTATTACTAGTGTAGGAAGATATTTATTGTATGTTCCCTGTGCTAGAAGAAGAGCACACCTTATGGTATTTTGTTTCATTTAATTTATCATAAATTATACTATTAGAAGCAATGACAAGAATAATGTTTATTTTGAAATATGAGATAGAAAACTTTAGTAGAAGATATTTTTTTGTCACAAACCTGTTGTGCTCAGGGAATATAATTCAATGGAAGGCTAAGTCTTACAAATATTTGATAAAGTAGAAATTTTCCCTCAATAATCTATTCTGAATTATTATTATTATGCCCCGATTGTTTGGCAGTATTGTATGATGTTTTCTCCATTTTGTTATAGGTCTCTGTGTACTATCATATTTGTAAATTCTATTGTAACCCCACTGGGTCTAGCTGAAGAGTCAGATTTATTTATTTTATTTTCTCTTCTCCTCATCTCTCTCTTGCTTTCTTACTATCTTATCCTCTCATCCTCTTCTTCTTTTCTCTCTCTCTCTCTCTCATTCTCTCATACCTTTCCTCTCCTCTCTCCCAGTCTGATGTCTCTCTTTCCTTCCATCTCACCCCTTTCTTTTTATTCAGGTTATAATATATACACATATATATGTGAATTTTATGTATATTCAACAAATAATTAATTGCAAAATTAATTTTTAATAATCTTATTTTGACAAATCAAAAATATCATGATGTAAATGGCAGTGTGCGTATAAATTATTAAACACAAACACATACATATTAAAGCTTGTCAATTATATACTACAAAAAGGAAAATGAATTTTTGCTATTAAATGAAAAATTCAAATATGATAGATGAATTTCATTTATGTTAATAAATTATTATATCACACATATGTACACAGATGATATACATATATATGTTTAAATAAACCAAGGATAAGGTATTTATATCATTAACATATAACTTAAAAAATTCAATCATGTATTTTTATTTTATGGCAAGTCAAATATGTTCAGGAATTATTATGCCACATGTCTATGTGCATAAATATCAATATATGTGTATGTAAAATTTAATCATTTATTTTATTATTAAATGACAATTCAAATATGGTCAGAAAATATTAAACTCATGTCTGTGTTCTATGTTTTAAGTAAATATATTGAAACATATATGTAAATCACAATGTAATAAATTGAATTTTGTTTTTATGTTAATCAACACTATATGTAAATTTTAATCATTTTTTATTATTAAATGTCAATTCTAATATGTTCATTTTAAAATTATAACACACATCTGTGCAGATATATGTGTTTTATGCAAACCCTTTAAAAATATTGTAAATCACTATGTGATAAGTTTTTTATTGCATATTAATCAAAATCTGAATGCTTAATTTATGTGTATAGCCTTATTCTAGAGACCTTATAACTTCATTTTTTTAAAGTACTATTAATAAACTTGTTATATTTGTTAAAATTATTCCATTGTACTTTATTCTAAATGGTTTTTAAAATATTATATTACATCATCTCTTGATTGCAGTAGAAGTTATAGATCTTATGTTCTCTAAGCTAGATTCATGCACAACAGTCTGATATAGAAAAGTTGGTATATATTAGTGTTTATGGGCATTCAGTTGACAAATGATCCTGGGTTGGTGCTAAGAATATATTCTTTAAAATCCATGCACTACATTTTATTTTAGTCTCTACTAGAAATTAAGTTTATAATAGCCAGTACAATAATGGCAATAAGTGGCCAGAGCATTGATGATGATCAGCATGTTTTAATATCCCAGCATTATTATTTTTATGATTGTATATCCTATGGATTGGCACTTAGGTTGGTGCATCCAAATTAACAGTTAAATAATTGTCCCAAGCTTGCAAAGGCTAAACAGTTGGCCTGGTCTACAGTAGACCCATTTCAAATCCAGTCACAAGATAGACTTATTTTATTATTGATCATTCATGATGATTGATGAGTATTATCTATACTTACTTTTACTTATTGATAATACTTATGAATTTGTAATTAATTATGCTTATAATAGCGAGTTAACTGAGCTGATCTCTCAGAGGAATATCATGATCTCTCATGCTCTATAATATATAGCATTACTTATTTTTTTTTTTTGACATTGCTCATTACTTTATATTTTCTATTAAGTAATTTTAATTGAAATATTTAACTTGGAGGATGGTGATGTTTTCCACCATCCCAGGTTCACTCCATCTTCCCCATCCTGTTATAATACTGCAAGGCAATTTACTGCATTTAAACTATCATTTATGTGTACTCAATGTTAACAACTCGGCTGTATTTCCCATTACAGATATCTGGTAAAAAGCTGCTTTGAAATCTATCTTCACAAAATAATTAACCTTCTGTAACAATGCCAGTACTTCATGGAAGTTAGATACCAGATATGATTATCCGTATATTTATTGGCGGCAATTCTATAATCACCACATAAGCACAGAGTTATATCTGGTTAATTACTATAACTATCAACATAGCATATGATAAATCTTCCATCAGCTTTAAGACTCCTTTAGTAATTAGCTCATTTAAAGTTTTCTGCACAAAGCAATTAGCATTTTCCAAGGTTTACAAATAATTGGTTCTGCATTTCTTATTAATTCCATATTCACTAGTCTCATTGTTAATACTGCTAGTTCAAGCTTGAACAGTTCTAGGTATTCTTTTCATAAGAGTTTCCATGTGGATCAAATATATATTCACTCTTACATCGAAAGGTTCAAACCAATTTCTACCCAGTAATAAGCTTATATCTTTATTTATTATGGGCAATACCAGGGATCTCTGCCTAGAATTCAACTTTACCTGAACTATTATCTTGTCATGAATATCACCTTTATTTCCATTTATATCTGTCACAATCTCATATGCCTTTTTAATACAAATTTCTTTTTAAGACTTTCAGTAACCCAGGTCCAATCTTTGTGTGATATTAAGAATAGATCTACTTTGCAATCCACTTTCATTATTATCCATTTATCACAAAGTCGTATTTCAAAAAGTATATGATTCAATGTTTTATCATTTACATTCTTTATTACTAATTTCTCAGGCTCAATCTCTCCCCCAAATTTGTAATCTGTTTTTTTCTTAAGTGATTCTCAATGTTTAAAATGACAAATAGTAGCTAAGTGACTTCTTGTATCACAAATTCTGTATTTTTTTTTTCTTATGCACACAGTTCATTTTTAAATGTCCAACTTTCTCACAACAATAATACTATTGTGTTTTTCTTTTATATATATAAAAAACCTGGAGATCTCCTTTAGTTTTGCTTTGGTAAACAAAGTCCTTTCCAAAAGCTGAGAAATCATAAATTCTGAAGCATCATTCAACACAGTCTCCTGTGCTACACTCTCTTCCATATGTCCACTTTGAAAGTAAAATCTACATCACTTAGTAATACTTTTCTGAAATGATCATCGAACATACCATATAAAAACTGTTCCAGCAAGGAATCATTAATCTCTGGGTAAAATCACAATCTTTGGCCACTCTGCATAAGGCTAAATCATAATCAACATAATTCTCCCGTGGCAACTGTTTTCTACTTCATAGTCTTGGCCATGCTACCCATTTTGAAAGTTTCAGGACAAAATAAGCACTCAGAATTTGTATAAATTCTCCACATGAAGGTTCCTCTGGATGCTTTGGGTCCATGAGTTTATTAGTCAATTATGTTGCTGCCTATCCTGAAAAATAGAAAAAGAAGTGTGTACACTTTAAGATGATCTTCCTATATCCTAATGATCAACATATAATACTCAACAAGCAACACATAGCTTTTCCATGAGTGGATTATTTGTATCAAACTCTCAAATCATTTAACACCATCATTTTCCAATTTTCCTATTTCCACCATATATCCAAACTGTCAAATGCATCATTCTGCTGTGTCTGAGGATTTAATAATAACCAGTCAGACTGCAAATATAACTGACACAAATATAAATTTATTAGTTAACTTTATATATTTATTAACAAAGTAATAAACAACAACAAAGGATATATATTAAAATATTAATTAGTTCTTAAATCTGAACAACAGTAACATGATAGACCACTCGCTGAATACAAACACTGCTCGATAGAATGTGTACCATACTTTCTTAGGAAATAAGGCAATAATAACTCATTTTACTTTGCTGCTGTCAGCACAATTTAGCAACTAACTGTCACCTTTTTCATTATTCCTTGGTTACTATATCTACAGCTGCACTGGAGATTTATATTTTTTCTCTATTTTTTTCATTTACATCTATGTAAATGAGATTCTATATTTTCAGCATGCTCTTTCATTCTAATTTTAGAGTACTTCAGCACAAAATCCACACAATTAGGAAGGGCCCTTCACTAATAATACTAACATGCTAGAAACCTAATCAGACATTCCAATTTTTATTTTTGCATTTTTCATAATATTTTTTATTCATTTATGACAATTTAGACTATGCAGCAATTTTTTTCCAGAACTACTCTGTGTATCATAGTAATAATTTTTTTTCCAAACAAATAGTCAAAAAAATTATAATTATATAAATAGAAAGATTTAAATGTTGCCAGACAGTTGAAACAGTCATAATTAAATAAAAATTCATTGCAAAATTGCAAAAAAGTGATTTTAGAAATTTATTTAATATAAACAATATAATTGATATAAGTGCTAGGAATGCTGAGTATTAAGAATAAAAGTTTATTATAATATGCTGAGTAGCTTTCAATATCTTAAACTTGATATCATACTCATAGCAATGACTAGTGGATAAGAGGGTTGTGAGTAAAAGATATCATGTAAATTTTATGTAAATACATGCAAATGTTATATGGCCCACTTTTTAGAGAAAGGAAAAATAAACATGACCACACATTTATGTTTACTTCACAGCTAGTGTTGTATGTATAGAAAAGAATATTCTAAATGCAAGATAAAGGAGGCTTGACATTTCGCCAACAATGCTAACTCGATAAATAAAAGAAATCTTGTTTTCCCCTCTCTAAAAAATGGGCCATATAACATTTGTATACAATAATATTTACATTATATCTTTTACTCACAACCTTCTCATCCACCAGTCATTGTTATGAGTATGATATCAAAATTAATATATGAAAAGCTATTCAGCAGACTATAATAAATTTTTATTCTTAAGCTTTTCTTACTCAATTTTCCTAGTACTTACATCAATTACAATTGTATAAAAAACAATATAAAAGTATGAAAAACTTCATTAGTATTCATAAATTACCTTATTAATTTATAATTTTCTCATTATAAAGTTATAAATATATAATTATTTATAATTGTATATAATTATTAATCTAAAATAAAAAATCATATAACATTAAAATATTAGCTATAAAAAACAAAACAAAATTTTACTAACATTCTCTCACAACTATGGTTTCATTTATTAACAAATAGATCTTCTTAAGTAAAATTCAACTAGATACAAACAATATATATAATTCAATTGTTACCAATTTTCTTCTTTTCTGAGCCAATGTTAATAAAGCTAAATATTAAAAAAATCTATCTTCTCTGTGAGTATTTTCATTTTACCAAACAACATATATATATACAAAACAGAAATAACCTTGACATAATTCACTTCAAAAACCAAGCACTTTAATATCAAAAAAAGATAAAATTTTATTTTGTAATCACTTTAATAAACATAAAAATTTAAGAATCATAAGATTTGACATTTATCAACCTTTTTGCTTATATAAAAAAATTCTTTATTAAATTTTTGTTATAGGTATAGAAGACTTCATAATTTTAAAAAGAATGCTCATATTCAAAAAAGTCAATTTGTTTATAATTATATTGATTTGGGTTATAATCACAAATTTATTACAAATATTATATTTAATAAAAATATTTATAAGCTTGATATTAACAAAAATTTAATTGTTAGCAAGATTAGAGTTCATTTCTTTATTATTTAAGTCACCAATTTATAGATTGGTTTATAAGAATAGTAATTTATTGGGCTGCATAAAAGTTGCTTGGAAGAAAAGCCTTGATTTAAATTTATTATTAAATAGGTCAAAACAGTCAATTAATAATAAATCTATTTCTGATATGCAGTTTTCATAAAATTTATATAGTTTAAAATAAATTATATCTTAATGAAAGAGTAGACTTAAAAATAGATATTATAACACAGCCTTGTATATTTATAAACTGAATACAGGTCATAAAATATTATTTGACAATGCAGAGGTTTCCTTTTATGAAAAAAATCAATTAAAAAGAGTCAAAGAAAAAATTCTGATGATAAATTTTCTGAATCTGAGGTCATCAATCTCGTAAAGATATTCTTTGATACTAAATTAATTGTTTTTATGATGAATTGTGGAAAGGTTATTTCTATTTTGCAAATAAATATTGTTGTATCTAATTGAATTTCACTTGAGATCTAGTTGTTAATAGATACAACCATAATTGAGAGAATTTTAGGAAAATTTTGTTTTTTACGTAGTATTTTAACATTATATGATTTTCTGTCTTATTTATCACTACCAGTATAACATTAGGCAGTATTTAATTTTTAATTATTAATCTGTATATTTTTGTCAGTTTTTTCTTTATTAAAAATATATGTAGCAATTATTCTAATACAAACTATTTTGTATTCATTCTTTATTTATTTTATTGTTAAAATATTATTATATGAACAATTTTTACAGAATAAAATGTACAACTGTAGGATATCTCATGAAAAAAAATGATAAAATTAGAAAAATGATATAATAGTTTTTGTAAATGTCTTTTGTTTTTTACAAAAAAGCTTTTATTAAAAAAACTTTTATTTCCATTTCATTTTTTGTTTCAATAATATGTAAAATAAAATATTATATTTTTCATTATTAATTTTGAATAAAAAACATGACCTAGAAATATTATCAGATTTATAAAATTATCTTCATTACTGAATAAAGAATATTATTTAGATAAATAAAAAATTGTTATTGATTTATGACACCTTCTATAATATACTTCCTAAAAAACAGAAATTATAATAATTAAAAATAATAGGATCTATGGAATTTGGTCCTCTTTTTCCAAAGACTTTGATATAAATTTTCTTCTAAATTCATTTACACAAATATACCATGTTTTCCAAAAGAGAATTTTATGATAAATCTCATGATATATGCTAAAACTTATATATATATATAAAAACAACTTAAAAAATAAGATTACATTTTTTTGTAAGAAAATATTTTTATATCTAGTGCTTAGTTTTTTATTTTCATTGAAAGATATATACGTTATATGTAGAGCTGTTATATGTGAGTTGTCATAATGAATACTACAGCAAGATATACATAAATTTAAATAAATAAACAATTCCACAAGAATAATAACTATTAGCCATTTATTATAATCTGACTGAAATTGTTAATAATATAATATACAATAAGAATTTCAGATTAAAAGATTATTTCAATGTCATATACTCAATATATAAATGATCAAATTAACAGGAGTAGTTTAATACACTGACTTCTAATTCTATTATTACTTATACAATATTGTGACCTCAGTCTTATCAACAATAATAATAAAGTTGGGATAGCCTGTAAAATTCCTGGGCTCCTTATAAAATCTTTAGAGATGAACTGCAATAGAATAAATAACCACTTCTGCTGAAAGTCTTCAGTTGCCTTTTTTCTTGATTCTTCAATTCTCCATCCTATTGTTTGAGTGATTGACATTTTAACCATGCTATGTTTAGTAGAATATCTTGGATTTTTATAGCATCTTTAGCTATTGTTTTCTGAAGTCACTTAACTAATTACCTTTTTACTTAAAATTGTACTTCTTATATAATAAATTCCACAACCTCTGAGTATGTAATTAGTTATTTTTCTCTTAAAAAAATTAATTTGTTTTATTAATACTTATATAAAATAACTTAATTATTTTATTTACATATACTTACCTATCAGTATTGCTTGATTTCTTTTATATTCTATGATTATTTTAAAACAACATAAATCATTTAATGAAAAATAAAAGATAATCCATAATATGGTAATGTTTTTAATAAACAATTTAGTTTAAAGTTTATGATTACATTTCTGAATCCATTAAATTACAACTTATAATTAAAAAACAATTTTTAATATAAAATACTCACATGAATAGATACAAATTGCTGAGGTCCACCAATTGGATATGAGACAAATGCATTACGTGATAGTATTAAGTTGTCTAAATTTGTTAAACAAGATAATAAACCTTTCTGTAAAACAAACAAACAAAAAAAACATCTTATTTCTTCGTAATCAGCAATTTTTTAAGAAATTATATATAAAAAAAACATTTAAAATCTAACTTACTGGGAGCTCTGCAATATTATTTCCTTCAATATTAAATTCTTCCATATTAATACAGTTACTGAGTGATTTGGGAACACTGCTAAGATGATTATATCTAAAGTACATTTAAACAATTTTAAAATATATAAGGATTGTAATAATTTCTTTATGGCAATGATTATAAATATTATTATTATTGGTTTTATGATCTTAATGACATAAGGGTTCCATTATTTTACAATGCAGAACTAAATTTGGGATGCTGAAATAAATTATTAAGAGATTACAAGCAATTGTGAAATACCATCAATGATACTGTCACTTGGCTATGGAATCATACTGCCCAATTACACAAATCTGCCATTAAATAGAGAACTAAACGTACACACATTATTGTTCAAATAAACTATGAACTACACCTAGCATTTTCAGTATTTTTTTATTAGCTCCTAATTCTTTGACTATATCTACTATCTTTTTCCGAAAGTTAAAATTAACAAACATTACATTAATTACATATTATTCTGTTTATAATAACTTATTATTTTATAATTAATTGTTATCTTGTTTAATCAGGATATAAATAAGGTCTTTGATAAATATGTCTGTGCACAAATACTGATTGAATAAACAAAAATCATTACATGCATGAGTGTATTAGATTCAATAAAGATTCAAACTCCTCATTGATGAAATTCATAAACTTGAAACTAGTTCTGGGAAAGTGGATATAGTACTACTAATTAGTGTTTATTGATTACTCATGCTTACAATTGAGAGAACTAATTTCTTTTAAAAATAACAAAAAATAGAGTAACAGTGTTTTTTTCTAGCATCTATCTGAAGCCATAATTAGAATATTCAGAATCTAAAAGAGTAAAATAAAAATAGAGATCCATATATGATAAAATATATATCCAATTGAAAAAACAATTCAAGACAGACAAACTTCCTTTCAAGACTAGAATTAAACAGATAAATGTAGCTATGAAACATATGAGCTTTTAGTGCTAATATGGATTATTGTGTAAAATTAAGTATCTGAATTTAGCATATATCTGGTGAATATATTACAGATTAAAATGCTAAGACCTTTTAAAATAATGAAGAATGAGGATGAGAAAAAAATTGAATACGATCAGTTTAAAAAGTTGATTCACTTTTGGATGATTGACAGAAGAGATATGAAATGGTAATAAGTTAATTACTAAACAAATCTAAGTAATTGAATGAGGGAAGTAACATTTTTTTTTTTCCATTCTGAAGAAGTTTTTCTCAGAAATAAAAAATCATGGAGGCACAGCTTGATCAGAGCAATACACTTTAAGTTAAGATATAAAAACATTGTGGCATAATGTTGCAAATATCAATGAATCTAAATGCATCTTATCAGACCATGTTGAACCAAGATTAGGGCAATAATATTTTCAGTTTGTAAAATAAAACAGTTTAACGGAGTTTCTTGTATAGTTGTGTCTTTGTCTAGACATGTTTTTTTTAGGTTTGTTGGTTCAGTCTTGACATGATGATTGCTATACAGTCAATACCAGTTGGAAAAAAGTGGCAACTATGATCTATTTGTTCCATTAAATTTGAATTAAGTTTTTATGCTTGTCTGTTATTCATGAAGAAGAAATTTTAGACAAACTATTGGTTAATATGATCAACATACCAAAAAGCATTTCAAAATACAATATAAAAGCATAAGTTACAACTTCAAATACCCAAATCACTAATTCTCATCATGGAAAAAATTAAATTAAGCAGGTAAAATAAAAACCACATCTAGACCTTAAATACATAAAGTATTTAAGTCATATTTAAATTAATATCAACCTCATCCTTTCAACCACTATCAATTCACTACAGGATGAAGATCTCTCCAAGTTTAACACATTCATTCATAGTTTCTTTTCTAATCGCTCGAGTAAATTTTCCTATCTCATACATCCATCTCATCATATGCGGTCACTTCACTTTTTTAAAATTTCTTGGTTAGAGTTTAAGAAATCAATTATATACATATTACAGCTCTTCTAGAAATATGTCTAGATCAATTCTATTTAAAATAATATAATTTGCTGTCTCATCTATATGATTTACTTTCAATTCTTTCTGATAATTCCCAATAAACAAATATCTCTCCATGCTTTGTTGCATATTCTGAAGTCTTAATACTATCTTCTCTTAAGCATCTGAAACTCAGATTGATGTAACTAGAAAAACACATCTATTAAAAAACTTCCTTCTCAAACACATAAGCATATTTCTTTTTTATAGAAGATCAAAATGTTTATAGTTTCTAATTCCTCCTAATTCATTTTTATCAATTTTTTCTTTTGTGAAAACTCATTGAACATTACAAGTTTTTTTAATTTTATCTTTCTTTCTTGTTTTCATCTAATAACTCTTGTAATATTTCCTGAAGCACTATTTGCAAAAACAACTTTATCATCTGGAAAATCCAGATGACTTAAACAAGATGCACTTACTTTTTCCTCTTATTATCTCATTTTAATCAATAAAATACTTCCTGCAAAATTTCAATAATAAGTGTTGGAAATATGGAATATCCTCTACTATACATTTTTCTTAGTGTAACTATATAATCTAATTATTGTTGTTATTGCATTTTGATTAATATTCAAAATTTGACAATATTCATATCTTGATAGTCCAAAGTATTAACATAGAAAAATCAGTATTATTTCAATATATCTAAAACAGCAAATATCAAAGTTAACTAAACTTTATATAGCAATTCATCCAAAGTTAAATTCATAAATATTGGGCACACAATCGCTTAATCTATATAATCTAATGTTAGGTTTTCATAACTAGAAGAAGCAAGCAGTACAATATCTTATTAGTGGTCAACCTGGCTAAAGAAACTTGAATTTTGATTATTTCTTAATAATATTTCTCTTTTTCCACTCTAAAATTAAATTATAAAAGCCATTAATAAATAAACAAGACTAGAAAATAGTGCAATCAAATTTTAGTAATGTTTCCGGCTAAAATACTTTCTAGTATTATCATAATCATCATTAGTTATCTGTCAATAATTATTTACCATATCAGAACACTTTTTCCAAGTTTTTTTGTCTCTTGATCTTTTAAAAAAATCACTGTTATTTCTCTTTTTAAGATCACCATCAATTTCTTTCACGTTCCACCTCTTTTTTTTATATTCTTCACAGTCTCTTCTGGCATATTTTCATAATTCCTCTGACTCTAAATAAATCTAATTCTTCATATTTGCATAATTTATCTGTCTCTAAATATAACCTAGTTCTTCTTCATAACTTTTTCAATAAGTAATCCTATTTAAAGATTTCCAACATTGTTGCAGTGTCTTTTCTACTCTCTTCCAAATCGACATTTTAAAAGCATTAAATCTTTTTTTTTTTCACTTTTTCTTATTATTTTTGTGTCTGCTGCATATAAAGCTATATTCTAAACAGAATATTTAATGTTTCTTTCTTAGGACTAATTTTAATACACCATAAAATGATTTCTAAGCTGTATTAAAAGCCTTTTTAATCATTATACTTTAATTTCTTTATTATTATTTACATCAAGTTATTTTCTCAAACATCCAAAGCAATACTTTGCTTTATAATTCTTAATCCAATACTCATTCTCAATGCTTCCTTCTCACACCCATTTAATAATATTGCTTTAATTTTATACATATTTATTTTTATCTAAAATATTTTATAAGATCTCTAATTCTACATAAATACTCTCACTATCTGCAAGTATTGCCATATCTTCAGTAATAAACTCTCCATTACTAATGCACTATTTTAAATGAAATCATTGAATTATTATTCTTTACTTTATACTGCTATTCCAACCAATGATTTGGAAACTTCAAACATCCAGAAATATAATGTGATGTAGAATGGTTCCTTTTTAAACAAAGTTATATTTTTTTATAAAGCCATATGCCAAGGAATTGTTACCAAATTAACATTACTTCCCTTTGGAGCAATTGCATACCAATATAAATTCAACCATTTCTTATTCAGTATCAAATCATTCTTCCAACTCTGATTCATTTCTTTTTCTTCTCCTGTTCCATTTTAATAAAATCTGTTTTGTTAATTTCACTATCCTCTCTTTAACACTGTACACTCTAATAATTAATCTTCAATACTCTTTTTCCTGTCTCTACATAAACTATATGTAATATCTAAGTCATTATTCTATTTTTATCTTCTTATCCTGAAAGCTAAAACTTCTGTACTGGCATCAAATAGTAATTGATTATATCTTATATACACAAATATTTTCATACATTATTCAATTTTCATTATTTATTTTTACTCACATTCATTTTCCATAATTATACTTTTTTTTTCTCTAACCAAATTTAACTACCTTCTTTTCATATCTTTCACAATTACATATATATATATGCATCAAACTTTTCTTTCTGAAAGAGTTCAACATCTTGTATAATTATGTTCTCTACTGTATTCTATCCTCAGCTATATCTTCCCAATAAGAGCAATCAATATTGCATTTCTTTGTATATCACTAAAATTCAGGTTTATGGCAATTAGATTATCCAACAAAGTTTGTTCCTATTATACAGCTTTTAAAGCTTGTGTGAAATAAATGCTTTTAGTGCAACCTTATATAAAGGTTTTGGTTTAACAATTAAATATTCAAAAAAATTCAGATGCTTGCTTTATCAGGAGATGAATAAATTTAAAAGTCTTGATATCTTAAAATTAGATAGAAAACGATATTTGGATTATGAAGTACAATAATGATACCAAATGTTGGTGGTGCACATTCATCTTTTATTGACATCAATGCAATAGTACTATTTAACATGAGATAACTTTTTTGCCTTGAACTTGCTTAATCTATCAATGATAGATAAGCATCAATAAATGAATATAGCTATTGCACAAATTAATTTAATAGCATTAGCTTTTCATTGACACATCTAGGAACTCCAGGAATAAAAAATACCAAGTGAGACATTAAAGCAAATTCACATTAAGTAGAAACAGTTTTAAGAAGAACTTTGCATAGAAATTAAGTTAAGAAAGAAGAATTGTATATTTGTGTAAAAAATAAGAAGAGGAAAATGGAAGTTCCCACCCATTACTTACATGAATTTGACATCAGTAATTCGTCAACGCAAAATATATATGTGGAGCACATAGATCGTTATATGAGGATCAATAAAATTGAAGATGATAAGCTTAAAGTTTCAACATTGTTGTTTTTTGCCAGTAGCGATGTTCTACAAATTGCTAAGCAACTATGTAATCCCAAGACTCCAGAAGATTTACCATATAGTGAATTAATAGAAAATCTTTTTACATATTTTTAGCCAGCAGTAATAAAGAGGATAGTTCATTTGTATTTTCAAATGAGAAAATTAACTACCTTAAGAGAGTTACTAAGATTACAATCTGGCATTATATTCATTGGCCAGACATTGCAAATTTATGACAGATTTAGAGGATATACTCCTGGATCAATTTCTATATGGGATATTGGACCACAATCTTAGGAAAACTCTACAAAGTGAAGTAGATATAACATACAAAATGGCTATCACAAAATGTATAGCATATAAGCTAACAAGAGATAATGTGTCCAAATATCAAACAGTAGCAAATGAATTAAAAAATACCACAAGTATATACAGAGCTAAAATGGATAAATCACCTAAAAAATTCATAAGAAATGAATTAACATGCTATTGGTGCGGAATTGTAGGGCACACAAAAAGGGCATACAAATTCAAATTGGAAAAATGTCATATTTGTGCCATTAAAGGAAACTTAGTTTGTATTTTCAGAAAAAATAAAAAAGACAAGCCACACCCAGACCTTAAAACAGATGGAGGCAAAACTTGTAGAAAGTTAGAGATAAAGTAACTAAATAATTCAAACAATGGCTGAATTATTTGGATGTAATCATTTGTGAAATTAAAGTCAATATGGAGGTTTACAGCAGTGCTTGATTATCAATTCTATTTTTGAAGAAAGTGAATAAAATTAATGATAAATCCAAACAGAGAGTGAAATTGGATAAGACAAATGTAGTGATTATGGATGTAAATGGAGACAAAATACAAATTTGTGGAAAAGTTTCTGGTGAAAGTAAATCAAAAATTAAAAGTTTTACATTGTAAAAAGAGACATTAATCCATTGCTCAGTTAATACTGGTTCTGTCCATTAGGAATCTGTCTTAAAATTATTAAGAAGGTTAAACTAGAAACAAAAGTTAGAACAAAATTTTCTCAGTTATTTAAACAGGAAATAGCTGAATTAATAATGAGACCAGTAGATGTGGAATTAGCTAATGGTGTGCAAGCAACAGTATGTAAATCACAAAAAATTCCCTTTGCTCTGAAGTCAAAGGTAGAAGAGACAATAGAAAATATGGTAAAAAAAGGTATGCTGCCATCTTTAGAAGACTTGTCATGGACTATTCCTGTGATTGAGATAGTTAAACTGTTTGGGACTATTCGTCTCTGTAGAGATTATTGAGTTACTGTAAATAAATAAGGGTGCTTATCCCATGCCATGTGTAAACGAAATGTTAGCATCTTTACAGAAAGCCTCTTTCTTTGCAAAGATAGATTTAAAGTTCATGTTTCACCAGATACTGGTCTAAGGAAAAACTGTAGAATTGTTAATGTTATGTATCCATGTTGGTCTGTTTAAATGCAATAAATTGTCTTATGTAATAACAGTGGCCCCAAACATTTTTCAAGAGAAGATGGACACATTATTGCAAAACATAGGTAGAGTTATTTCTTATTTATATGATATACTTATTACTGCCCAGTCAAAAGAAAAGCTGGAAAAATGTGTAATGTAAGTGTGCTCAAAGCTAAATAAAATGGGACCTAGATTAAGCAATGCTAAGTCCATTTGGGTAACTTCAGAAATAAAATTTTTGGAACATGTAATAAATAAGGATGGAAAGTACCCCAACACTGAGAAATTGAGAGCTATAAAAGAAGTTGCCACTCCTAAGAATATAAAAGATTTACAAGTTTTTCTGGGACTGTTAAATATCTACAAAAGTTTTTTTACAGGATAAATCACATGTGTAACACTGTTGTTTGATTTATTATATAAGGGAAAATTCTGAAAATGGAATGAAAAGCATAATTTTGCATTCCAGAAAGCCAAGGACTTATTAATATCAGAAAAACTCTTAGTACATTATAGGAATGATCTGGAAGTGATTACCATAGATGCTTTGAATTTTGGAGTTGGAGCTGTCATCTCACATAGGTGTGAGAAAGGCAAAAATCCAATCACTTATGCCTCTAGAACATTATCATCGGCTGGAAAAAATTACAGACAATTAGATAAGAAAACCCTGGCTATAATATTAACAATAAAGAAATTCCATCAATATATATATGGACATAGTTTTACAATATGTATGGATCATCGCCTTTACTTGGAATTTGTGGAAAGAACAAAAAAAATGCCTGAATAAGCAAACCAGAAACATTTACGGTGGATTAATATATTAGCCATCTATGATTATGAATTAGTTTACAAGCTGGGAAAGAGATTACACATGGAGATGCATTATCACAATTACCTGAGAAAGACCGGGTTCAGCTGAAGTTTACAGAAGTAAACATATAAGATACAATAAATATTGTAGAAAATCTAAATAGTTCTGAAGTTGCTGAATGAACAAATAGAGACCCTGGATATAGTAAGCTAAAGAATTGGATCCAAAAAGTATGGCCAAAAAGTCAACCAAGTTTGATTGCTATAGCAATTCGGAATATTTGTCAGAGTTTGTCAATCTATAATAGCTGTATTCTGATGAGTGATAAAGTACTCATACCAGTGGAAGGATGGAAAGAAGAGATAAAGTTATTATATAAAGGATATTCAGGAGTTGTGAAGTTGAAATGCTCGAATGTTCATACATGTGGTGGCCTAAAATAAATAATGAAATTGAACAAATTGAAAAAACCCAGCCATGATTGCCAATCTGCAGATGATTTACCAAAGAAAGTTTATAAACCATGGATAAAGGCCAAAAAACCATAAGAGTGTATCCATATAGATTATGCATGATATTTGAATGGACATTCTAATATTAATAATCACAGATTTATAGAGCAGATGGGCTGACTATAAGCTCACAAAAACTATGAATACTAAATGTACCACAAAAACTTTACAGGGAGTATTTGCCACTCATGGATATTCTGAGATCCTGGCTATCTTGTAATAGAACAGGGTTTACTTCTGCAGATTTTGAAAACTACTTAACAGATAAAGGCCATTCATCATATTCTTACTCCAGCCTATCACCCTGCTTCTAATGAACTTGCAGAAAAGGAAGTCCAAAGATTGAAATCTGCCTTGAGAAAAATAAAAGTTACAAATATAGAAGAAGCACTAATAAAAATCATGTTCTAGCAGCATTTTATCACTAGTGCGACAAACTGCAAAACACCTGCAGAGTTGCTGTTTGGTAGAAAATGTCATATTCATTTACCTAAACTTTTACTTGTAAAAAAAAAATCAGAAAAAAGTACTAGTGAAGATACGTAAAATGCAAACTTCATGAAATTTAGAGATGGCAAAACTGTATGGGTTTGAGATATATTAAAAAAGAAATGGATACCTGGCACCATAGTTGACAAAGTATATGAAATCATATGAGCAATTAACTCGAAAATGGATTGCATGTCAGAAGACATATAAATCACTTATATCAGCGATTCTCTGGCACATCGATCATAATAAATAAAAGACATGTAGCAGCCAATCCTTAATCAGAATTTTTGACAAATAATGAACTTGAAAATTTTCCCTCTATTGAATAGAATGATGTATTGCCTATTGAAAGAAATACAGGCAATAAAGTTAAAGTGGATCAAGATGTTATTGACTCAAGTAAAGATGAACATTTATCCTAGATCTGAAAAATCAATTGATGTAAACATCGATCCTGATGAAAATAGAAATACTTTTCTTTCTCAAAGTCAGAGAAATCAGAGAAAGCCTGCTAGATATAGAGATTATTTTCTAGAGTTATGGGAGGTGTACTGATAAGTGCAAATATTTTTAATTGTGTGTAAATAAAGTTTTAATTAAATCATGTGCATTGCACTGACAGTACTGTCATTTTTTCCTCCAGAATGACTATTCTAGAAAAAACATATTATAAGAAAAACTTTTTAAATAAATTATAATGAATAATTTATTTATGTAGCACTATGTTTTTTTTAATTATAAAATTCATTAGGGATCATCCACTACACATGTGCTTTAAAGTAGTAAACATTTTTGCGGAATATTTTCCTTTCCAAACACAAAATAAAATCTTTTGAAAAGATAGAATGAATCCACTCCATCTTTTCAAAAGACTTTATCGTGGTTGGAAAAGAGAGTATTCCTCAAAAGTGTTCATTACTTTAAAGAAATTGATCCCCAATGAAATTTACAGATTAAAAAAACATAGCACTACATAAATAAATTACTCATTATATATATGTTTAATATTAAATATAATATTGACAGTGCCAAAAATTGTAAAAATTTTATAGACATCAATAATAAAAACATAGCAAATGAAATTAAAATTGACTAATTAATATTTTCACAATCTCATTTCCAAATGCTTAAGATTTTTCTATATATATATACATTTAAATTAAAAAGATAAAGTGGATTCATACTATTTTTTCAAAAGACTTTATCTTGTGTTTGGAGAGTATTCCTTAAAAGTTTTTATTATTTTAAAGTGCATGGGTAGTGGGTGATCCCTAATAAATTTTACAGATTAATATAAATTATGTAAATTAGCATAGCTAATAAAAAAAAAATGATATTCTTTAATACACTGCAGTCTAAAGCAGTCATCACAGTAAAGAGGGGAAAACGGCTGCGGAAAGGAAAATAATGTATTCTCAAAAGGGAGAAAGGATAATGCTCAACAAAGTTAGTTTTAGTAAATTACTGTACTTACTATTAAAGTTCAAATGGAAAGAAGTTCACATAGACTTTAATTACATGAGTACACAAATCATTTGGAGATTAATGAACTGTATAATTATTGGCTATGTAAAATAAAATATTTTCACATACTAAATATATTCCATAGCAATTCCCAAAAGTAAACAGGATAATTTATTATCAGTAATATAATTTTATTGTACTTATTATATTGTTAATTTAATGCCTCAGCAAACAGAAATAAACTTGCTGTTATAATATATTCAAGTTGTGTGTGTATTATTTATTTTTGTCTACACAGTTGAGATTGTCTCCCCATAGACATGACAACCAACTAGTGCAGTGCTACTTTCATATTCTAATTTATATGTAAAGAGATTATGGTAATAGGTTGATAAATTCCCATTGAATGACAGAATCTTATTACAACTTAAGTAATTACAGACTGTAAGAGAAAAAAGAAAATAAAGAGAATAGAGAAAACCCATAGAAAACAGAAAAGACTTTCAAAAATGTTATCTAACTTTTAGTAGAAAATATGCCATTCTTTTGATATCCAGAATTCAGCACTCTACATTGAAATTCATAATATGTATTCAGTACTTCATAACTCACAATGTCTTCCTTCTCATTTCTATTACAATGACTAAAAAATAATGAATAATTAAACTAATATTTTACTGTCAGTAATTAGTACTCGGTTGTGTCCAGAATGAAGCTGATCAATTTTAATGCCAGAGGCAAATTTTAAAAATGTTCTATATTATAAAATTAATGGAAAGGCTACTCATAATTATTTAGAAGAATCTATGAATGCAGAGATTGCCACATCTGCCTGCCATGTCCAAGGACTGAAATCCAGGCTAAGAGACTTAAATTTTTTTCTAGGTAGCTGGCCCATAACCATTTTATCTAATTATTTATTAGTGATTCAGAAATAGGCATCTATATTTCCTTGGTTAGAGAATAAAATAAATATGAAAAACTACTTAAACCTTCATTATCTGGCAATTAGCAAGTCTGGTGAATACATTTTCTTCCTTCTTTATTTCTATATGAGGGGTGAAGAGGTTCTTGCCCTGTAATGAGCTATTTATTATAGAGATTATTTTATATATTTATTTAAAATAAGCTATTGAATAAAACAATGAATGCAAAATTTAAAAAAAATCAAGGAAGCATGAATTATTGTAAGAGACCTGAATTCAGTTAACAAGGAGCCTTGCATTCCTGTGTCAAAAAAATGGAACATCTGACTTATAATTTACATTTCTCATTGCAATAATTTGCATATTTTGTAAACTATATAGTCAGCCTGTTTATGGTGTTGTTTGTCAATTAATTTTGCACTATGATTCTGGTAAGAAGTTGCTAAAAGTTAACTCAGCACCATTAATTTAGAATATATATATTTGGTTAAAAATATATTTTCATAGTGGCTTGATTCAGCTCAAGTTTTTGGAATATTAAATAAAGATAAATTTATATATTAAAAACACATACATATATATAAAAATAAAAAATTATAAAACTTTCAAAAACAAAATAAATTATAATAACAAAAAAAAACTCCAAAAATCATAATATATTAAATCAATCTTCAGACTTTTTTTGGCTTGGTAATGAATTAGTAATAACATTTATTAATTTTAATCATCTTATTTTATAAATTTTAAAATATACAGACTATCTAACAAATCTTTATTCATAGCCAAATCATATTTCACAAACTCTTTTGCCTATATTTCTGTTAAGATTTGTTTAAGTAAAAGGATTATTAGAGACAATTTTTTAAATGAATGAAAAATCCATTCACATAATTGAATGATTTTTGATTAAAGGAAGTGAGGATTTTTTCCATTAAAAACTCAAAACTTTTTTTTTATTTGAGTATTTTTCTGTTACTATTTTAATTAATCAAAAATTATTATCAAAATATTTTGTCTTAACTTTTTGTCTTAATTATTACAATTCAGAGAGTAAGGCAATTACCTTTTTGCCTCACCTATAGCAGAGGTCGGCAATCTTTTAGATATTGCGGACCACTAACATAATTTTTAAATGTATGAATTAATATGAGAATTGAGTATGATATACATATTTATATATTAATATTTATATGTTTTATAATTTGTTAAAGAATTATGTTTTATTTCGTTTTTTGTTAACATAATGTTCATTTTATTTCATAAAAATAAATGAATGTATAAATATGTATTTGCTACATTTTATATATGTAATTTTCTAATTCGTATTAATAACGAATAGTATTCTATTCTTTAATAATTTTTATAGATGTGTTTGCCTTCAAAATTCTTAATACAATTTTTGAGTTTTAGTTCATCCAATTACCAATGGTGTACCATAGTCAAATGCCTAATCAATTGTACAGAATTTGGTATTCTTATTTTGTTACTTTTTCTATGCCACTGACAAGTAGGAATTAATTAAACACCTTTGAGGTAGTTGTTTTGAAAGTCACAATAGTATTTTGCAACAAATCAATTAGGAATATAATATTCTTGTTCGATTTTACATATAATAATACAACTAAACAACTTGAACAAATTGTCAAGCGTTGGTAGTCGAGTGGTCAGCACAGCTGACTTACAAGTAGTTGTCCCGGGTTCGCTTCCCGGCCGATGCTTTGACACATGAAAAAAAAAACTTAAACAAATTATTTAAAAATTTTATTAAATGAGATTAGCGAATTTAAATAAGATCTAAATTTCTTTATGGACCACTAAAATTACATCATGGACCACCAACTGGTTGCCAACTGCTGTCCTATAGAACTGGCCCTAATTATGTAATTAAATAATCACTTTAAATTAAGAATTGTAACCTAATTTAGGCTAACTATTATCTATACTTAGTTTTATTTATGTATTAAAATATTTTAACTAATACGGAAATTTGAATTGCTAATTAATAAGATAGCAAAAAATAATGAATTAATACCAACATTAAGCAAGTTATTGTTTAATTATAATATTCTTTTGCTATTTAAATTTGTTTTCCATCATATCACATTCTCTGATAAAATTCAAGTTCAATATGAGTAACTAGGTGGCAACAAACAATATCACATGATCATAAATAATGACAGCTTGTCACTATTTTTATTTTTTTAACTCATCTTATTCTAGCTTCTCAATGCAGATATGAAAATGTATAACTAAAATATGACTGGAGAATCATTTAACTATTCATTCATGCCATTAATGTTAGATTTCTGTTCCAACAGTAGATAAATAATAAATAAACAATTTAAGTTTTAGATTACTTAAAATATTGAATGTAAAATTTCTTAAATATTATTTACTATGTATATTGGAGATCATTTATCTTTTTCACATGTGTGTGGTCATGTGTATCGGTTGTATGAGATAGAGAAGATGGCTAAGGAGGGCTTGAATACTTGAAAATTAATCAGAATAAAACATAGCAAATAGTTACTGACAACTTATTACTCATTTAATTTCTATTAAGATTAACATTTATATTACCTGAGACCTAATCTTGTTAGGGATTTTAAATTTCCTATGGAATCTGGAATATCTAACAACTCATTATGTTGAAGGTGTAAAGTAGAAAGTTGCACACAGTTTCCAATTTCTAAAATTGAAATTATATATAGAAACATACAAACAATACATATATACTTTTTTTTCAGACTATATAATTATTTTGACATGGTTTACTAAATTAACTCAGACCAAACATGGTTAGCAAGTGTTTAGATAATCACATACTTGTGAGAATATCTGAATTTACATGAAAATTTGACCAACATATTAATCCTAGGTATTCATTATTTAAGTTTGTCAAGCATTGGTGGTCGAGAGGTCAGCGACAGCTGCTTTACAAGTAGATGTCCCAGGTTAGCGGGTTCACTTCCTGGCTGATGCTATGTTACGTGAGAAAAAAATATTAAGTTTCAAATAATATGCACTTCATGAAATTATTTCAAATAGTATAAGAAGTCAAAAAAGATGAATTTCAATATGACACATTAAAAAAAACATTATTTTTATACTTTTTAAATTAAAAAAACAACAAAACTTTAGAATGACAAACTCAAGACCTACATACTTCTGATATCAAGATTAAATTTTCAATTTTTCTTTTATCCAATATATTTTTACACAGTAGCAAAGTGACAGCTTAAAAATTGAAGTTTCTGGAACTGAAATCAACTGTCACTTCTAATTTTCAAATGTCTCATAAGTTCCAAAACAATTAATCATTTAATTAATTGTCACTATTAAATAAAATTAATTTTATATAAACAAATGATAATTTGTTTCAAAAAAATATATAGAAACTGGATAATAAAAAAAAAACAAAAGACCAATCATGCAAAATAGGTCTTATTAGTGAAATAAATTGCTAAAAGAACTTTCAAACGAAAGATTGTTCTCATAATTTTTATTTTAACAAGTAACTGTTTAAAGTTAATTTTATATGTAATAAAAAATAAATCTGAATATGTATATATTTATTTAATGTATATAAATTAAGTTATTTATAAAATTTCATAATTATTTTCAATTTTTTTTTACAATTTATAATTTACTCAAATGTATGGAAAATGTATTCAAAAATAATAATAGATTTAAATATACAAAACTTAAAATGTATAATGTATCAAAATATTAATAATAGGAATAATTTTTCATAAAAAATATCAAACAACATATATATTTTATCTATTTGGTTAAAAAAAATCTTTATATATATAAAATCTTAAAAGTATTTCTAAAATAAGTAGTATATAACTGAATTTAGATTTATTAAAATGCTGCCTTGAATTGGAACAAGTTTCTATTTTTTTAATTCCTAGTCATTGCACATAAAAGAATAAATAAACTATTTAAAACACAATATGAAATAGGTAAGGAATAACATAGAAATATTTCTATTACATATATAAAAGCAAAAACTGCAAATAAATAATCCTCCACCACCACCAAAAAAAATACCTAAATTTTATTTTAAAATTATGCATTTTTCACAATAGTGAACATAGTATTAGTTCTCATTATTTTATTTTATATTATTTCTAATATTTTAAAAATATACATAAATATTGCCTTTCTAGATTTAAAAAAAAAAAAACGCTGTTTAAAAAATAAAATCTTATCATACAATAATGCTTTTAAAATTCAATATGTCCAACAGATTTCACAAAAAAATAAATAAATGGTTAAAACAAATTCAATACAAAACTTTTCAATTTTAATCCAAAGATCTGCTATCTGCATACAATCAATGTTCTTTTATGAGTTGCAAAAGTATAAGAAGATAAATGTTAATAATATACTGTTCCAATGCTATTAAGTTATTTAATTTAAAAAATATATCTCATAATGATTAATGACTACTTTTATTTTTACAAAAAAAAAAAAAAAAACTAATGACATTATATTTTCATTCGATTTTTGAATACAACTTTTATTAATACTTTTATTAGATTATCTAAAGGTTTCAATCTAACAACTTTCTGCAAGAGACAAAGATTTCCTTGTTTTTTCCCACTTTTCTAATTCACTTGTTTTATCTTATAATTTCAAACCAATAATGTAGTGAAACAGTTGTAAAAGTATTAGGAGATATCTCTCATTTCTAAAAATAAACTTTAACATGTAAATCTTTGAATTTTTTTCAAAATCACTAATAAATTCAATAATCCTCAGTTGGATATTATTAAAATGTAAAATATACCTGACTTGCTAACTTAAAATAGAAATATTTTTTAAAAATATAATGATTAAATGTATTCATTTATTTTGGATATTTGAATCTTACCTGTGGGAAGATGATCTAAATGATTATGTGAAATATCGAATGTTATTAAATTTACAAGATTGCCTATTCCACCTGGTAATTCTTTAATTTTATTCTCTCTTAGGCTTAGTGCTGCCAAAAACTGTAAAATATACAATTTTGATAGTGTTAGTTGTTATTAAATTTAATAATTAAAATATATGAATTGCTAAAATTAGTAATTACAATCAGCCAAATTAATGATGTTCAGAAATTTGTGTGCCAAGTGTATCTGAAAGCAAGATACATTTATTCATTATTAGTTTTAATGATGTAAAATAATATAACCAGAGTTCAAAACTAGAGCAAATCTAGAAATTTGTTAAGTAGTTTAAAAATTCTTAAGTTCAATATATTTTCAAGTAAACAAGTCTATGGATGATCAGAGCTAGAAGATGGCATTAGTTATTTAAATACATCTGATCATAAGATAAACCATATATTATGTCTATCTTTGCAGATCTTCGTTTCACCTTTTCTCACCTTTTCCCTACCCTCATACCTTAGTTTGAACCCCAATGTATCATAGTGTGTCTGTAATGCACTTATATGCCAAAACTCCCACCCAATTTTAAACCACGAGTACAATGCTCATGTTATATATATAATTGTATAACTCATGCCCAAATAAATAAAATGTTATGGATTATGTGTATTTTCACATAATTTAGATTTATTAAAAAAGTAGGTTATATAGGTCGTAATTGCACACACACTGTGATATGTATTTTAAAACTTATGTTAAGATTATAAATTGTCATTTAAAATTATTTTGTTTGAATCTGTTTACAAAAATATATTACAATCGTAATATTGGTTTTGATTTAAAATAAAATTCATATCCATTTAGTAAATAGATTCAAATATTGAAAATTAAAAATTAACATAATTTTCTTTTAGATTTAATAAAAGTCACGCCATATATTTTCTGTTAAAATAAATGAGGGCTGGTAGGAACAATAGTTTTAATTATTTAATGTTATAGAAGCTTATCTAAAAATACAGCAGATGTCCACTTAAGGTTTTTTTTTCAATTAGTAAAAGTTGTTTTAATTAAATCAAATTTGTAATTCAAATGTCGACAGGGAAATTAACAATAGAAATTAATTAAAGTTTTGTTGAATTCCTTTAGACATTCGGATAGGATTGATTATAGCTGATAAGTAAGCAAAGTCCGAAATATTTTTGTAATGCTCCAGGGCAGTTGTATTGTACAATTTGACTATAAAAAGGAGGGTTTTCTTTTGTTCTCCATTCTAGCAATATTCCAGCAAATATTCTAGTGATTCTAATATCAGTCTAGTAATATTCTAGTGATTCTACAATTATTCTAGTAATATTCCAACAAATATTCTAATAATATCCCAGCAAATATTCTAAGGTTATTCTAATATCTTTCTAGTAATATTTCTAGCAATTATTCTAGCAAGATTCCTAGCATTATTCTTCAAGCATATATTGTCCTGAGATTTTCTAGCTACATGCCTGAAAACTGAAATTTGAAGCCGAGTTTTCATCTTCAAATCAATTTACTGTGTCTAAAGTCTCACCTATGAATCACCCAACCTTCAAAATTGCTAACTTTGAAATGATGGAGTAGAGCCGGCAAGAAGGTTATTTTCCCCTTGGGAATGGCTGGTCGCTGCTCTATATCATCGAAATCTGTTACCTAAGGAACCCTGAAACTGCTGCTGCTGCCGAAATATCAACAATCCCAGAGTTTGCTGCTGAATCGTATAAAACCTGCCGACCATCAATCAACCTGCAAATGCTTCTCCAGAGGTAACCCCACATTAACCCAAGAGCTCTTGTGATTCCTATAACTAATATGCTATAGCTATTTTAAATTGTTTTTCCATTTTACTTGACTTTATTATGTATTCCTTTAAAATGTTATAATAATCAATAATTTTGCTCTCTATCCTTGGGTTAATATTTTCTATTTATTAATCTTTCTTTTATTTTATTATGATAGTGTGTCAGAATAGTCTTTGACCGAGTGAGTTATTCCCTTGTTGAAAGCAAGACGCCGATATTAAGGCATCTTAAATTTATAATAGTTCCCATTTTTATTACCTTGCAAATCACTCGTTCGAGGGCTATTCTAATCTTCGTTAATATGTATAATAATTAAATAGTTCAAAATCTACATTTTATCGATTTTAACCTATTATGAGAGTATGTGCGAGGTCAATGATTAAATGTGTCCCAAATGCATGATTGCTAAATAAATCTATGCTTTCTTTTCAAACCCACAAGCATGCATTTTCCTATTTTTAAATATTCTGCTTTAATTTCAAAGTTCATAATTGACATCGAGAATGAGCGGACCTTTTAAATAAAGTTCTGGGAATTTGATTGGGCATTTTCTCAATCTAAGTGAATCCATTTAATATGTTTTATATACATTAGTCGAGTATTGCTGGTAAATGAATTGGTTGTCGAGACCGCTTTGTTTCTTTCCAAGGGTTTTAAATGGCCAAGTCCATTCCCCTTTCACTTTCTGCAGTTCCCAGGCAGAGTGTGTACTCGAATGTCACACCTGGGAATTAGATGCAGCCATCGCCCAGTCGCTAAGTTTTGGATAAGTCCAGACTTCGACTGTCCGTGACAACACATTCCTATGGGTCAGCGGCGAGATGCCCTCCGTAGTCATTTCAAATATTTACCATTATTTTACTTATATATTTTACAAAGCATCCATGATTTAAATGTATCACAACCTCCATCCTTTAATAAATTCCTTATTAACAATACTGACCTCCCAATATAACTTTAATTATAATTATAAAATAAATGCCTTGATCACATCCCCATTTTATCGCTTAGTAAGCCTTGGTCCATGCTATTCTCGAAATCAAAAAGTATTCTATAAACCTTAATATTCAAATGTTTTATTAAACTTCAAAGTTACTCAAAGCACCTCACACATGTTCCCAATCTCACATTATCATAATACTATATTAGCCAAGGGAAAGACTATATATTCTTAACAACTTTTTTATGTAATTTTATGGAATGTTATGCTAACAGCCATTTTAGTAAGCATCTCTGTCTCATATAAGCAGGCAGTGGCATTATATATATATATTTCTCTATCTAAATAAATCTTCTAAAACTAATTTTGATCTTTTATTTTATTGATCCCTATCACTGTCTCGGTCTATCTATCTATTTTATACATTTCTTTTGTACCATCCATAGACGTAAATTAGCAACCCAAACTTATCTTAGTATAGAGTCTCTTTGTTTCTCCCTGACCACCAGGCACCGGTAAAGGGATATATTATTAGTAGCATCAGAGGCATTATCACGTAGGTGGCGCTGTGGAATTTAGACTTTAGAATCGAACTTTGTATATCTAAAAGGCAACCCCACCTAGAGTGTTCAGTTTTGTGTTTGGGGTTTGAATTCTGCAGTGTGTTAGCGAGATAGACGATTCTGACCGTTACAATAAAGGTTGGCACCTCTTTACCAATCATGAAGGCTGCATCATAATACAACTATATTTTTCATATTACAGTCAGGACAATGGCACTTATATGATAAATGTAAATTAATTTGGGTCTTTTATCCTATAGCAAAAGATGGATGGTTGAGAGGACTTATGGGGCCACTTACCTAAAATCATAAACCCGATTGTATGAAAATTTCAAAGTTCAATTGACCCAGACTAAAATCCTACTTCATGGATTTTGGAGAATGTACTAACTATATATCATGAGATCCCATATAATTATGCTTCAGTGAAATGCAACTATGGTCTCAATTCAAATAGATAATGCATTGTCTGTAAAAGAAATCTAAAACATTGAAAAACTATCAGGGCAGTATAATTGAAGCATTCCCTTCATAAACCCAAAAAGAATAAATAGTAATATAGTTAGTTATTTTTTGTACAGATATCCATGACTACGTAAATAAATTATAAGAACATCTTTATTATAAATAAACAAATACATTTATAATTTTTAAAAAATCAAAGTTTATCATTAATTGCTTTAACTAAACTAACTTCTTCAAGCTTCCCTATCATTCAATTTATTCTTCTAAGATTTAAAATTATTCCATTTCTTAAGATCATGTAATAATATTTTTCTTCTTTATTACTTCCTTTATATTTTTTATCAGGTTTCAAGCAAGGTGATAACTTTTCTTCCAAGCAGCTGACCTAGTTATTGGTCATAAGTTATCACCATCTGTCATTCGACCAATCTAGTGAAGCTTTTGGTTCTGCAGTAAGATATTTAAAAGTTGTTGGTCCATACCTTACCAATTAAAAAATATGAAAAAATTTGAACATCATTATATGTGCAAAAAATATTAATTCATATGGAAAAAAGTTTGAAGGTTTTTAAAATATTAATATAGATAACAAAAAAGAAAAGAAAAATAATGATAGAAAATAAAAAAAACATTTATCAATAAGAAAAGGTAAAAAAAATTTATAATCTTGTATACTTCGGAATAAAATGATTACAAAAAAAGTATATAAGAAACCACAAGTAACGTTAAACTATCTTGGGATGGTGGATAAATATAATGGCTTGACAAAAAGATTATGGATATCATAACAAAAAATACAATTGAGAAAAAGATATGCACAATAATAAAAAGAATACATAATTTGTTACTCAGCTGATAATGATTTAAATAGATTAGATTTTAAAAAGTTTTTAAAATCAATAAGTCATTCAACATTATGCAGCTATTTTAATTTTTTAAAGGACAAACATGAATTCCATTTAATGATCATGAGTTTCCTCATTCTGTTATTATTTAAAAATAAAAAAACCACTATTAATCAGAATATATTTTAAGTTTTTGTTGACCAGTATTCCAAATCAACTTTACTGCAGTTCATGGTAAAAGTTAATTTGCTCTTAAAATGATTTTTTAAATAGTTTCCAGGCATTTTCCAAGCTATTGTACAAAATTTTATTGTAATTAATCTATTACAAAATAAATAGCATTCATATAATTATGCAAAACAATCATGCTAAAATTCCAATCTGATTTTAGAGTAAACAAATAAAATATAATGACTTTCTCTGTTCAATTTCATCTGTTGCATAGTAATGCACACTACTATCTACTGTAAGAATGAAAAAAAAATCAATTGATATGGTGTATTTGTTTAGGTTTTTTCGACAAATTCAATGCTATCATTGCAGTGGAAAAAATCTTAAGCAACATTTTTGTCTTGATAGTTTTCAATCCAAAAATTACAGTCAATCTAAAAATACATTGGCAGTTTTTTAAATAAGAAGAAGATAGACTTGGTAATCAGGTACAGCACACACAGCAATGTGATGCTTCTCCATTTAACAAATTAAAAGATAGGCTATTTCATCAAAATGATATAACTACAATAACTAAATTATTTGTATATACATGTATGGGAGAGAAATCTGGACTTCCTATTAACATAACATAAAGGATTTACAAAAATTTCATTCAACGGTGCTCTGTAAAATTTTAAAAATATGGTAGCAAAATTATATGTTCTTCAACTTGCTCAAAGTGATATTATAAAATCTACTATTGTAAAATAATATCTTGCTTGGCCTGAGAATGCTGAGTGAATGAACAAAATGAATTTTTTAAAACTGAACTTATAATAACATGAGCATGGTTTTAAGAAAAAAACAGATTCTATTTACATTATGCAATATCAAATGTTTTCAATAGGAATATATGGCTGAAGATAGAATCCAATAGAGAGCTATAATTAAGCAAAATATTAAAAATTTTCAAAAAATAAAGTTCACTGCATAATTTTGATAAACAGTATTACAAAATGTCAAATAATCTGACTAAAAAACTAGCATGTGATACATATAGACAAATTTATGCTTTATGGATTGATTTGTATAATTATCATAAAACTTGACCTCAAATACATAACTGTTACTTCTTTCTATCATTCTTCTGAAGTTGTGATGGTCATATTTGTTTTGTAAGTGGCTGCTAATGAGATAAAGCAGTCAATTACAATGAAAATAATATATATAAAAAAAGAAAAATTTGAATTTAGCAGCTGAAGTTAGGAGACATAAAAGTTCTGAAGAAGATTTCTGGAGCAATCAAAACTGTAAACTGTAAAAGAGGGTTATAAATAAAACTTTGTGTAACAGTAGATTGCATGGATGATTTAGTATTATAGAAAAATCATATACTAGAGAGAACTTTTATTTATACATCAGTCAAATTTCAAAAACTTTATTTTAAAAAATAAATGATGTCATTTTATTTTCTGCAAATATTCTTGTCATATTGTCATATGATGGTTACATAATCTTTAGAACAATATGATTTACCACTCTTAAACTGACCAATAACTGCAATCCATTAGAGCCATAGTAGTATTTCTATCCTATAGTATTTAAAAGTTTTGTTCTTGGGTGGTCAACTATGGTTGTGAGATCTGTATAGCTGAGACATTATAAATATTTAAGTAGTCTCATTCTTAAAACCAAAAAAATATACCCATTACTAAATATAGATATTTTAGTTCTATATAATGGTTTCTCCAAAGACAAGTATTTTCAAATATTTTTGACAATTTTGATCAAAAATTTTTTTTTTAGCTTAGATGTAACCTTCAGCTTCATTTTAAAGAATATCTTATCCTTATAAATAATGTACTATTGAAATTCCATCTTAAAAACTACACTTTAAGATTTGCGTTTGTGTTTACCATGTTCATATTCTACATACACATACCCACACAGAAATATTTTGGTTTTAAAATACTTTGACAAACTTTTTAATTTAAATAAATAAAAAATATATAAATATAACAACTTAAGATAACAATATTAGAAATGAATCATATTTTTAAAAAAAAAAAACAAATCTAAAATAAACAATTTTATTTAATATAAACAAAATAAAAATTTACTTAATAAAAGCTTTTAAATGAAATAGAAAAAAAAATTAAAATCAGAAAAAATATATATAAATACCTTAAAAAAAAAGTATACTCACTGAAAGATTTTTAATTTTTTCATCTACTATACGTATCCTGTTGAATCTCAAAAATAATGTTGTTAATGATGTTAAAGAATAGATTAAATCTGGAATCTGGAAAACAATGAAAAAATTTATAATAATAATAAGGATTGCACTTTGATTTAATAAAAGATCTGTTATAATATTTCACAAATTATAAACAGATAAAAAAAAACAACATAGCTCTAAAACCACGAGTAGGTGTCATATCCTTCTGCAATAAAAATCACATCAATTGGTATTTTCCTGAAGCTTTGTGATGATGGCATATTTAAATCAAAGTTAAATTTTTCTAAAAACATTCAATATTTATATTAGATGATAGAAATAGTCCAATATATAAATGCAATCATCTCAATTACATTTTTTCTTTACAGTCAGTATAACTAACTCTCAGCTAATCAATCACTGAGATAGCTGGCCTTTTCTTTATCCTGCAAATATGAATAATTACATATCTATGGCTAACAATGAGTGAGTGATCAAAGGGATTGGCTATAGATATGATACATAAAAAAGAATAAGATTACTGAGAAATTTGTCAGCTTTCTGAAAAAAAAAATTTGCACATATCCAGAAAGCAAGCAAATGTATCAAACCGCTGCGCAAAAGGACCCCTGTTCAGTAAAGCAATACATTGGTGCATTCTTTACCAAGAATTCAAATGCATAAGTTGCTAACTTTGCATCAATTACTATTTTTCTCTAAATTATCTATTTAGACTAATTCATATTCATTCAGCCTTATACAATTTACTGATAAATTCGAAAGTTATATAACTTTAGATCAAACTTAATTTACTATTGTGAACCTCAAACATTATATAATTTCCTGACCATTTGGTTATACTTTTTACTTTATTCAGATGAAATAAAATACTGGACAATTCTGCCCATACAGTGACTTTTAGACTACACTATTAAAAAAAAGAACTGAAAGAAGTTTCAACATATTATTAGCTTCCAAGTTTTTTCTGATTATTATAAAATATAAAAAATACAAAAATAAAATTCTTAGTCTATCTTTCAAACTGTTTAATATAAGTTTAATAATTATTATAATCATGAAAATTTCTCACTGACTATATAACAGAATAATATCATATGACTACTCATCTGTAAGTGTAATTTTCTTACTTAACTATGATGTCAATAAGAAGTCTATAGCAATAGTTTCCAATCTCTTCTCATTAGTATACCCCATAGAAACCCATTTCTAAAAGTTATAACTTTATATTAGCCAAAATAATAGTAATTAATATAATTTTTGCCATTATGTCAAACTGATATCTTGCAACTATATATTGTAACGGAATATAATATCCCGTCACATTATTTTAAAATTAAAATAAAAGACCATAAATAAAAATTGATTTATTAAAAAGAAAAAAAAACTTAATTTAAAAACTGTTTAACGTATATATAGATCGCATGATGGACAACTTTAAAAACTTTTAAAAAATAAAAATATTTGAAAGTAATTTTTTTTTGTAAAAAGTAAAGATATAAAGATTGATATTTTAAAAATAGAAATAATGTTGATTTCTATAGTCTTAGAAAATGGAAATGATTGTCTTATTAATTAAATGATTGTTCAAAAGCAAACTACCTCATGAGGCATGTAAAATAAATTAAATGGTCAGATAAGAGAATACAAAGGAATTAAATGACCAATCCAAACACGAAAATGACAGCACGGACCATAACTGAAACACGAATGGATTAGTGACGTCTTGCTTGTTGAATCTCAAGATCTAATGATAAGAGACTAATAAAAATATAAAAGCCAAATTATTATTATAATTGTTATCTGAGAGCTGACTATGAATATGTCGTTATAACTAGCTATATTGCAGATTTTCACGATGTGGAAGTCTGCAATAAAATTAGATTTTCCGGACAACCAGCTGAGACCTCCCTATGCCAGTTAGGGACCAAAAAGGAATGGCAAGTGGCGGCTTCGTTTTAAAAAGGAAGAACAAACAATCTATATAAGTGATCACGAAGATGGACCTCAGAATCTGTAAAGTATAAACTTTTGCCAATTGAACTTTCTTTTAAATAATTACCGTATAACGTCAATAAGTAATCAATCCAAAAAAAAAAGTAATATAAATGAATGTACTCTTATCTGACCAAGAATAGAACTCTAAATCAATTATAAATATTTGTTTTTATATACGTTTGCTATTTCAATCATTTCCATTTTTTTAATTTAATTATTTATGTTTGTGTTTAACTAGGTTATTTATTTCTATCTGTTAAATAAAATGTATTAAATTAAAGTTGGGTGTAGATAGCTGCATGGATAAAGAGTAATAACTGTTTAAATTCGTTTATGTTTAATTTAAAGGATTTTAGTGTCAGGCTATTTGTTTCGTAGTTAGGGCAATGCTTGTGGAAGGATATATGGGTGTTTATATTAATGTAATGTGAAGCGTGTTTAGCATACAGGGCAATGTGCCCAACTGAATGCATGACCCCAAAGAGGCAGTCATATCGTTGAAATGGTGGCAGATGTATTTCCTGCGCCATTGACCCCTTCTAGCTCTATGGACAGGGATTTATAAGACGGCAGAAAGACCGCTTTCCCCCATACATAGCACTCTTTAAAATAAAAAAAATTATATACATGATTCCTTAGTCTAACAGATGCCCTTTCCTGATCTAGACACGGATCATTTCCTTCAAATAATATCATGCCGTCAGATGCCCATTCCTGTCGGCGTGGTTTTATGCTAGCATCTTCATATGGCATTAGTTGCAAATATATATCTGGAAGCTGACATTGGGTTGGCTACGAACTTTTAGTCTGAGACTGAATGAATGTTTTGATAAGTTTTAAGTGAAAAAAAATCTATGTAGACTATCTATGCTTGTCATGCTAAAGTAAAATATAATTTAAATATCCATCTGTGCGATCTATTGAAAATAGTAATTTAAATTTAAAAAAAAAAATATTAATGTTAAAACCTAAAAATAAATTTATTCCTCAATTTTAAATGTGCGTTAATAAAAATCTATTTGTGTGTTAATTACTGGCAGTGGCTTATTTTATTTTATTGTTATAAATATTTAATATATATACTTTGAGAATAGAAATCTATTGAAACTTATAAATGTTTAAAATCTCTGCTACTCTATGAGCTAGTGACCTTGGGCAAACGATCGGAATCCAAATATATAAATTAAATAAAAAAAAAGTTTTTTTTTAAACTTAATGTACCTGCCTACTATATAAATTTTCTAGGTTCAAATGCCTAGTGACGCCCTGTAGTGCAGATTACGTGAAGTCTCCTTATCCCCGATCGTTAAAATGGCGCCCAACATGGGGCGCCAGTCTCAAAAAAAAATTTACTATGTAACGGTCAGAATTCGCACATTTCATAAACAAGTTGCACAGTTTCTCCACCACACTCGAAAAGCAGCACCACAAGTGGGTTCAGGGCCTGTCATACCGGATTTGAATATAGCAGATCAACTGTGCAACCAAATACGATGGAGCCCGAACCCGCCATCACAATAGAAACATCTTTTCAGGCCGTGGTGGTCAGAGAGAGAGAAGAGACTATGTGAGATTTAATAAATAAATAGTGCCAGAAATCATATTTAGCCACTTAATAAATCATGTTAATTTAATCAATTCTTTACGTTAGTGTTTATTTTCTGATTCATCTCATTGTCTCGTATTGTCTGGGTTATACACATATCTATTAAGACTTTCCAAATGCTAGCTGTTAATTTATTTATAAATCTCACGTAGTCTCTTCTCTCTCTCTGACCACCGCGGCCTGAAAAGATGTTGCTATTGTGATGGCGGGTTCGGGCTCCATCATATTTGGTTGCGCAGTCGATCTGCTATATTCGAATCCGGTATGACAGGCCCTGAACCCACTTGTGGTGCTGCTTTTCGAGTGTGGTGGAGAAACTGTGCAACTTGTTTATAAAATGTGCGAATTCTGACCGTTACATAGTTAATTTTTTTTTGAGACTTGGTGCAGGAAATACATCTGCCACCATTTCAACGATATGACTGCCTCTTTGGGGTCATGCATTCAGTTGGGCATGTTGCCCTGTATGCTAAACACGCTTCACATTACATTAATATAAACACCCATATATCCTTCCACAAGCATTGCCCTAACTACGAAACAAATAGCCTGACACTAAAATCCTTTAAATTAAACATAAACAAATTTAAACAGTTATTACTCTTTATCCATGCAGCTATCTACACCCAACTTTAATTTAATACATTTTATTTAACAGATAGAAATAAATAACCTAGTTAAACACAAACATAAATAATTAAATTAAAAAAAATGGAAATGATTGAAATAGCAAACATATATAAAAACAAATATTTATAATTGATTTAGAGTTCTATTCTTGGTCAGATAAGAGTACATTCATTTATATTACTTTTTTTTGGATTGATTACTTATTGTTATACGGTAATTATTTAAAAGAAAGTTCAATTGGCAAAAGTTTATACTTTACAGATTCTGAGGTCCATCTTCGTGATCACTTATATAGATTGTTTGTTCTTCCTTTTTAAAAATGAAGCTGCCACTTGCCATTCCTTTTTGGTCCCTAACTGGCATAGGGAGGTCTCAGCTGGTTGTCCGGAAAATCTAATTTTATTGCAGACTTCCACATCGTGAAAATCTGCAATATAGCTAGTTATAACGACATATTCATAGTCAGCTCTCAGATAACAATTATAATAATAATTTGGCTTTTATATTTTTATTAGTCTCTTATCATTAGATCTTGAGATTCAATGAGCAAGACGTCACTAATCCATTCGTGTTTCAGTTATGGTCCGTGCTGTCATTTTCGTGTTTGGATTGGTCATTTAATTCCTTTGTATTCTCTTATCTGACCATTTAATTTATTTTACATGCCTCATGAGGTAGTTTGCTTTTGAACAATCATTTAATTAATAAGACAATCATTTCCATTTTCTAAGACTATAGAAATCAACATTATTTCTATTTTTAAAATATCAATCTTTATATCTTTACTTTTTACAAAAAAAAAATTACTTTCAAATATTTTTATTTTTTAAAAGTTTTTAAAGTTGTCCATCATGCGATCTATATATACGTTAAACCGTTTTTAAATTAAATTTTTTTTTCTTTTTAATAAATCAATTTTTATTTATGGTCTTTTATTTTAATTTTAAAATAATGTGACGGGATATTATATTCCGTTACATATGGAGGCACCGGTGGAGCAACGAGATAAACACCCACATTTCCTGAGTAAATTTTTTCCCACTGTTGATATATATTATATTAGACATGCAAATCCCTTATAGTTGATATTTATTAATGTGTGCTTTATATCATATAAAATAATAGTGTAATTATTTAAATCTAAACCCCGTAATGTATTTTTCCAAGTCCCGTGAGTAATTTTACTCTTAATAAGGATTAATTATATATATTTAAGACTTCCTTGAAAATGCAAAAATGTGTATATATGTTTTGTTTGACTCGGGCGTTTGAATATTAGTTAAAGATAGACAAACCGTTAAACTTCCTGTAGTGCGTTGCGAGCTGATCATGAGTTATTACTGAACAATTGAAAGTCACGCTATCATAATGTTTATTATTTAAGAATTTAAAATCACGCTATAAATATGGCGTTGAATATCTAATGGTTATTCCAAATGAATATTGTGACAAAATATATGTTGTAAAAGTTTTTTTTTCTTTCTCTCTTGTCTTTTCCTCCGTGAAATAAGTGAGAGCTCAAGATGCAATACAGTGAGAATACTTCTGTATGATATAGCCTAGACAAATAGGTGACCTTACAATGTAATAAATATGCCCGTAGTTAAATGAAAGAAAATTTTTTTTTTGCAAGGCTAAATCTATATAACAGTCCGTATTTTATTTGAACTGATGACATGGCGCCCCGGGATAGTCTCTATAAATGAAACTATTTCTAAAATAAATTTTTGTCGTCAATTTAAAAATTTTATTGATGTAAAGCTTAAATGTATATATTATTTTGAGAATCAAAATGCGTTATAAATGTGTTACCAGACAGTCAGACGTGAAGGGATCGGGAGATAAACAATTGTCCTAAAAATAAATGATCGTAAAAATATTTTGTTTTATATATTTGTATATATGACTTATATAGATGCGTGTTTGTTTTAAATGAGGGAAAATAAAATAAATATGCCCGGATCTAGCGAACATTATATAGATAAGAGTAGGAGATTGGAGAAATTAGATTCAAGTAATAACAAAATAAGCAGCATATTAAATATATTTTCTTTAGATATTAGTACTAAAATAAGAGTTAGTTTGCAGTAGATGGAAAACTTTATATGATATAAATTTTATGACAGTAAAAGTTAGTTAGGGCATTGGTGATATAAGAAGCAGCAAATAGGCCAAAAGACCGGAGGGAAATAGCCGATTAGCCATTAGTATAGAAAAATAAAAAGTAAACCGCACAAAATCCTGAATCCAAATTAATATATATTTTGTAGTAAGTAATTTAAAATTGAATCATAGAAACCATCATCAGTAGAGACAAAAAAAATATGGAAGACCATCAATATGACCACGGACCGGATGTAAACTCAGCCAAAATTGTGGAATCTCCACCAGCAATAATAAAGCCTGAACAGAGAGATCTGGAATCAGCAATTTTGAAATTGCGTACCTGATAGATATGTTTAAGAAGAGTGAAGAACGAGCAAGGACATGGGAGAAGGAAGAACGAAAAAGAGACCAGGAATATCAAGGATTTGTTGAAGAGGTTTTAAAAGAAATAAGAGATATAAAAAGGGAACAAGCAGCCCTTGCACTCCGGGTAAAACAGTACAACCAAAAACACGGGAATCCAGAGCCAAACCCTAATGATCCAAAATCATCTAAGGAAGTAAAAGTGGAAGATGATTCAAAAAAAAAAACGATAGGAGAACCAACAGACTTAAACCCTATAGCTGTATCGATTGATGATCCGGGAAACCAAATAGAACGGCCCATTAATATCCAGATGAGAAAAGATGACACGGACCAAGATGCCAAGACCACCATATGCAAAAATGATGATATATCATCAACCCAGACCAGCAGCAATAGTACCATCTATGCGGACATTAGCAATAGTCGCAAAATTATACCACTTGACATAGGTATTCAAACTCAGCTAGCCAAAATGGTAACCGTTAAAATCTTTTGCGGTGATATTGGAGAAAATCCCCACCCGCATTTAAACAGTTTAAAGGATTTTTTTACTTCTATAGAACTAGCCCACATGAACAGATTACAATAGCCAGTCACTACTTACATAATTATGCAAAGGATTGGTGGACTATGTTAACAGCCAAACCCGAAGACTTTACAGCCTACACCAAAATCCTTTTAAAGTATTACTGGAGCGACGACCGGCAGAGTAAAATATTAAATGCAGTCAGCCAAGAACAATATGGGACCATAAAGGAAACTCACACTCAATTCTTTATACGGCAAACCAATCGTTTGAAAACATTAAATGCATTCGCATTTTCTGAGGCCCATATCATCGGCACCATCCAACAAAATATGCCGATAGCCATCCAACAATTGATGATAGGGAGCAGAATTAGAAACATTGAGGAGATGGCCGAATTTCTGACCATGCTCGATTTTACCACTTGGACCAAAGAGCCCCCTGACAAAATTAACAAAACTAACAACCCAAGACAGCCGCCGTTTAATAACCGAGCCAACCATCACCCACCAGACCCAGGAGCATATTAAATGAAGAAACTCATGGACATGGACCTGAATTCGGATGTGACAAAGACAACAATGTTTTTTTTTTCTTTCTGTAAGATTTAGAAGTTAGGTAGTTTCAATGTTATCCGTGCGTAAGTTAGTGATTAGTTTACCAAAATATTCATTAGAGTTAAAACCCTAGTAAAAAAAAAAAAAATTGATCCGGGTATATATCTGTATATATTTGTATCTTTGAATTTATCCCCTCATTTAAAAAAAAAAAAAAAACAAAGATGTATTGTTACCTTATATTTTTTTAGATTTCTGTTGGGCTGACTTGGCTAGTCAATATTATTTGTTTGTCAAAGAGATTCCTCAGTAGACCTTTATGTAAGACCTTTTTTTTTTTAAATTTTTTTTCATAACTAAGGGAATGTGAAACAGGAAGATTGCTCTGCAAGTCTTCGTTTCACCTTTTTCTTACATTTCACCTACCCTTATACCTAAATTCGAATCCCAAATCGTTCGTAGTGTGTCTGTACGGCCATTTATATACTAAAATCCCGCCTAAAATAAACCACGTAGGCATTATTACTCGTGGAGTCCAATTTTCAACCCTTTATTTTTATTGATATATAAATGTCGAGTATGTGCATGTTTACATATTCATTTAAAAGGTTATATAGGTAAAACTACACACAGACTACGATGATAACTGTTAAATATTAATATCAATCATTGGAATTATATTATTGGATTGCGGTTGTTGAGTTCATTTATTTTAAAAATATTGTGTTGCAATATTTATTTTCTATTGTAGGTAAAATAATAATTATTAAAAGTAGTTTATAAACGGATTCATGCAATTACAATCTAAATGTGAAATAATTTAATATTTTTCTAAAATTATAAAGTTCCCGCCATTGAAAATTATATAAATATAAAATAAGGCTAGGTTGAGAATATAATAGATTTAAAGTAAAACATTTTGGATTATAAATTCACACTTCGTATGTCTACTTAGGAATTTCCAATTAGCAAAAGTCTTCAACAGAATGAAATAAATGTTTTAATTTTCGATATGACTTCAACAATGGAATTACAAAGTAATGGAATGATTAATTTAAAACTTTAATGATCTCACAGAACTGATTGTGAATGTTCACCTATACATACAGATTGTTACCATAAAGTCAGCATTTGAATGTGTGTCAAGCAAAAAAGAGTGAAAACTAACTTGAGAGAAGTACTCTACTGATCATGTACAGTAATGTGTCAATGTTTAGAGAGGAATTCCCAAGACTAGTGACCAAAATATTAAGGTGAAGAATTGAGACTTTTTCCAAGATTAAAAATGATGAAACCTATTTGGCCAATCATTATAGCATTCAATTAATTTCATAAGTTTGCCCCCCTTTTTTTTATATAAAATTAATAATGTTAATATTCATCATCACTTCTATAAACTTTGGAAAAATGCAAATTTCCTCCATGTCATGTATTTTCACTAAACCAGTTGCTTTCACTGATTCTTAATGGAAAGAAGATTATTAATTTTAAACATAAAATTAGTTTACAAAGGAAATATAAATAAAAATATATTAAAATTATATATTCAAATAATTTGTACATTCTATTAAATTTATGCATCTGAATAATTTTTGAGTTACATGATTTTCACCTTTAAATTTAATAAAATATATATCATACAGAAAATAATTTAAACTTCAAATTTAAAAAGTAATTTTGTCTGATGCTTGAAAAAAATAAGGCAACTATATTAATATCCAGACATCAGAAGGTACTGAGAAGTTATTTCAATAATGTGAATTGTAGTAACTTTTATATATTTTTCCAAATTATTCAATATTTTTCATGCACCCTTAAATCTCTTGATTTGTATCCCTATGAATATCAGTACAGGTTAAAGCTTATTGGTCTACATTAATCAAGCAGTTAATTGGCATTTCTTCAGAATTTATCTGAACAAATACTATTTTCCATCCTGATTAGAAAGGCAAATGGTAAAAAGCAACTAGTAATTACAAAAGATTTTATTGTTGTAGATTTACTACCTATCATTGGTTCATCTTTAAAGATTACCTACAAAATAATACATGTATATTTTGTACTTGCTATTGTGCCGGTAAAAATACGTTTATCCATCTAACATGAGCTGGAACTCACAAAATGTACTTCAAACCCAGTCAAGCCCAAGATTTAGGTCAGGAACCAGCCTGGATTCGAACCCACCTTCTAAGCCCCAGATCAAACACCTAATGAATAACATAATAGTTATGGCCCATGAGAATTAATCTTAATTCGGCCGACTAGCAGAGCTGAGCAAGACAATGAGACATCTATTAACTATGATTATATTAAAATTTACATAAGCATTACTGTAATATGTGGAAGAAGTGGAGGAAATGGAATTCGAACTACTCAAATAAGTTAAACAATAAAAGATAGTTTAATATAATGGAAAATTATTATACATTTATAAATAAATTATACATATTAGTGTGTGCGTGAATGAGCAAGCGGTTACATAGTATCATTCACGCTATAAGTTCTCATATGCTCTTTATTAGCTAAATAATATATTACAAATAAACACACATCTTTGGTGGGTCTAGTATTAAAATGCCAATCAGTATTAGAAAGAAGTTACACAAAATTGCTATTAACGCTTTGACACATCAAAAGTTATTTAAATTTATGAGATACGTTTAATTAGAACATAACATTAGATACAGATATTTATAGGCTTGAGCTTTTTGAAAAGAGGGATCTAATGTAAAGTGACACGGTGTTAGCATAATGACCGAATATTTGCGGAATCCAATACTTTGAGGTGCTTTATCATATTATAGAACAGTCTAGCCGACTTGCCACCCCACATTTTGTGGAATCGGTTGACAAAGGGATTGCAATGGGCCGAACTTTGCCGGACTTTTCCCATGCATTGCTACGTGAGCATATATATGGTCCAGGGACATTCATCGCCCTGTTTGCGACCTGAAACGAAGAGGAGACGGCTCGGGTATTCCGACGCACGTCTTTAGATAAAGCGTAATAACATGAGTGTGTCCTATGCTAACAACGCTTTGGGGTGGACTAATAACTAGTCAAATAACTACAATTAAGCATATAACCGATAATGATAACATCAAAGATAATGGTATGATCTTATTTATTAAACATAGTTTAAAGATATTGTTAAAAAAAAATATTTTTAAATACCAACGAAAGTTCTAAATCCCCTCCCCCCCTTTCATTACACTTATTTAATAAAATTCCACATACGTATAACATAGTATACAATTAAGTCGCCTTAATTTAGAATTAAATAAATAATATTTTATAAGATTTCAAAGCGTTAATTAGTTTTAACTTCTGAATTTACACCGGAAGAAAATTCATAGTTAAACAACAAGTATATATATTTTATATTAGAACATAAATAAAATGTTGGTACGTAAAACAATCTGGCGAGTGGATCAATTAATTAATAACTCATATATATTTAAGGGGACGTTAATAAACTTGATTCATGAAAGTTTACTTAAAGACAGAAAAGATTTTTTTAGAAAATTCAATTCGTCAGATTGTTTTAGATTGACATATTAATAAGCAAGCAGATATATAAATCAAATAATCAATAATATAAATAAATGACCCTACCAAAATTAAAAAGCATATAAGAGAGAATTACATTTAAATAAATTATTTAAGAGCAAATTACATGTTATTTATATATAAAAATGCAAAGTTAAAGAATACATGAGAACAGATCTTGAGAGATTCTTTAGACTAAATTGACTATTAGGTAGCGGCTTGAAATTTACCTTTCAATTTTAAGAGTCCGATTAAAATATTGTCCGTGCACGGAAATTGAAAATGAAAGTTCTGGAAGCTTCTATTAACATTAAAGTTCTTAGGTCTGGCTTTTCTTCATTGCAGGACAGCAGACAATGACGGTCACGGCGGGTGATGACCCAAAGGGCCGAGCAGAGTGGTGGATCTACTGCTACATCATTTCTTTTAGTTTTACAGCAATGTTAACAATCTCTCAATCAATAGTAACTAATTACTAATAACTCAACTCCTAATTGATTCAAAATTTAGTCATTTTATACCTTTTTCTCTTATCAGTTGTTTTTGAAGATGCAATTGTTAGATAACGCCAAAAATAAATTCAAATCTATTTCTAGATTAGAAATAAATTTAACAACATGTTTTTAACACAAGTAAATCTTTAATCCCATTTATCTTCAGTAAAATTTTAATTAAAAAATACCTTTCCCAGATTAAAATAATAGTGCTTTCAACCCCTAATTATTTTTAGACAATTAAACAACACTTGCATCTTCCATATTGGATTTTATATAAAAAAAAAATGTATAATTTATAGAAAAACAAGCAATTTGAAAAGAAAAAGCCAAAAATGACATATAAGAAATATTTAAAACATCAATATTTTGTTAGTAAATTTTGCTCCTATGTATATATTTGAGCTGCAACTATAATTTTAATAAGAAGAACTAATAATTAATAAAAAGAATCAATAATAATAAATATTGAAAGTTAAATTACAAATTTAGGTGCGCATCTCAAATATATACATGAAATATATATACTGACAAAAGGAGCAGGATGGGATATAGGGGTTTGAACATGGGTTAGTAAGTAGAAACATGAAGCACAATCTTAAACTAAGATTGACTGCTTCATTTCTCCGGACATACAATGAAACAAAAAACAAAAACATTAAAAAAAAAATGCCTTGACTAGGAGTTTTCAAGTGACGACCAAAAGAACGACGAAAATTTTCAAAATTCAATATACACTCTTGTTATATAAAACTATATAGATGAAATATCAATGCACATCTATATAATGGAAAAAAAATTTTTTTCTATGCTTGGGCTACAACACAATTTCTCCAGGCATATGGGGTTTCCAAGAAAATATATAGCAATGCAATGCATATAACGATTTCTTCAAACACATCTGTTTCTACACATCGCACATACACACCTATGTACATATATATGCAGCGCTACATATACAAGTACATAAATTTTACACACACATACACTTCTATATACACTGCACAATACTACATACCATTGGAAAAGACAGAAAACAAAAAAAAACTTTGGAGAAAAAGTTGAAAAAAAATTTCATGCATCTAAAAGAAAACTCATAGTCTGGTTATTACATGTTTAAAATTGACACATTATAGTATTAAGCCAAAAAAAAAAATTTGCTCTCAATAATTTTTTTTATCTGAGTTCGAACCCTCCACTTCCAATATTTTTGCATTTGACTCACTACTGGTTAGCAAAATTTCTTTTTATAAGGGCGCCAGCTAAGACAGAGTGGTAAATGATTTATGAATTATTTATACATTTTTCATATATGTCTCAAAAACAAAAAACTTTATATATGACATTGAAGAAAAATACATATGTACTATGGTTGTAGCACATGGGTTTTAACTTTCAAAAGTGAATTTTACACTTAGAACACATTATTTTAAACATATCAAACATGGAAAAAAAAATTATATAACAACTTTTTTTTTTAAAAAATACATATAACAGACTTCAGTGCTCAGGGTATGTGGGTGTTTATATCGAAGCCCCACGTTGGGCGCCAAACCCGAGAAAAAAAAAATCTATGTGCCGGTAAAAATACGTTTATCCATCTAACATGAGCTGGAACTCACAAAATGTACTTCAAACCCAGTCAAGCCCAAGATTTAGGTCAGGAACCAGCCTGGATTCGAACCCACCTTCTAAGCCCCAGATCAAACACCTAATGAATAACATAATAGTTATGGCCCATGAGAATTAATCTTAATTCGGCCGACTAGCAAAGCTGAGAAGACAATGAGACATCTATTAACTATGATTATATTAAAATATACATAAGCATTGCTGTAATATGTGGAAGAAGTGGAGGAAATGGAATTCGAACTACTCAAATAAGTTAAACAATAAAAGATAGTTTAATATAATGGAAAATTATTATACATTTATAAATAAATTATACATATTAGTGTGTGCGTGAATGAGCAAGCGGTTACATAGTGTCATTCACGCTATAAGTTCTCATATGTTCTTTATTAGCTAAATAATATATTACAAATAAACACACATCTTTGGTGGGTCTAGTATTAAAATGCCAATCAGTATTAGAAAGAAGTTACACAAAATTGCTATTAACGCTTTGACACATCAAAAGTTATTTAAATTTATGAGATACGTTTAATTAGAACATAACATTAGATACAGATATTTATAGGCTTGAGCTTTTTGAAAAGAGGGATCTAATGTAAAGTGACGCGGTGTTAGCATAATGACCGAATATTTGCGGAATCCAATACTTTGAGGTGCTTTATCATATTATAGAACAGTCTAGCCGACTTGCCACCCCACATTTTGTGGAATCGGTTGACAAAGGGATTGCAATGGGCCGAACTTTGCCGGACTTTTCCCATGCATTGCTACGTGAGCATATATATGGTCCAGGGACATTCATCGCCCTGTTTGCGACCTGAAACGAAGAGGAGACGGCTCGGGTATTCCGACGCACGTCTTTAGATAAAGCGTAATAACATGAGTGTGTCCTATGCTAACAACGCTTTGGGGTGGACTAATAACTAGTCAAATAACTACAATTAAGCATATAACCGATAATGATAACATCAAAGATAATGGTATGATCTTATTTATTAAACATAGTTTAAAGATATTGTTAAAAAAATATTTTTAAATACCAACGAAAGTTCTAAATCCCCTCCCCCTTTCATTACACTTATTTAATAAAATTCCACATACGTATAACATAGTATACAATTAAGTCGCCTTAATTTAGAATTAAATAAATAATATTTTATAAGATTTCAAAGCGTTAATTAGTTTTAACTTCTGAATTTACACGGAAGAAAATTCATAGTTAAACAACAAGTATATATATTTTATATTAGAACATAAATAAAATGTTGGTACGTAAAACAATCTGGCGAGTGGATCAATTAATTAATAACTCATATATATTTAAGGGGACGTTAATAAACTTGATTCATGAAAGTTTACTTAAAGACAGAAAAGATTTTTTTAGAAAATTCAATTCATCAGATTGTTTTAGATTGACATATTAATAAGCAAGCAGATATATAAATCAAATAATCAATAATATAAATAAATGACCCTACCAAAATTAAAAAGCATATAAGAGAGAATTACATTTAAATAAATTATTTAAGAGCAAATTACATGTTATTTATATATAAAAATGCAAAGTTAAAGAATACATGAGAACAGATCTTGAGAGATTCTTTAGACTAAATTGACTATTAGGTAGCGGCTTGAAATTTACCTTTCAATTTTAAGAGTCCGATTAAAATATTGTCCGTGCACGGAAATTGAAAATGAAAGTTCTGGAAGCTTCTATTAACATTAAAGTTCTTAGGTCTGGCTTTTCTTCATTGCAGGGCAGCAGACAATGACGGTCACGGCGGGTGATGACCCAAAGGGCCGAGCAAAGTGGTGGATCTACTGCTACATCATTTCTTTTAGTTTTACAGCAATGTTAACAATCTCTCAATCAATAGTAACTAATTACTAATAACTCAACTCCCTAATTGATTCAAAATTTAGTCATTTTATACTTTTTCTCTTATCAGTTGTTTTTGAAGATGCAATTGTTAGATAACGCCAAAAATAAATTCAAATCTATTTCTAGATTAGAAATAAATTTAACAACATGTTTTTAACACAAGTAAATCTTTAATCTAATTAATCCCATTTATCTTCAGTAAAATTTTAATTAAAAAATACCTTTCCCAGATTAAAATAATAGTGCTTTCAACCCCTAATTATTTTTAGACAATTAAACAACACTTGCATCTTCCATATTGGATTTTATATATAAAAAAAATGTATAATTTATAGAAAAACAAGCAATTTGAAAAGAAAAAGCCAAAAATGACATATAAGAAATATTTAAAACATCAATATTTTGTTAGTAAATTTTGCTCCTATGTATATATTTGAGCTGCAACTATAATTTTAATAAGAAGAACTAATAATTAATAAAAAGAATCAATAATAATAAATATTGAAAGTTAAATTACAAATTTAGGTGCGCATCTCAAATATATATATGAAATATATATACTGACAAAAGGAGCAGGATGGGATATAGGGGTTTGAACACGGGTTAGTAAGTAGAAACATGAAGCACAATCTTAAACTAAGATTGACTGCTTCACTATGTGAAGGGATAACTAATATCTAGGAAGGTCTGGGGAAATCTTAGAATTAAAAACTCACATAAAAAATAGGGATTTTCTATTTTCTAAATTTTTTTGTATACACCAGTGTTTCTCAACTTTTGGGTCACGACCCAATGGTCACATTACATTTTTAATAAGTCGTGAATATGCACTAAGAAATAAAAACATAAATATTTGATAGCAAAAACTTTTTATATTTTAAGAAAATATTAGTATTAATAAAAAAAATTAGTAAGTAATACTACCTATGCTTTGTGAATTTTTATCAAATTCAATTGTAAATTTGAATTTAAATAATCATAATGTTAAATTTCGAGATTATTTTCAAAATGTAATTGTTCAAAAAATTGCAACTAAAAATGCAATAAAAATTAATGCAGCCAAAGTATCAAAGTAGACTATTTTTTAAATTTTTCATAACAAATAAAATTCTGTATAATTTATTTTTGTAATTTTTGCTTATATTTCATATATAAGTAAAATCTTATTTGAAAAGAAACACTTTTTTTTTGGTAATTAACAAAATGTGTTAAGCTTTTAAATTAAAAATATGTAGTTTAACTTTAACTCAACTTTTAATTTACAAATTATTTGTTCATTATAAATATTTATCAAATTGATCCAAATATATGATCCAAATATATACAACATATATACAGTACCATGCTGATGTAATATCTCTTTTATATTATAATTTATATAATAAACATTTGGGTCGCAGAACTATTTTAATGAAGTCTATTGGGTCGCATGGCAAAAAGGTTGAGAAACGCTAGTATACACCATCCTAGCCGCAGCTAAAGAATGTCTACAATTATAAAATAGATCACTATGAGTTCAATCTATATAATTATATAAGCAAGTTGGGTTGTTGTCATAATCTTAAAAGTATTTTTGAAGTTTATGTTATTAGTTTGATAAAAAAACTTCAAACAAAGACTGATATATGTGTCAATAGAAATAGTATGTAACTAAACTACTCACTGTTCTCTTTCAAAAGAAATTTATTACTATAATAATCTACATTAAAGAGAATCAAAAGGGAAAAAACTACATTGATGGTAACATTAGGTAAAGGGGTTAAGTGCCAAAATAGGAACTAAATTAGGTATAAAACAATAGGAGTAGGATGTATGAACAGTTTACAAGTTTCCCTATATTCTATATGAACTTGCAACATGAGCAAGAGTCATCAAGCATGAGTTGTTGCAGCATTGATTACTTCCTTGAGATGGTTGGTTTTAGGTGGGGTTGAACTCAATGTGGCTTAGATCAGTGGTGCTCTACTCAATTTGTCAGAAGGATGTCTTATCCCACGTGTCAGCTGCCAGATGGGGCTCAGCCATCTGCTTGTCTTTTTCTCTTAAATTCCATGATGGTCTTTATCGTGCAATCCTCCAGGTCAATCACCACTCCACTTTCAAATGTCTTATTACATCTGACTATTGAGATGGCGAAGTTCACCAAAATGACCTCCTTGAATAATGTTGGCAAGTGACATAATGCTGGATTTACTCCCTGTGATCCACCACTGAATAAGCTTCCTGAGGGATTTCCATGCTTCACATTCCCTGAAGATGTGTTCAATAGTTTCTTCCTGTTTACTACATATAGGGAAGAGTGGGTCTATGTTGTATCTTCTTCGATAATGTAGGAAGATCCCAGTGGGGAGGCTTCCGAGGGTAATTTTAAGAAGTCTACAAACTTTGGTGCCAGTTTCAGGAATCTCGTTAATTTGACCATATAGTTAATCCCTATCGGTAAAAAGGCATTAGTCTTCTGTTCTCCAGGGAAAATGAGATGATATGTGTCATAATAGGTTAGTTTGTTCTGAAAAGATGTTGAGGTAGGCTTTATGTTTTTCCAAAATAAGTGGAAATCTGTTGTAGAAACCATAATTTGCAATGCCAGGGGGGTCTGTCCATTGGCTCAACTGGTTGAGTTGGAATAGGGCATAGTATTTCTCAGTTTTCTTTACATAATTTGTATAGGATATTGTGTTTCCTTTATAGACTGAAGATTTGAAGTTAGTGCAAGGAGAGGCTGTTAAGTGTCCTGGACCTTTGTAAAATCTTGAGGCTTATAGCAGCCATTCATTCTCCCCAGCATAAATCTCCTACACATCGTCTTGACATTATTTGTGAATGTCTTTGTCAGAATAAACCCTGCTAAATAATATGTAATTTTGGGCAGGACTGAGAGGCTATCAAGTGTCCTGGGCCTTGTGTGATCAAGTCGAAATGTTGGAATATCTAATTTAAAATTGTACATGGCTGTAAAACCACAAAATATGTCTTTTATACATACATAATAATGAATAGAAATAAAAAGATAATATCTGTGAAATAAAGAAGTAAACTTTAATCTTTTGATGTTACTAAGAAATTAACAATTACTACTAATTGACAACCCCTGAGGCCAAACTAGTTCTTCCATTTAATCAATAATATCTCTTTTGATTGAGGTTGTTTTTTTTTTGAAGTAAAAGGGGTCCCCTTTTCCTTAAAAAAACCCTCAATCAAAAAAGCTATGTTGGACTATTTCCATCATCTATCAGTAAATGTTGAATGTATAAAAATTTTAAACTTTAAATATTTAAACTTGATTTAATTGAAAAACTGGTTTAGCCTCAAGGATTGTCAATTAGTAGTAATTGATAATTTCTTGCTAACATCAAAAGATTAATGTTTAGTTCTATTACATAGATATTATCTCCTCATTTGTATTCATTATTATAATAGCGATCCACAGAAACATTTATATATATATTATAATGTTTCCGTTTTGCTAGGCCTCTACATGCTAATATAAACTGCGCGTGAGTTGATCAAGCTATGTCAAAAAAAAAGAAAGTTATATTTCTATTCTAAAAACATAGCTATATTTCCTGATCAAACTCGGTCTATTAATTGTTGAGAATTATGCTATTGACGAAATCAGCTTTTAATTTATTTAATATGGGTGCCAGGTCCTTTTATTCTAAAGAGACCACTGAAATAGTCAAATAACGTCTCACGAATAAAAAAAATAAAAATACTTTTAAACTAATCGGTATTGCATCATACTGTAACGAGAATTATTTTTTGAGATTATTATCCTTGGGCTTATTCAAACATATTGGCAAAGGTAAATTACATTCTTAAATCTTCCTAAACTAATAATAAATTTAATAATAAAAACTAATAAATATTATAGAATAACGCACAAATGAAAATTGGTATTAGAAATATTTTTATTCTAATAAATTAAAAATGTTTAAAGGAATTTATTAATCAAATAAATTGAAGAGAACACATTTACTTCAGATGTGAAATAATTAATAAAAAACAATTTTACAATTACAGTTCACTTCCAAATTTCTTCTAGAAAGTTACTTAAAAATGAATGTGTCTTGCACAAGAAATTTCATGTCTCTATTGGGATTGTTTAAACATATTTTTTAAGAATTGTTTGCAAACGTTACTTTTGTCACAATCAGGATAATGAAGCATAACTTACCGGTAAGTTTTAGTGAATTCACGATGGTTGTAGATAACTATGCATAGTTTTTTGGGGTTAAAATGAGCTCATGGCCTTTGATTATTAGTTGATCTTGCAGTCCATTCTCCTAGTCGGTCACGAAGACTTTTCTGGTGTACATCTTCAGGCACGATGTCCGCAGAAGCTCCGGTTCACTCTGACATGCTGAATTATTTCAGCGTAGAGCGATCTTGGATATATTATTGTTATCCAAGATCAACTAGAGAAACAAACAAAAACAAGACGTTCTTCAAACTGACCTCTGCCTTTTATACTAGAGGCCCAGTTTTCCGACATCTGCGCATGCTATTATCATGGCATTTTTTGGTTCATAATCTTATAGATTCTTTATAAAATTTACGTTATAAAGTTCTCTTTTCTTATCAAGTTTTTCGGCCATCTTTAATTAAACAAAATATTTTTACTTTCTCTTATCTTTTTTTTACTTTTGGAATTCTTTTGTTCTCTCCAATTTTACTTTTATTTCTAATTACATTTAAAAAAATACGAAAGAATAATTTAACTTTCATTGTACGTTTTTTTTTTTTTTTTAAAATTATAGTCAAAAAAAAATCTAAATTTACTTTTATTTTTTTTAGCTTTTACCAAATGCCATGTATTTGCAACGTATATAAATAAACGTTACAATATATATATATATATTGTAATCTAATAATAAATAAGGGAGGGGAGAAAGGAGAAAGAAAAGGAGAATAGAGATAATAAATCAGAGAAATAAAGGGAGAGAGGGAGAAGAGAGGAAGAAAATAAATAAAATAGAGAATGGAGAGAGGGAATCAGAGAAAGAGGGAGAGAGGAGAGGGTTAAGAGAAAAGGGAAAGTGAGAAAGAGAGAGAAGAGGAAAAGAAAGAAGTGAAGCAGTCAATCTGATACTCAGATCAAGCTTCACAGCCCACTCAGAATCTCCCACCACCAAACTATATTCAAATCCATCCTTATGCACATATATGTATTTATTAATACATTTTTTTGCTTAACTTTTAAACAATAACTGACATATATAAATATCTTAATGTGATTACCTTTAATGAATAAATATTTGATCTTATTTTAATTCGTATACATGCGTAATAGATATGTACACCTGGGTCTCGTTTTATGCGGATTTATTTAATGCGATTTTGAAGTTATGTGATTCATGTTTCTTCTTAATATCTTTGTATGCATTTTTCTTTTATGTGATAAAAATTATTAGATCAGAAGTGGAGTGCCGATAATGCACTATTACTTTAAATATTATAAATTTCACGCACCCACGTCATATTTAAAGTAATAGCGCATTATTGGAGTTCGACTTCCATCTAATAATTTCAATATTTTAAGCACTTTATAATAGTACTGTAATAGATTTATGCAATAAAGAAGTTCATAATTCACTTAAAATCAGGATTTCCCCATTTTATATACACACATTAAATTTTACAAGATTATAATGTAAATCTGTTCAAATGTTATAGATGCCTACACTATGTATGTTGTTATTTTTGCATTTTAAATCACGTTCTATTTTTACTTTTAAAAAAAAAAGAGTATGTAATCAATTAATCATTTAGTGTCCACAAGTAATAAATTTTACAAGACTATAATGTAAATCTGTTTAAACGTTATAGATGAAAAATATTATGTATATGTTGTTGTTTTTGCATTTTAAATCACATTCTATTTTTGCTTTTTATAAAAAAAGTACGTAATCAATTAATCATTAATTTATTTTTAAAAGGAGAGTAACAGCAGCGGATTTGACAATTAAAATCTGATTTTTAATTGTAATTAACAATTTAAAAATTACGTAACGTGATCTTAAATTAATGTGATTTGAAGCAATGAAATTTGATTTTTAAACGGAATTGAAAATTAAAAAATTAAAGACAAAAATAAGAATTTAATTTTTGTTAGTTTTAATTACATTTTGCTCAACAGTGGTGAGTTGATGTCTTTTTATTATCGTAAGTTCTTATTTTTATTGTAAACTCTTAGTTTACTCTAATGGAGAGGGAAAAACACCCAAGAAAATGAATTTCTTTGGAAACAAAAATATCAATTTTAGATCGCTTAGTGAAATGGAAGGATCAACAGCGATTGGAAAATATTTTAGTTGTATTTCCTCTTGACTTCGTTTAAGGAGACGTTGCAGTATATCACATCACATCATGACGAATCTGATGTCTCAAATAGCAATAATAATTAAAATACCATACATGTATAAAAAATGTAAATTACACATAAAAATATATTGTTTTGAATAAAATTAAATACTGTAGTTAATAAAAAAAATATAAAAAGTTTGTCTTGTATCAATTTTTTTCAAATATGAAATTTTTTATTAGTCATATTTTACTTTCTTATTTTTTTTTATGCGAATTTTAAAATAATTATACATTGTTGCTTTGCTTTTATGCAATTTTTAGAAAATTACAGTATGTATCCCCCATTTTTCATGGTAAGATAAGTCTATTTTTGTGCGCGTTTTCTGAGGAACCTATCTACTGCATAAAACGAGACCCAGGTGTACATATTATAGGTGAGGGGAGATTACTTTTAAAATATGTATTAAAGCAAATATATTACATTAAGGTGTATTTTAAAATTATATTTTAATCATGGCGGTCAGAAAAAAAGGTGATGCAATCCTGTGGAATATTCTCGAATGTAATTAAGACAATTTACCGGAAACCCATTAGTCCATCTAAGACATATGATAATTTTATACAGTAATGTAAAAATCCATTAGTGGAAATTTTATCCACTTCAAAATTGTTTTAAAATCTTAAATATTTTAAAACAATCATTCAAGAAATTCTTAACAGGATTGCATTGTCTTTAAAACTTACATGAACAAAGGTGCATCCGGTCAGCACATTCCAGGTCCACTAAGTGCATAAAATGCCTCAGGTCTAGCAATTAAAGTGCATTCCAAGATAAACTGAAAATAGTATAAATATTGCTAGATTTGAATCCCAGAGGAGAGACTCATAATTATTAAACAGCAATAGTAAATATAATCCACGCTTGTTGTAATAGCAATTCAATGTGTCGTTAGTGGAAATTTTCACCTTTCTCTTCATTCAACATGCTCTTTTCCACACTCATCACCCAGGATCCCGCTAGCCATGAACTTTAATGTATCTAAAGATTAAATAATTAAAATGCTACCTGCCTGACTGACTGAATCTAACTAGATCTAGTTCACCAATTCCAATGGATGCTGAAATCAACAGAGTCATTACTAATTACTAAGATAAAGAACTCTAGCCTCTGCATAATGTTTAAATTCTTAAGTTCAGTCTTCTGTAGCTATTTCTCATAATTCTGTCTATAATTTAAAATAATATCATTCTATCATGTACATAACTCTATATAACTTTCTTTAATTTTCTTTTATCATTGCGCCTCTATTAAATAAGTGTAATATTTTCTTTCGCCTTCATGCGGCAATAATATTTTATAACTTTTATGATTGTGTTTTATATATTTAAATATGCCAATAATTCCTCAAATTTGCCAGTATGTAGTTTTTCTTTTTCTCCCCCCCCTCTCTACTTTATGGGGTGACTAGATTAACTTTTAATTAAAACAAGTCGTTATTTTTATCTTAGTGAACGCTTGCGAATTTGGGGAAAACAAAATTATCTCATGATATTATTGTAGAAAAACAGAGTAAAAAATCTGTTCTTCTAAGAAATTTTTTTTTAATTTTATTTAAATAATAAGCACTCACCTTAAAAAATTTATCAAATTAAATCTGTTTATTCTGAAATTAATAACCACCACCCCATTTGTATATATCTAAATTATGTCTATTATAATATAAAAGCACTTATAACCGAATTCTCATATTCGTTAAACATTGTGGGGAGCTAATATATAAATTAAAAGTAGGAAGGGAATCTTTATTCCAGTGGTTTGTGTATTTTATTAATAAATTTAAGCTCTCCCATACTGTTTAGTATTTAAATCATACCATTATGTGGGATATTCCATAATGTATAGATAGTAATTAATTAAGTATTCTTTTGAAGTTTAAGTATGTGTTATTCCAAGCATTGCGTGCATACAGGCTCCCTCATTTATATATATTTGTGCGTCACTCTACTCAGGTGTATCGGAAAGCCGAACCCCATCTTGTATCTCCAAGTCCAAGAACCAGGCTCTTAAACCCCTGGGGACTTACTTATTTAGTCGCATGAGCTAGCTCAATATGGGATCACTCTGGGAAAAGCCCAGCCCATTAAACTCACAGCAGACTATTCTTCATTTCATGAACCGATTCTGCCAAAGTTTGCAGATATATATCGGCCTATTTCTTCAATGAATTCTCAAAAGCACCTGCAAGGATCCATGACTGGATCACATAAGTATGCCACTATGCACGCACCGCCCTTTTTGTTCTAGTTTCAGATAAAACCTATGAATGTCCACAAGCCGTAATGTTATGATTCTACTAAGCAGATTTTTTTATTATATATATAAATATTTTCCTATGCACGTCTTTTTGTGATGCAATTATATATATATGTTAACAAACTATCCACCACATGTTTCTCACTCAGTATAAACTGAGAGTAGTTTACTATTACTGTAAAGTGTATTTTTGTACTAAAATTAATCATTCTAAATATTCGGTCAAGTGCCATATTTTGTTCTTTCTGGGGATGATTGGTATCTCTCAAAGATATTTACTCATAGTGCCAAATCTACTATATTCATCAGTGTATTTATTAATTATTGGCATATGAACTAGCCACAATAAAATAAAATAATAAATAAAATTTGTCATAAATAAACTTCATGTGATTTACCTGCTGTTACCATATAAATATAAATCAAATTATATGTACATCAAGAGGCCAATGATGAATAATGAAATAATATAAACCAAGTATTTATGCGTATCTTATTTCAATTAATAAATCTTATATATATATCATAACTTGCAGAATCATTGTTTCTTTATTTAAATTGTTATGTTTTAGCTATTAAATTTTGCTTGCTCTGACTAGATGATCTCCTGCTAATTCTATATATATATATAATTAATATGAAAGGTCACAACCTTTAAATGAGTCAAACTTATATTTTATACTAAAAGTTTACATTATATAATTTCAAATTAGAGTCTCTTTGTGTCTCCGCTTTGCGATGCCAGCGGAGAGAGATAAATTAGATCGATATCATCGGGATTGTTGCTCTAAGTTGGTAGATCTGCAAAATAGGGCAGAGTTCATGAGTGTTCCTGACTTATGTATCTTGCACATGATTGGACTCGGGGTACTTTTGCCTAGATGCTAGATCTTGTTATGTGAACAGACAAAACCAACCGGTACAGAAAAGAAGAAAAGAAAATAGAATAGAGAGAGAGAGAATTAGAGAAATAGAGAGAAAGAGAGAGGAAAGATGGATACGAGAAAATAAATAAGAGAGAAGAAGAGAGAGTGAGAAGACAGAGTGAGAATAGAAAGAAGAGAGAGAGAGGAAAGAGAAAATACTATATTAAAATCAAAGACTCTTCAGCTAACACAGTATGGGGTTACAATAAAGTTTATAAAAATGCTAATACACAGAGATCTACAACAAGATGGAGGAAAAATCAACAGGGTTGCCAAAGAATCAGGGCACAATAATAATTTTTAATAAATTATTGAGGAAAATTTCCACCTTTACCCAATATTTACAAGACTTAACCCTCCATATCTCTGAGTATAACAAGTTTATGACAAAATAAAAATCTTTCTGAATGAAATTTCTTACACAGACCTTAAAAATAAATGATACTCCAATCATCACTTCTAACAGCATAATTTATCAGAAATTCCATGGAACTAAATACCATCAGATGTGCTTTTCTTCTAGCATGGGGAACAACTAAAAGCTACTTCTCATACCAGTTATAATTAATATCATAATGTGTAAAATTGAGTAAATCACTGAAAGATCAACAAGATTAAATGTTCTCAGGGGTCCTACTGCAACACTTGTGACTTGTACTACCTTATAATGTCTGCTAAGCAGCTAGGAATGCATAGGTGAATGATATCCTAGCTGACTATAGGAGACAAACACTTAACTTGAAGTGACTGCATCCTATTACAAGATAACAATATTTATCACAATTTTTTTAAAAAAAAATTTAAATATTTAATTGCAAAATTAAAATATTTATAATTTACACTAATTATATCCTTTTACCCAGGATATCACTCGAGATGGGAGAAAGACAAGGGTGCTTTTTATGTCCTTCCTCCTTCTCACAAAACAATTTTCATAAATAATTAAGTGTAAACTGGACTTTGATATTTAAGTAATAGAATAGTATGCAGTCTAAAATAGCATGGATAATCTTCATTTCAAAGAACACAATCTTCTATCTTAGAAGATAACATAGTTAAAATACTTTTTAGACTAAATATTATTTTGGGGTATCTGCAAATGTGACCTTATCTGTTATAATGATTTCATCCAGACATCAGAATTAAATGCATGAATGTATGTTATTTCTGGGAAATAAAATACACTGTATGTCTTTAATGAAATGAAAATAATTAATGTAATGATCAATAATCAATGTTGTGAATGCAAGACACTAACATATAAAAAAAATAAACAGAAACTGAATATAATTTAAATAAAGAATCAATAGGTTTATTCATAATTATACTGATATAATAAAATTTACATAAAACTTGGAAATGTTGCCAAAATAGTGCTGTGCTGTTATAAAAATAGTCATTTGACTGACAGTATCTACAAATCTGTTAGTTTGACAAATGAACTACTAAGGTTTCTTTAAAAATAATAATGTTACATAATCACCTTATTTAATAGATAATTAGAATAGAGAATTAGCACTGGCTAATTCTTACATACCTCCACTAACATAAAATATCCCTCAGATAATTTTGAGCCTCATAAAATTTATATGATTTACATGGAATTACTTATTAACTTAATAGCATATAATTGCTCTTGATTTATTTATTCTAAAATAACACACTATAACAATAAGTAACTAGGATTAATAAACTGATCTACTAATACTTAAAATTATCAGTTAACTACACTTAAGCAATCGCTGACATATTTAAAATATATTTCATATTACAAATAACTACTCTCTTATTGCTTAAAAACTTGAATTGGTAAAATAACCGAATGAATGAATAAAATAACTAACTAAATAAATAAATGTATGGGTCACTCAAAGCATAAACTATAAAATTACTGTCCACATAATATGAACTACACAAAATGTTAAAAATCAATGAATGACTTACATATCCAGTGGAGAAGTTCTGGATGATCACAGCATCTACATAGCATGTGTGGATTGCACTTGCTGGCCATATGCTTACAAATTAAACATTTAAAATTACTAACTATTGTTGGTTGATTTGTGGATGATTATAGAATCATACAAATGCAAAACAAACATAGATATACTTTTAAGCACTAAAATAACTGAGTGCAACATGAAGAAACTAAATCCTTCAAACTAACTTATCTTGTCATCACATATTAAAACACAAACAACCTCACCTACTATGGTGAAAAATTAGCTTTAAACAGATCATTAGTGACAGGCCAAAAAGACTCTGCAGAACAACTAATATGAATAAATGAATACATTATAATTATGGTGGCTTCCAAAACATCTTTGTCTGAGGCAAAAGAGGATGTCTGGACCTTGTCACAGCACATCAGGAAAAATATGGAAAGGCTCACCACAAACAGGTACCTAATAATTAAGTGATAACAATCACTGTAAATAAGCACTATCAACTCATGGAACAGAATGTAATACAGATGGGAAATTTATTCATTCGATCCAGCACAATAATCAATGTAATAAGCAAGGCCTGACATTATAAGGTCCATTAATACTACAGCTAACAATGACAAGATAAAAACATCACAATAACTAACATCATATTAAAATTTTTAAACACAATAGATAATAAACAATGTTTGAACCAACAAATGAACGTTGGAAGTCAAACGACTGTGAAACATTAATAAAGACAATAAATAGGAAATGAAATTTTGGCACTAAGTGACAATGCACGCCAATATGAAATATTAAATATTAAAAATTATAATAATGGTGGACATGAATGGAAATGGGAATAAAATGTGACAATAATAATTCTCAAAGCATAAAATATTAATGAATAAAATTACTATTGCATTTATGCAAAAATATAAAAGAACGACTTCTGACAATTGGCAGATAACGAAGTAAAAATAACATACATTTAAAATAGCTATTGTGAGAGATAAAATCTCCACTGACTCAGAATAAGCAAGGTAAAACTTTAGCTGATAAAGCACATACTAAATAGAAAATAAATATTACCTGTTAATGTGTAAAATACCTACACATTTTTGATAAACCCATAAAAAAAATCAAATTTACATAATTAATTACTTGGCATTTGTAATACGACATAATATTATATAAAATGCAACAAAATTCCAAAAGAAACATATCGCATAATATATATATATATTTTATCAATAAAGAAAAATCTTGGTTCATAAGCGAGCATTCTTCACACTGAGCCATCGTTTGAGCACACATAACGTTGACTAGACAAACAAATTTTCTGTGAAGCTTCTAGTCAAATGAATTATTACAATTATGACAAAAGAATTTTCAAAAAACAAACAAAACATAAAACAGTTCTTATATCTAAATAGTTCTGAATTTATAGCAATTCTAAGATATGACAGCAAACAAATACACACATAACAATGACAAGTCATGACTATGGAAATGATAATATTGTGATATAGTATAACTTTTTGGAATCCCATGGGTTCATTTAGTTAAAGTGCAGCTTCATGTCTATTAAGCTTGAAGAAACACATTTTAAGCATTAAAATTATTTAAATATTTTAAGCATTGGTTTAAAATCAGTTGTGTGAAAAAATGAGACATTTCCAGATGATATTCTAATTTATTTTTGTAAAATAATTCCGTAAGCACTTTGTTAGCAAAGAATAAGTCAGCATGTCAAATGTCTATACAATATTTTGCTAATAACATGACACAGATTAATAAATTAATATTTTATACTTCTAATAAATAATACGTTATATTTCTTCAAAATTTTAATTGAAGAGCTGAAATATAGCAAAACATTTTAAAGTTACTATCATTCCTTAAGCATATGTTCCATATACGAAGAATATTAATAAACAGGTAATTATTCAGGCATTTAAAAATATCATTTAAACAACTTCAGTGGCAATTCAAAAGTCAGTAATAAAAAAGGCGAATTACTATAATGCATTTTTATTTTTTAAGCTTTAAATATACAACTCAACGGTCTATGCATTTTAAATTTCCTACTTTTAAAACTTTTATAACTTCATCTGTTTATAAACGAACTAAGAAACAATAAAACTGGAAAATTGTTCTGCATAGTTTTAAAAATGTTCATTAATGAATATAACAATTGCGCTTTATTAAATCTGATTCCGAAATTAATATTATACAACTGACTGATAATAAAAATTAAGTTTCTCCGAAGCATTTTTCTGATTGAGAAAGTTTAATTGCAAATTAGAATCAAAAGTGGGAGTACCTGAATCTACTCTGAGTTCATAGTTGATTGAAGAATAACAAAATTTAAGTTAAATACTTTTACAAAAAAAAATTACTAAAGTTATAAAAAAAAATGAATACTTTACAGAGACTTGTGCCAAAGATTCAAACCAAACCAGAAAAACTAGAAGAGAAGGAGAACCTTAAGAATGAACAAACTTATCTTTTTATACTTTTTTTAAACCCCCCCCCCCCCTTTGAGCTGTCAATTTTTTTATAAAATATCCAATAAACAATGGTGGTTATTAGTTGTTGTTTTTTTTTTTAAGATTCAATTTTTAAGACTACTTAATTTATTATAAAACACTTTCCATTCATTCGTGCAAGCACACACATATACATGACTGAAAGGAAATGACGTTTTAAGTTTAATTTAACTTATTAATAATTGCTTTTAAATCATTAATTGTAACTTATAATAATTGTCTAATAAAAAGATTTAAAAATATTTAATAATAAAATTACTTTACAGACTTTAAAACTAACCTATAATAAACTAATGTTTTAACTTTTATTCTTACTACTTTAAAAATTTACAACAGCTAATTTTAAATTAATTTTACATTTTCTGCTCTCTTCTGTCATATAACTAATTTACTACATTATTAAAATATTATCTGCTGGCACACATTTTGCTATAATCCTATTGTTTTAGTAACAAGTAAAATTATTAAAAGCAATATAAACTACTATGCTTATGATAATTATAAAAGAAAAATATGACTATTTCTCATACAAAACTGTACTATAAAAGGGTTATATGCAACAGAATTACTGTCCATTTTATGTTTTACTTATTAGTTAGTTTTTTTTTTTAAATCAAGTGAACACAGAAATTTGTTATTTTGAGGTTAAGTGGGAGTAAGTGTGAAAACATTTAGTCACAATATATATATAACAACACTTAGACAATCCAAATATCAATAACAATCAACATTCTTAAACTGATGTCAAGGGCAACTCATTTTTATTTATGATCCAATATATTTATATAAACACTAAATATTGCAATTTAACTACAGAGACTGAAATTATTAATACCGTTGTGTATTCAGCTATGAAGCTAACTACCAACAATTATCACAAAAAATATTAATTAGCCAAACCATTATTAAATAAGAATAAATACATTTATTTACATATTATATATATACACATTAATTAAGAATTTTACTAAATAATGATCCATAGATACTTTATATACCCATTAACAACTAGTCCTTGATTTAAAGTTCTAAATCTTCAATGCTATAATCACTGTGAAACAAACAAATACTGTCACTATAATAGTGGTGAGCCTAAGTGAATACCAAAAGTTTATACTCGCAGTACTTTAAATACAATCCTAATTGTGATTTCTCAGGTGTAAACAAAATAATAGACCAGTAAGGTCTATAAACATTTTCCCTAGCCAGCTTTCTTTCACCTTCAGGGATATATGCTCTGGGACACTTCCATCATTGCAGAAAAGTCTCAGTGACTTTTCCCTCAGGTTTTTTCAAAGATCCTTATGACAGCAACAACAACATTTGATGAGTGGAGAAAAGCTGATGACACATGCTCTTTTTTGTGTGCATTATTTATATTGTTTTCTCCTTGGTTGATATCATTAAAAAATTTCTATCATTCCAATGTACTGTAAATTCATTTGACTAATGCATCTTTATAATGACAATAAGGATCCGGCTACTAATTATGGCCATTTGCATTCCACAGTAAATATTTCTTCCATTTGTTTTCTCCTAAAATAGTTTAATGATGTGATTTTAACAATACAATTTTCTTGGTATTTTAAATCTATGAGTTATATCCAGCCTTGAAAATAATCATTTGTATTATCTTTTAGCAATCTTTTGTAGAATACTTTTAACTTAGATCTTTGTCAGTTTAAGTCTAACTTATCTGCAAATCAATCTTTCTTCGTTGAATTAGACTTAAACTAAAATTATCAAAATAAAGTTTCCTTTATTTTACAAAATTTATTTTTCATTACTTTTTTAAAATCTTACATATCTATTTACATTAATTATTAGCGATCATTTTATTGCTTTTTAAACTAAATATGTATTTCCATTTTATTACTATTTTTTCTCTGAAGTAAAACTTAGCTTTATAACTTATAGCTATTGAGTTACTAAAGCCTAATATATTTTTCTACACAATATAGCATGTCTCCCCATACCAGAAAAAACCTTAACTTGCTACACATAATCACAAAGTCTATCCAGTTTCATAGTTTTACAAATAGGCTTGGGTTATTTTTTTTTCAACTACTGCAACTTTCTGTCTGAAACATTTTTTCAAGTTTTATTTTTCAACCAATCTCCCCACCATGACATTATCATTTTTATTTCATGACTAACTATCTTAGGGTTTCTCATTTTCTTTTCAGATTTTTCATTTTATCTGCTATATTCAATGATGACTGGTCTATCCCATCCTCTAATGTGGTTTTTGAGGCATCTTTTTACACAATCATACTCATCACCAATCATTTCTGCTTGATTTGGCAGATTCTTTACTGCTGTCCCTTTGACCCAAGTTTTACTTCTCTCTACCACATACTGATGCTTCAATTCTGAAACTCCCATTAACAATTTCATTTTTGCTCACTACATTTCTCCCTTCCTTAGCTTCTTGTGCTAGTGGCCATAGCTTGGCCTTACCATTCACAGGCTTTGCTTTGTCTATTTGCCACATAACTCCCAGCATCAACATTAATACTTTTTTTTAATTTGTGAAACCAGTTCCAAGATTGATTTTTTTCTCTTACTATGTATAAAGGCAATTTTACAATCCTATTTCTATGCTTTATAAGCACTATAGCATAGCCCAGCATATGCAATTCATTGCAACTGACATTGACAGCTTTTATATTTGTCTGTCTAATTGGAACACGTGTTATCCCGTGATCACTTTCCAGCACAATGAAATGCCCGATATGCTATCAATTTCCATTTTGATGTTTCTATTACACATTTCTAATTTTAACATAAATTTATTACTCAGCCTTGCTCTTGTATTCTTTACGCTCACCATATTATCTGTTACAATTTCATTTTGACTCTATATTATTCTGCCACTGATGACTGGATTTTTTGCCTTACACACCTTTTTAAGATATTCTTTTACATTATGGCACTTTTCCCCCAGAAACCTACCCTGACCTTTTATGTATTCTGTTTTTACTACAGCAGAAACAAATAATTAATTTCTTTTATCTATTTACTATATCAGCTATTTTATGATCTGTTTTTCACACACTTATATTTCCATTATCAGTTTTATTTTTAAAATATGCAGCTTGTGCTAATATTAGCTCGTAAGGTACCCCTTCTTGACAACTGACTTAAAGTTCAAATCTGTATCACACAGGCAAAACTCTCTATACAGTCATGCTACTCAGGGCAACCCAGAGTAATCAATGGATGCCATAAGGCTCTTGCATAAAACCCCAATTCAGTGCCTACCCATCCAATATCCCCAGACTAGTTTCTGGCTTTTGGCCTTCATCAGTGAGGAGCCTTGGATCTGAGAGCACTGCACCTAGATCTTAGGATCTAACGCAATCCTCCAGCAGCCACCTTTTATCTCTACTTAACTACAAAACTATGAGAATGAAAACATATTTCAATCCAAGCTCATTAGCCTAAATAGTCCTATAGGTCTGAACTCAGTTCAGTACTCATACATTTTGGTGTCTTTGGTTCTTTAATAACCATAGCCACCATTACCCTATTAGGCAGGATTGGTATTAAACCACTAAACATCACATGATCACCATATCTTATGCTTGCTCATAACTGCTATTAAAACAGGCAACACTCTCCATACAGTAGTGCTACTCAGTGCAAGTCAGAGTAATCATTGGATGCCAGAAGGCTTGTGCATAAAATCCCTATCTAGTGCCTACTCATCCAATAACCCCAGACTAGTTTCTGGATTGTGGCCTTCATCAGTGACAAGCCTTGGATCTGAGAGTGGTGGTGGCTATGGTTATTAAAGAACCAAAGGCACCAAAATGTATGGGTACTGAACTGAGTTCAGATCTATATGACTAGCTTGGATTGAAAATATTTTTGTGCTTTAAATTTTATTCTCATAGTTTTGTAGTTGAGATAAAATGTGGCTGCTGGAGGGTTGCATTAGATCCTAAGATGTAGGTGCAGTGCTCTCAGATTCAAGGCTCCTCACCAACGAATGCCACAAAGCCAGAAGCTAGTTTGGGGATATTGGATGAGTAGGCACTAGATAGGGATTTTATGCACAATCCTTCTGGCATCCATTGATTACTCTGGTTTGCAGTAAGTAGCACTACTGTATGGAGAATTTTGCCTGTTTTAATAACAGTTATGAGCAACCATAAGAAATGGTGATCATGTGCTGTATCTCACAGCAGATTTTTTCTCAGACTATTATCAAGCTGACCCCATAGTAACTGATCAGGCAATATTTCCTCAACATAGTTCCCATATAAGCAATCTTTTGCTAATTGCCTTAATGCTAAAGAGTAATCTTTTATAGATTCACCATTTTCTTGTCTTCTGTTTCTTAGAGACAACCAGATGATGTACTTCGACTGACTGGGGCTGAAATGATCGGACATTTTTTTTACAATCTTCTCATACGTTACTGTATCTTTATAGGTAATTCATAATACTTATTTATTGTCGTAATTACCCCTCTGTTTGAAAGGCATAACAATGCTGCAAATTTTTCCTCTCATCCACAATACCATTTAGCAGGAAAAAATTTTCTGAGTAGCGTAAAAATGGTCATTCCTCAGTATCCCATACATCAAATTTGGCTATTGCCAATTGTTCCAATGACATTTTTTATTACATTATATATACATATATATTCATGTGAACAAATCCTAATTTATACTAAACTATTCTAAAACAAACCTATTTACACGAGACACTAATATATAAACACTATTATAACAATTCTCTACTTTCGCTTCTGGTTCGATTGCGACTATTCTGTCGACTGTGTCAGCTTTGTTGTGTATTAAGCTATGAAGCTACCAACAATTATCACAAAAATATTAATTACCCAAAGCGTTATTAAATAAGAATAAATACATTAACTATGGATCATTATTTAATAAAAGTTCTAAATCTTCAATGCTATAATCACCGCCAAACAAACAAATACTGCCTCTACTGTAGTGGTGGACCTAAGTGATTGCTAAAAGTTTATACTCACAGTACTTAAAACACAATTCTAATTGGGCCTTCTCAGGCATACACAAAATAATAAAAGACTGGTGAGGTTTATAAACATTTTCTTTAGCCAGCTTTCTTTCACCTTCAGAGGCACAGGCTCTGGGACACTTCCATCATTGCAGAAAAGTCTAGGGCACTTATCCCTCGGCTTTTCTCAAAAGTCCTTATGATAGCAACAACAACAACATGCGATGAGTGGAGAAAAGCTGACGACACACGCTCTTTTTTGCATGCACTATTTATACTGTTTTGCTTGATATCATTTTAAAAATTCCTATCATTCCAATGTACTGTAAATCTGTTTGACTAATGCATCTTTACAATGATGATAAGGATCCAGCTTCTAATTTCGTCCGTTCGCATTCCATAGTAAATATTTATTCCATTTGTTTTTTCTAAAAATAGTTTAATGGTTTGATTTTAACAATACAGTATGTATTCTTGGTATTTTAAATCTACGAGTTATATCCGACCTGGCAATTTTTTATAGAATACTTTTAACTTACAATGTTTATCTGTTTAAGTATAATTTATCTGCAAACCAATCTTTTTTTGTTGAATTAGACTTAAATTAAAATTATCAAAATAAAGTTTCCTTTACTTTACAAAATTTATTTTTCATTACTTTTTTAAAAACTTACATATCTAACTTTATTTTGATAATTTTAATTATTAATTATTTTTATTGTTTTTTAAACTGGATATGTATTTACGTTTTATTATTATTCTTTCTCTGAAGTAAAACTTAGCTTTATAACTTATAACCATCAAGTTACTAAAGCCTAATATATTTTCTACAAAATATAGCAGACATAAAGAAGTTTAAATAAACTGTTTAACAGGAAATATAACCTAATCTGAATGCAGACTAATAAATAGTCAATTATTACATTACAAATTGTAATTATAATTTTCAAATTGCACCCAAAGTATTACTTAAATAATAAATATAAAAATGCTCAAGACTAAATGGATTTGTAAGTAATCACTAAATCAGTCAACATTCTAATAAATAAACCATTAAGCATCACATGATCACATTTCCTATACTAGCACATTAATTGTTGATAAACAGAGCAAAACTCTCCATACAGTATTGCCACCTGTGCTAAACAGAGTAATCAATGGATGCCAGAAGGCTTGTGCATAAAATCCCTATCTAATGCCTACTCATCCAATATCCCCAGACTAGTTTCTGGCTTGTGGCCTTCGTCAGTGAGGAGCTTTGGATCTGAGAGCACTGGATCTAGATCTTAGGATCTAATGCAACCCTCTAGCAACCACCTTTTATCTCTACTTAACTACAAAACTATGAGAATGAAATTGAAAACACAAAAAATATTTTCAATCTAAGCTCAAGCCAGAAACTAGTCTGGGGATATTGGATGAGTAGGCATTAGATAGGGATTTTATGTACAAGCCTTCTGGCATCCATTGATTACTCTGTTTAGCACAGGTGGCAATACTGTATGGAGAGTTTTGCTCTGTTTATCAACAATTAATGTGCTACTATAGGAAATGTGATCATGTGATGCTTAATGGTTTAACACCAATCCTGCCTAATAGGATAGTGGTGGCTATGGTTGTAAAAGAGCCAAAGACACCAAAATATATGGGTGCTGAACTGAGTTCAGACCCATATGACTATATAAGCTATTGAGCTTAGATTGAAAATATTTTTTGTGTTTTCAATTTCATTCTCATAGTTTTGTAGTTAAGTAGAGATAAAAGGTGGTTGCTAGAGGGTTGCATTAGATCCTAAGATCTAGATGCAGTGCTCTCAGATCCAAAGCTCCTCACTGACGAAGGCCACAAGCCAGAAACTAGTCTGGGGATATTGGATGAGTAGGCATTAGATAGGGGTTTTATGCACAAGCCTTCTGGCATCCATTGATTACTCTGTTTAGCACAGGTGGCAATACTCTATGGAGAGTTTTGCTCTGTTTATCAACAATTAATGTGCTAGTATAGGAAATGTGATCATGTGATGCTTAATGGTTTAACACCAATCCTGCCTAATAGGATAGTGGTGGCTATGGTTGTAAAAGAGCCAAAGACACCAAAATATATGGGTGCTGAACTGAGTTCAGACCCATATGACTATATAAGCTATTGAGCTTAGATTGAAAATATTTTTTGTGTTTTCAATTTCATTCTCATAGTTTTGTAGTTAAGTAGAGATAAAAGGTGGTTGCTAGAGGGTTGCTTTAGATCCTAAGATCTAGATGCAGTGCTCTCAGATCCAAAGCTCCTCACTGACGAAGGCCACAAGCCAGAAACTAGTCTGGGGATATTGGATGAGTAGGCATTAGATAGGGATTTTATGCACAAGCCTTCTGGCATCGATTGATTACTCTGTTTAGCACAGGTGGCAATACTGTATGGAGAGTTTTGCTCTGTTTATTCTAATAAATACTTTTAAGGTATCTTAGAGATTTTAAATATCTGCCTAAAAAGCTAAAATAAAATTTTACATTTCATATATATAAATACTTCAAAGCTATCCATTTTGGTTTTAATGGGTAATACCGTTGTCTCTGTACACAAATGTAAAGTATTAATGTAGCATTAAACTATATAATTATGCAAGGCAGAGACAAATATAATTTCATTTGTAACTTTACATAAATTGGTAAATATCACTCATTATCAAATATAAATATGTTGGAGATAGTAAATAAAATAAAACTGTATTTAATCTTACAAAATTTGCTATACCTAAATTAATTATATAAATATAAAACTATAATCAGCAAAATGGCAGGTTCATCATCTCTAACATGCTGTATATAATCAATATATTTTTAATAACAATAATAAAATCTAATTAAATTATATATATATTAACATTTATCTAAATATATAGATTTATGTAAATATAGGTATTTCAGCCAAAAGACAAAATTCATGTTTTTGAAGAAGGCTCATCTTTGATAAAAGTATTAGCAGCAATCTATATATTTAGATAAGTGATATATATATATATATATATATATATATATATAATACAAATAATGATAAAGATTTACTAACCTCACTAAGTTTATTGTGTCTTAAATCCAAGAATTTAAGTTGTTTCAAATTAGCTAGAGAGTTTGGTAAACTTGTTAATGAATTCTCACTTAGACCTAATTTTTGTAGGTTACTTAAACAACCAATTTCTGGAGGTAATTTTACTAATTTGTTTCCATATAAATATAGTTCTGATAACTGGATGAGCTGAAATAATAATATTTCAAATATTAAAGCAATTAATAATACATTAGTCATTTTTTTCTTAGATTTTAAAAATTAATGGCAGTAGCAGTTAACAATTTTAAAAACTGTATAGTATTTATTTAAATTTTTAAAAAAGGCATTTTTCTATGTAATATGGTGAACAATTATTCTCAATATTAATATACATATGAAATAATTTCGTTGTGTGCCACATATCATCAACGTAGCTTCAGAAGAAATAATAAAGAAACATGGCAAAACAAAAGGTTTAAGCTAAATTGTGTGATAATTATACAAAGCAATCAATCACTGAATCATCAACATATCCACTTAAATTATATATACTGGTCCTTTAATATCTAATCCTGAGAAAAATATCCTTTAATCTCTTATGCAGTGATTTTTTGTTTATGAATGAAACACTGTGTTTAAGTATATTTCTATTTTATCATATCCTGAGCCATAGCTTCTCAGCAAAAACAGTTAATATTGTACTTCTTTAGAATTATCATCCAGTTGCTACTGAACCCCCATTTTTAAATATTTACTATCTCATTGTCTTTATTTCAAATTTGTAGAAAAATAACATGAATTATACAACCATGAATTACATTATTTTTGTCATTATCCATCAGATAACATGCACAATATTTTTCTACAATAAAATTTTAATTTCTTATACATTTTTATTTAAATAACTTAATTTAACCTCCCCTCTCAATTTATTAGATTTTCAGAAGAAACGATTGCATTAAATTTTAAGATGGGAAAAAATTTATTCTGACACAGATTCAAATATCAATGATTTTTTTCGATTTTTTAGGCCATTAGAACTCGGAAGATACTTTTTCATCTGATAGTTCCAACTAATATTTTATTCAGAATTTATCTTTGGAAAACTGAATGAAGAATAAGCAACCTGAACTTGCAGAAGCTAGTGATGTATCAGACTTTTCATTCTGACAACTTCTGAAAATGCCACTGACCATAATGGAAGAGCAAATTTAAACCTTCACACCAACAATCCAGTCCTGAAGTTTCTCTTTACACATGAGTAATAGATTTTATATTTATTTACTCTTCAATGAGAAAATTTATGATAAAATTATTAAGAAAACTAATAAATCTGCCAATCCCTATTTTTTGCTATGATAACAAATTTATCATAAGACATATGTAGTTTTTCTGGAGGATGTGTTATATTTTTATACAAAATCAATATAGAAGTATGGAATGTAGAAGTAAAAACTTTGTGAAATGTTATATTTAAAACATGGGAAATGAATTACAAATAAACATTGACAACTGATCAAAGAAATATATATGGAAATGATAATAGAATATCTGTTGAGTGCACTAAGCAATCTGGAAAGAAGGAATTAAATTAATAAATGTGGTTGAATGGGGACAATATAAACTGCATTTTAAAAAATGTTGGTGTTTTTTCTTATTTCATTGCTGTGTGTGTCACCAGTAGAATGAGCTCGTAATTTTTAGCATATTGGAGTTCAACACTTTTATAAAGCAGATAAGTGAGGGAGAACCCTGAAGGTATCAAAAGCCAACTAGGGTTTTATAGATCATACCAATATTACTTTATTTTATGTAAGCCTCAAGAGCTACTGAGGATATTATATTGTTTAGGAAGTAGAAGGGTTAAGAATAGCAACTTTTATACAATCTATTGAAATCATCAGAAGAGTTAATGTGTGGGCATAAATTGAGAACTAAATTATCACCTTTGCATTCCAGATCACAAAGTAGTCTTCCTATTACCATGACAGGAAAAATGTTTAAAATCTGTGAACCAGTATGGGTTGGGGACATAATTTATAAGAAATGGATCAGAGGAATAATTGACAAAATATTGTCAAAACAAATATATGTAGTTATTGGCCTGAGTGGTTTATTCTACAGATGTCATATAAATCATATTAGAAAAAGAGAACCAGAATTACAACTCAAAATTTTTCTAAAAACAGGAAAACAGGAAAAAAAGCAGAAGAAAAACTAATCCAAAATTGCAGAGAATATTGAAGACGTAGAGGAAGTGCATCATAGGGCTAAAAAACAGAGAAATCATTCAGTACCCATTCCTTTAAAAAAGAAACTGCAGAGATTGAAGGATTATGTGTAAACTAAATAAAAACTAATGTCTGGAGTGAAGAAGGAAATGTTATATTCATATACAAAAACAGTATATAAGTAAATAGAAAAAAAGTACTCCAGAAGTAGTCAGAAATAAAGAATGTAAAGAATTTTAAGTAAATGAAGATATCAATAATTCTGTGCTAACATGCTTAGGTTAGAGGTTTAATATTGTAAAAATTATATGTTTATCTGTGCTAAGTGCTTTCTAAGTTCCTGGTCTTCATATTCATAGCTGAGTGCAGATGATAGTAATGAGGAGATGTATTCTAATTTATGCAAGTTAGTTAGCTGTTAATTGTGTCATAAGTCTTGGCATTTTATTTTGTTTAGAATAATTAGTAATGCCATCTTTTTGAAATGGTGAAACATGTCTTTTTTGTTTATTGACTGAGTGTCAAAATTTATGAAGTAGGCTTTTCATTTTATGCTTATGGTCATTTCTCCCTCTACATACTATTGTGGGTATTATAATCCTCCATTCTCTCAGAAGTGGACTATTCCAAATTCCTCCTTATCTGATTGGATTAAGGATTGTTTGCTGCAGGCCAATAGGCTGATGTATAGCTAAAACATAGTCAATGATTATTACAGGCCAATAAGCAACAATGCTTGCTGAATCCGAGGGTTTTCAGTAAGATCAGGGATCTGGCCATAAATAGTCGTCCTTTTGTGAGAATCAAAGAAGAAGAATGTCTGTCTAACCTGAAAAGACTGTACGCATTCTCCCAGAGAAGCCCTGCAAACCTGAACAGCAGTTAGCATTCCCACTAATAGCAATCTTCTATTTGTCTATGCAGCTAGGCAAGTCCATAGAGAGATGATACTGCTAAGACTACTGTTAACTTGAGGTAAGCTGTCTAGTACAGCCCACTAATAGAAATCTGCTATTTGTCTACTCAGCTAGGCAAATCCACAGAGGGACGACACTGCTAAGACTACTGTTGACTTGAGGTAAGCTGTCTTGTACAGCTGGAAGTCATTCTCCCTGCCCGTGAAGCAAGCTATCAGGTGTAGCTGGAAGCAGTAGAACCACAAGACTTGGGTTCAAGAGTTCACATTATAACTATTATTTATTGTATGTATGCTGTATAATTTATTGTACATATTTGTGAATAATAAATATTATATTAACTGTAATACTGGTATTAGTATTATTTTCTGTAGGTTGGGTCTGTAATCCAGACCAAACATAACAGTGGGGTCGGTGTGTTTGAATCTGTGTCCAGTAGTCTTTTCATGCTCCAAGAATGCTGATGTAGTCTCTTTATTATTCAGTGCCCTTTTATATATGTACATGTGTTGTGATGCCCTATTTGTGATGGTTGTTTTTGTTTCCCCATAATATGAGGCCCTTTCCCCAGCCTGGGGGCATTGGATTTGGTATACAACTATAATGGAATGTAGAAGTAAAAACTTTGTGAAACATAATATATATTTAAAACTTTGGAATAAATAAATGATAGGAAAAGAATTACAGATAAACATCAACAACTAATCGAAGAAATTGATATGGAAACAATAACAATAGTAGAATATTCGTTGAGTGCACTAAGTAATCTGGAAAGAAGGAATTAAATTAATAAGTGTTGCCCAAGGAAAAACAAAGGCAGAGACTATATACACTGCATTTTGAAGAGAGTTGGCATCCCTTATTTCATTGATGTGCATGTCACCAGTAGAATGAGCTCAAGATGATCACCATAAGGGAGTTCAATGGTTTTGTAAAACAGATCAGCAATGAAGGAGAACCCAGAGAATCAGATCTGAAGATACTGAAAGTCGACTAGGGTTTTACAGATCATACTGATCTTACTTTATTTTATGTAAGCCTCAAGAGTTACCGAGGTTAAATATTGTTTGGGGAGTAGAACAGTTAAGAGTAGCAAATTTCATAAAATCTATTGAAAGACTGTAATTTGTGGGAACTCAAGAGAATTGAAAAATTTAGCAGTGGCAATAAATGTCAAATTCATTTCTTGCTAGTTATGTAGATAATAAATTTGTTCTGGATCGGCATTTATCTTTTATATATAATTATTGTAAATAAATCCTGTTTCTCTAAGCATTATTATTATATGTATTTGATTGTAGGTTGTTTATTTCTTTTCTCTTGCATTTGTTGTTGGAGGGGAATACACTACAATTTGGAACTAATATCATGTATAAGTCTGAGGCAGCCTTATTTTGCAGACATGATGCTTTGTAATAGGTTTCATAATTTATTATTGTGCCTGCATTTCAATGATAATGAAAATATGCCAGATAACAAAAGACTTTGAATACACAAAATCAGACCAATTACAACATAAAACTCAAAACTGCATATCAGATGCATAGAGAAGCAATAGCTGATGAACCAATCACTAAATTTACAAGTCATAATACAATATAATAATATGATAATTCAAGACCAGTAAAGTAAGGGTTAGAATGATGGATCTATGCAAATAATCAATGAGCATGTGCACCATGTGGAGTTATATATAGATAAAATACAACTTCTGATTCTAGCTAGTGTCTGGGATCAAAATGTGCTTACATATTTTGACAACATTCAAAAAAAAAGTATTGTGTTATTTGCCTTTTTAAAAAAGGTATGAAAGTTTTTGATTGAGTGGAATAATGTTCACTCTGCAAAAGTACTTAGAAAGACTGCTTTATTAATTTAAAACTAAAACTGAGATAAGCAATGCACCTCTTCAAACTCCAGTTCACTTAGCTTCTTAAGAAGTCATGAATAATGTGCCAAGTCCATACCCAATACGTTCCAGTATGTTGGATAAGTTATATATATTATGCACAGAAAGGAATGACAAGAGAAAAATCAAGGAATATCAACTCAATAAATAGAAAAGACACCTGTTCTGCCATTTCCAAAAAATGGATAATATACTAGATAATTTTGCATACATTTGCATATAATGACTTAATAATCTAAGAGACTATGATTACGGAGTAACAAAACTCTGAAAGTGCCTAGTCTTCAGAAATTATGATATTGAAAACCTACAGAAATTATTATATATAAAAGTTTCACCGCAATACATCAGCATGTTATTAATATGCATTGTTATTAATTTCTTCATTCTTTTGCTGCATGATTACAAAAACATTTTATTATTTGCAAGTAATCATTTTGTAGTTATCATCTGATTTTACTTTAAGTAGATTCTGTCTACCAAAATGACATCTTTTTCATATGAAAAGACAGATAATAAAACCACATTATTTGTTTTCTATTTAGTTATGCTATGTATTGAATATAAGTCATCTACAGCTGAAGAGTAATTAGACTAACTTATTCTTCAATCATTTTCTCTCCATTCATTATATACAGACACCTAGGAAAAATGAAAGGTATCAATGTTTCATTTTTTTTTTTTATGTTTTGACTAATAAATTGTCATCGGCAAATTATGTTATATATCATTTTAGTGAGAATTTGTGAGAATATAATGTATTTGTAAAATTTATGTATTAAAAGTTAAAAATTCTGAAGAAATATTTTGTTATTTTTTATTATTTAAAATTTATAATGACTTTACTATCTCAGTTTTATTACATTGTTTGATGTTTTATCCTTCTGATAATGTAAACTACATTATTTTTATATAATACTAATTGAAGTTATTATATATTTGTTCAGCTTTATTACAACTCTTGATATTTTCTCTTCCTGATCATGTAAACTATATTATTTTTATATAATGCTAATTAAAATGATCTTTAATACCAGTTCTCCAAAAATCCAATGTGACTACTGCGATAGTGAAAAAGTTAAAGAATCTTTGAAATATTATCAAACTCCATTTCGTTTACAAATTCATGCCCAATGTTAAAATAAAATCTTTGTTTTTTTTTTTTTCACATAACCATCTAATAAAAATGTACTTTTTCAATTGCAAATTATATATCATATGCAAGATAATGAGTGAGCAACACTATTAGAGCTTATGGTCTATTTTGCAGATGGCATCATATACCATTACTTATAAATGACCAAAAAAAATTAAAAGATGTTATTTTGTGTAAAAAAAATAAAAACAAGCAAAAACTGTAATAAGCAAAATAATACATTTAATTTTCAAACAATCCATAAGAAATTAAATTCAAAAAATTATTTATTTAAAAAGAAATGAAAAACATGTTTGTCAAAAAATGCTATAGTTTTATGAAATGATAATAAATCTTGTAGCCTAACCAAAAAGTAAATATAGTCTTTCACCAGTGTACATTTTATAACAAGTATGTTTTTCCTTTGTTATTTTTTTATCAACAGATTGATTTTTGAAATTTATTATGGAATTACATTTAGTAATATCATTAAAGCATTTACTTTCATGGGTTTACTTAATACTTTTCTTCTCATATATATATATATTGTACTGGTCAAAACATGTTTATCCATCTAACATGAGCTGGAACTCACAAAATGTACTTCAAACCCAGTCCAGCCCAAGATTTAGGTCAGGACCAACCTGGATTCAAACCCACTCCATAAGCTCCAGATCAAACACCTAATGAATAACATAATAGTGATGGCACATGAGAATTAATTTTAAATCCGGCCGACTAGGAGAGCGGAGAAGACAATGAGACATCTCTTAACTATGACTACATTAAAATAATAGATAAGCATGGCTGTAATATGTGGTGGAAGTGGAGGAAAAAGGAATTCGAACTACTCAAATAAGTTAGACAATAAAATATATTTTAATATACTGACAAGTTATTATAATTATAAAAATTATATACATTTATAAATTAATTACATTAGTATGTGCATGAATGAGCAAGCGGTAGATAATTACATAGTGTCATTCACGCTATTATTTCTCATATGCTCTTTATTAGCTAAATAATATATTACAAATAAACACACATCTTTGGTGGGTCCAATATTAAGATGCCAATCAGTATTAGAAAGAATTACATAATACTGCCATTAACGCTTTGATTTACGGTTCTGAAACGTGGTGACTAACATATGATTTAGGGGAGCGTTCTGAAATTCATTATACATATGATATAAATTATTTTCACGCCATTGAGGTCGTGAAAATAAACAAAAGACAGTTGAAAAATTATATTTGAAACTGATGACAAAATATTTAATGAAAAATTATTTTAACGATAGTAAGACGAACGCTTTATTTTCCCCAAGGCATATAGATACTCTTAAATATAGATATATAAATTACGAAGGTGAGATTGTATATGATTGAAATAAACTTAATTAATAAATAGAAGTAATTGGCATTTATATATATATATCTTTTAAGCAAAGCTTAATTTTAATATTAGAGCATTAAAACTGGGTCATGAAGCAAAAGAAATAATAATAATAATACGAAGAAGTTTGCGGTGCTGACATAATAGCCTAAAATAACTAAGAGGAAAAAGGTCGTGCTTCTGGATGAAAAATGAAATCTCACACTCCCTTCTTGGGTAGTGCTTAGAGAAAAGTGGATAGGCATGGCGTGGCCCAGACTTTTGCTGGTATAACCGACGCGAGAGGCCTTTTATCTACGAAGTGTATATGCATAGCGTGTGCCAAACTTATGGGATCACCGCCAGAGGCTTTTGATATGAAGAAAGAATATGCATAGCGTGTGCCAAACTTACGGGATCACCGCCAGAGGCATTTTTATACGAAGACTTGAGAAGAAATCTATGGGTTCGAACTCGTCGTAACCCCCAGATTAAGAAGCACGTATATATAGAATGAAGATAGGCTATATGACAGAAACGCAGTACGAATGAATGTCTCTAACGACATGAGATAAGTTTTACTGCCTTAAAAATAAATGACCCTTGTTTGAATACTATAATACGCCATGCAATTATAATATATATAGAGAGAGAATATTTCATTTAATAAAATATATGTTAAGATTTTATATAGCAAAAGAAACATTAAGATTTAGATTTCAAATTAATAAAATACACGTTAAGATTTGATTTAGTAAGAGAAACATTAAGATTTTCCCCCATCCCTTCTTCTGCTAGTTAAAATAAATCAATCTCACCTTCATTGATTTTACAATAACTGAAATATTTAAATACAAGATTTGAAATTTTAAGAGTATGGAAAATATAAGAAGACTGGCAGTTATAGAAAATAATTAATGGGTCACTCTTTCAGAATTGAATAAAAACAAAACATTTTAAAAGATTTCAAAGCGTTAATTAGCTTAAGTTCTAGATTTACAGAGTTAAACAAATCAATTTTTATATTAAAAACGAACCTAAAATGTTGATTCATAAAACAATCTGGCGAACGTATTAATTAACAATACGTTATATTTTAAGGGAACGTTAATAAACTTGATTCATGAAAGTTTACTTAAAAGACAGAAAAGATTTTTATAAATTAAGCTCACCAGTTTGTTTGAGATTGGCAAAACAATAATAATAATAATAATAAAAACATATATATATATAAAATCAAGTAATAAATATCTGACCGCACCAAAATTAAAGAAAGGTTAAAAGCATATGAGATAGGATTAGATATAAAGAAATCATTTGAGAGCAAAATTACATTCACAGATATATATATAAAAAAGGCAAAGTTAAAGAATACATGAGAAGAGATCTTGATAGATTATTTAGACTAAATTGACTATTAGGTGGCGGCTTGGAAATTTACCTTGCAATTTTAAGAATCCATTTTAAAGTATGGCACGTGCACGGCGAATTGAGGATCCAAATGAATTCTTCTTAATGACAGCAAGTTTCTATTAGCATTATTAAAGTTCTCCATCGGGCCTTTACTTCACTTGAAGGTAGCAGAATATTATGGCAGTGGAAAACGACCCACAAGGGTCAGGAAATGATGGATTTACTACTACATCATTTTAAGTTTCACCGCGATGTTAACAATCATTTCACTAGAGTATCTAATCTCTTTCAATAGTAGTTAATCTCCCTTATGATTCAAAATTCAGTCATTTTATACTTTTTCCTTTATCATTTGTTTTTGAAGATGCAATTGTTAGATAACGTCCAAAAATAAATTCAAATCTATTTCCAGATTAGAAATAGATTTGACAACATGTTTTTAACACAAGTAAATCTTTAATCTACTTAATCCCATTTATTTTAAGTAAAACTTTAATTAAAAAAATACCTTCCCCAGATTAAAACAATAGTGCTTCCAACCCTTAATTATTTTTGGACAATTATCAACAGTCACATCTTCCATATTGGATTTTATAAAAAATATACAGTTTAATAGAAAAACAAGCAATTTAAAAAGAAAAAGCTAAAAATGACATATAATAAATATTTAAAAACATCAATATTTTGTTAGTAAGTTTTGCTCCTATGTATATATTTGAGCCGCATCTATAATACTTTAATAAAAAAGAACTAATAATTAATAAAAAGAATTAATAATAATTTTAAAACATGTTATTGAAACATTAAATTTTATAATTTAGGTGCGCATCTCAAATATATACATGAAATATATATACACGACAAAAAGGAGCGGGATGGGAAATAGGGATTTGAATACAGGTTAGTAGGTAGAAACATGAAGCACAATCTTAAGCTAAGATTTACTGCTTCAATATATATATATATGCTTGTAATGTTTATATATATTGTACCCTTTTGTTAAGGTCAAAAATGTTGAAAAAGCCAATTTCTTTAAAAATTTTAAATTAGGAGAAGTATAGGTATTATAATTGTAATAATAATATTTAAGCGGACTTAAAACTTAGTAAAATAAATACATAGAAAGTTAGAAAATATTTTAAATAATAAAAAAGCAGAATAAGTTAATATTGTATGGTAGAAGTAAATGGTGTCAGTTACACTTAAAAAATGTATTGAATATCTTATTAAATAAACTTTTAAAAATGCTAATTTTAATATATTAAATATTGTTGAATAAATTATTAAATTTATCTTCTAAATTAAGTTTAAATTATATAATTATTTATTGAAGGTTTGATCCCTATGGTGTATCAAGTATTTTAATTTTAGTAATTGTTTTAAAAATGTCAACATTTATTGTAAATTTTTATTATTACATTTAATAATTTTTCTAATATATAGTATTCTTGTAATAAAATATTCATTTAGAGTTTTTTTTCAGACAGTGTTTCAAAATTTGCAACACTATGTATAGGAAGCAGCTCACATGACTGATAATTTTTGTGTATTGTGCTTGCAGGGTTTTAGAGAAACATTTTAGTTATTTTCTAAAATTATTGATAAAACTGAAGCATTTTATACATGATAAAATAAACTTGAATAAATATTATTTAATTTTTAAAGGTATTTTAAGCTAAGAAATGTAAATTAAAAAATTGCTATATTTAAACTAAATATTTTTATAATTTCATAAATTAGTAAAGATTAATAAAATGTATCATTCTACATTTTTTTTTTGTTATAAAATAAATTATTTGTATTAAATATTTATTATATTTATTATCTAAGATGATGGTTCATAATTTAATTTCCAATTTTTAAAAGTGTATAATTGGGAAATATGTAAATAAGTCTGTAGTCTGATGATTTGTCAGCCAATCAAATTTGTTTAAAAAACAGATATAAATACTATGTGTAATGAAGTTGTAGTGGTTATTGTTTTAAAATTATTGTTGTGATAATTAGTATCAAGCTATACTACTATAGGTTAGTAATATATTTAATTTAGCAGTCAATTATTTAAATTTTTAATATAATTTTATTTTTAAAAGTCGAAAGAATTAAAAACTAGTATTTAGTACAACTAAAAATATGTGAATAAATTTAATACATTTCCTGCTAGTGGAATATTTTAAAGCTCAATTAAAATTCATTGGTAAACTATGGAATGGGAACTTATTATAATCTTGTGTATAGGAGGATTGGAGATGGAACACCGAACAATTTATAGGAGCATGGTTTGTGCCATATAAAAAATATTTATTTATTTTTGCAGAGTATTTCAAAGTTGCAAACAAATATTATCCAGAGGTATGATACATATAGTGAATATGTCTATATTCATAAAGTTTAAAACTTTAAAAAATATTATTTAAGAAAAAATTATTGGAAAAGACTAAAATGTAATTTATCTCTGAACTCTATAAAACATTTGAGATGAGCTATTAAATATATTGCTCTCTCTCTCTCTCTATAATATTGACATTATTTAGAAGGATTATAGTATTAAAAAGAAGATATATTTATCTTTGAAGCAAATTATATTTATACTTTTGGAAGTAAAATATTTTAAAAAAAGATAACTGTTATAAAGAATATAATTGCTAACAAAAGTTCTATTAAAGAAGTAAATATTTAAATATAAAAACCTGCTGTTTTTTTTAATTGCTACAATTTAATTGCAAAGAAGAAGAAAAATGGATAATAAAAAAAGAAAGATATTATTATACCAGAAATACATAACCTTTTGTATTTAAAACTTGGATTTGTCTGTTTATTTTATATGTGCCTTATTGAAATATAAGTTGAAAATGGAAGGACATTTATTTTATCCTAAGATTACATGTTAATAAATCTGACCATGAATGATGCATCTGCTCCCGAACAACTTGGAGTCTACAAACGTACATGGAAAAATGACCCACCTTTTCAAAATGGATTTTTAGAAAAACTATTGAATAAATACGTGTTCTCCTGGAAAGATTTACAGAAATGGACTGTCTTAAATATCTTTTAAAAACAGGATGGACATTATTTTTCAAGATTTTTGCAGATTATAGAAGCACCAGGAAGGAGAGTTTGAAAGAAAAAAGCTTTAAACAATACTCATCGCTTAGCAACTGCAGAACTCCAATTTGTTAACAGAACTTTTATAGGATTTTATACAGATGGGGAATATGTAACTTTAAATTTCATTATTATTAGTTATTTATTATTTTTAAAAATATACTAGCATTAGAATTAGAATTTATTTATAGGTTACAGTAGAAGTTACATTTTTAGGAATTTTAATTCTAATAATCTTAATTTTAAAATCTTTTAACAATTTTTTTTTAATTTTTGAAAACATTTCTTTAAAGTATATTAGTTTATGATAAGCGCTGTATGGATCAAATGTTTTTTAATATTTATGTAAATTGGACCAGAAGATATCAAAAATGTGATTACAAATAGTAAATCACATAGGTAATTTTAAATTGCTTTAATTATTATATGATATATTTTTTTGAGAATTGCTTGGAATTTTAAAATATTTATCTTATGTTACATGAATGAATCAACATACGGCTGTGTGAATTAATAACACATAGACTTTTCTTTTATTAAGCGATATAAGCTATGAATAAAAATATGCATATATTTTTTATTTATAAAGTTTGTTATAACTTTATTAATTACCATAATTTTATATGATCCTTTATTGAATAAACTATATTATATTTATTTTAAATATATGAATATTGATCGAATATTTTAATCAGTCATTTGTATTTGCGGCTAAGTTTAAGGGTGTGAAACCATGACTTATAGTATTTGTGGTTGGATAAATTAATGTGTTAACTTTGTTTATTATTAGGAAAATTGCCTAGTTATTTTATAATGTTGGTTGTTTAAATCTATTTGAAATTTTTAGATGATAGTGAACAGGAGAGTAGAAAAATGAACCCCTGGATGTTTATATTTGTAGGATGTGTTAAGAAGATAGGAGAATTAGCCTATATTATATCTAAGTAGATGTCATACAAGTACAGTTAATGTAGCCCTGTATTTTTGTATTTATTTCCATGGAGAGTGTTTGATATTTGTATTTAAATGTTTTGTAAGTGCTAAAGAAAGCCAAGACATTATTTCTTAAGGCATTAGACGAAGTCATACCTATGCTTCACACTGTTTTCCATGTGGATTAATGAATTATTTTATACTATTGAGTCTTTACTCTAGTTATTCCTTCATGTCTTATACATTATACTTCTATCTGAATTTCATTAGTAATGCATTGTGTAGTCTAGTATTCTGAAAGAATAATAAATAAACTTAGGATGATGAATCATTTAAAAAAAGGCAAGATAGGTTTTGAATTAAGTAGAAATGCAAATGATCTTTAATGTTTAATGCTGATGATAAATGAGAAAAGAATCATAATTATTCTTAACCCTATCACATTTTGCTTTTTCTGATAGTTTTTTTGTCTCACATGTCAACGTAAAAGATATAATAAAATCATTATTACTTATAAGAAAATAACAAATTTGACTTTATTTAATAGATATTCTTGTTCACTACTGAAATAAATTTTAAATGTTCACATTTTGTTACTGTAAATATTTAAAAAATGAGGATGTATTCAAAACAAAGACTTTACACATCATAGTTTCTAGAAAGATTATTTTCAGTTTATAAAATCAGTTAAATATTTTTTAATTCTCATTAAATTTACACATCCGAATGAATAATTATTTATTTCTCTAATATCTAATGAATTATGCTTTAAAAGTTCAAGATTTTTGAATATTTATTGCAAATTTGTGATTTTTTTCTTACTCGTAAATATCAAGTGGTTTGTTTATGTCATAGCTGGTGTTCAAATTTGCTTCTGGCCATATTTATGTTAGCTGCTAATATAACATTATATTTTTAAAAATAAAGTATTTCAAGTCAAAATAAATTATTAATAATTTATATTTCTTGATATCTAATAAATATAGTGCAAATTATTTTTAAAAAAATATCTAAAACCGTAATAAATTCGCAAATAAACATGTTTTTGCATCATTGGAAATTTCAATGTCGTAAAACACCAAATGTTTTACAGCCTTGGCAACACACAATGGCTGATCATATCAGGGCAGGTTTTATGTCTATTGTAAGAGCAGAAATTTTGAATTTTGCGCATTTTAGCATGGAATTTTCGGGAAAAATTTTTATTATAATAAAATATACCATTTTACACGCATTTTAACATATAATACTTATGAACAAATTCACCAGGGGGCAAACTGGCCAAAAGATGTTTCTCTATTGTCCTGAAGTAGGGTAAGGTTAATATATATATTTTTAAATATTTTGATCATAAAGGAATCATAATTATCCCTAATGTTTTAAATTTTTTTTTTTGATATTTTATGATTTTTCATAAAACCATAATATTTTTTGAAATAATGCATATTTTATTAATAAACATAAAAATGAGGAATGTAAAGTGTATGATGGATGCTTATATATTTCATTTACCTTTTTATATTTGTTTGTCAGTGATGAACCAACATATCCCACTGGATGGCGCTGTTTTCACGCTAAAACACATAAAAATGCCATTTCTGCGGCCGACACATTCGAACCCGCGTTTTCTACAATACAACCTTTTATGTTGTACTACATATTGCAGGCCACTATGTCACATCGCAGTACAGCATGTATGTTTACGCAGCAAATACATTTTCCCAATTCGCACAGTTTATAAAAAGGTTACGGCTTGGGGAGAGAATGTGTTTTTTTTAATTGGATGAAAATGTTATTTTCATTGGATTTTTATTTTTATTTTAAAGTATTGAAATGTTCAGATTTTGTAAAGTAATAATTAACAGACTTTTTACACGTAGTGTATTGAAGTTTTAAGTAGTAAATGTTGATGAGATATATGTATAAAGTGAATTGGAATTAGGTAACGCATCAAGTAACGTACTGTTCATAACATTTCCACGAGTGTGTATATTTTTGAAATAAAAAAGAGCATTAACACAAAAATATCCAGTAAGAAAAGTACAATTGTACACTGTTTTTTTAAATGTCATAAAAAGCATATATTATAAACATTATATATATATATTTGTCGTTGTTTAAAAAGTTTTAGTTTCTTTCTTTTCTCCGACTACAGTTATACTTTGTTGAATATAGTTTACGTTTATTGTTATCATTTATTTTATAGATGTTAGTAAAAAAAAATATTTACAAAAATACGATTTTGATATTTTTTATTTTAACCGTAAACCTAACCCTAAAACTAACCCTGAAGCTAACCCTAAAACTAACTGTAACAACTTTTACTTTTAGTTGTGATTCTATTTGAAATAAAAAATAGCGGTAAACAACAAAAAAAAAAAAGCCGTAACCCCAGTAAAAAAATCTCCGATAGAAAATTGATTTTTCTAATAAAAAGAAAATTTAAAAAAACGAATCAAATTGTAATTTGTTTATTTTATTTTACATTTATTATTATCATTTAATTTGTATACGTTAATAAAAAATAATATTTAAAATTAAATAATATTTAAAAAAGACGATTTTCTTTTGTTTTTATTTTTGCATTACAAAAAACACATCAAAATGATTATAATTAACGGCCCGTGAATGATCATATTTTATAGTTTTAGCATGATAACTGCGCCATCCAGTGGGATATGGTTGCTCATCGACGAGAAGCTTATATTTTGTTTTTTGAACATAAAACATATCATAAAACTTAAGAGTGGTACCAAGCAAATTATTTTTAATACATGAATAAACATTGTTTGTTACTTTTTATTTTATTAACCTAGAATGAGCCTTAAAATATATTTTGATTGATAAAATATTATGCTAAATATTTTTCTTTTATATTTACTGAAAATAAAGAAATAGTATTTTCTTATTCATTAAATTAGTAATAAACTTAATGTAATATTGTAAAGTAAATAATAGAATTTAAATATTTATACCTGATAAATATGTCTGAATAAAAATTCATAAGCCAGACTGAAGGCTTACACCTTGATGATTTTTTTTTTAGATTGGAAACTTGTAACCTAATCTTTTCTTTTATTTAATTTTGTATATATATTTAATTTTTAATATCATATTTGTTAGTTTTTTATTAAAGATTGTAAATATTTTGTACATAGTTGATTTGTTAAATAAAATAAATTTGTTAAAGTTGTTTTATAAAACTTGTTGTCAGTGTTATTATTGATCCATTCATTTCCAAAAAAATTGATCCACAGAACTCAGAAATTGAACATATAACATATTTTGCACATTATAAATAAAATAGTTTATTTAAATAATGATAATTGTTATTACAGAATATGATACAGAAATATCACATAATATAATATTATCTTTAGTCACAATTTATTATTTTAAAGTGCTGCCATCAGGTTAAATATTTCTTGTTGCCACATATTAATCAGATTATAGCATACTTTTAATATGCCACATAATAAGTAAGAGAATTGGATTATTGTAGTATTATTATTATTAGTGGACAGATTGTTAAATAGATTATTATAATTAGTGGACAGATTGTTAAATAGTACATATAATACCAATTATTAGTTGGATTAAGTAAAGGAGTATTATCTTTTTTTTAATCATCATCATCATCTCATCATCATCATCATCATCATCATTGTTTAGGTGTAGCTAAGAATGATGCAAAATCCCTCATCATACTTGGCTACATGATTTTATAAACTAATTAGAGATTTTCTTTAAAGAACTTGAGATGATTACATTTTAATAACAGAGATTATAATTTATTTAGTAATATTATATTAGGTTATTTGTAATATTTTAAAGTCTTAAGAATGGTATGGATTTATATTATTGTTTGAAATAAAAGGGGGAATAATGTTCTTATGTCATTGAGATTGTATCCTTTGGGATATATGCTCAATGTAGTCCAACAACTATACCTTTCATCAAATGTCTCATGATTATTATTATTATATTATTTTATTATTTATTTATTTAAATCGAACCATATTCTTATTATTAATTAGAGCTAGTGGAGTGATAAAATTTATCGTAAGGTATTATTAATTACTCGTTTCTATTATATTAAGATTGAGAATTAAGTAGGAGCATTTATTTACATTTGTTTATTGATTTATTGATCTGTGGGTAAGGGTACTATATATATATTAATTACAGCATGCATAGTTTTTATTTTTCTTTGAATAAATAGCTTTTTGAATTTTAATTTCTTATGAATTGCTTAAGTTTAATTACATTTATTGCCATAAAATATTTTCTTTATGGATTGCTCTTTGTATAATTATTAGAGCATTAGTGACATTCATTTTACTGTTTGCTTTTGAAGTTTATTTATGAATCTGCATGTGGCTTCATTATAAAAATGTTATTATTTCCATGTTTTTAATGAATACAATTGTTGCTGGGCTGCTTTTTGAAATTGAAATATATTATTTTACTTCTTACAGTCCTAGTAGCAAATTTATATTTTCATATTTTTATTGCTTTGCATAAAATATGATAAATAGATTTTTTTTTAGTCATTGGTATGTTGCTTCAGCTGATGAGTAGATTAGAGTCTCACATATTCCTGACTGATCTTATAATCCTGCCATTATATTTTCAGAATAATAATTATATAATTTATTCTCATTAAGTAAGAACATTATTTAGATTTGGAAATTAATTTACATCAATATTTTTTTCACTATGAATGAAAATAAATTTTCCTTATCAAAAATATTGATATTTATCTTTTTTTAAACTTTTAACAGGACAATGATGTCATACTCTACATGATACAGATTAAAATTTCAGCAGTGCAAATAATTAGCCTTTGCTAGTAAACATAAATAAATCGACTAGATCTGAACATTTCTTATATTGAAGGCAATGTATTACTATATATATATTTTAATTTTCTTTCCACCATAATGTTTGACTTGCATTCAGTTGGTAATTCAATGATGATAATAATAATAATCTCAGTCAAAAATCCTAAATCAATTCCAGATTAAAGGGTATTAGTTTGATCAAATCAATAAAATAATTATTCACAGTCTGATATTATTGGTATTGCTAGGAAAATGACAATTATATAAAGTATAATAATACTTTAAAGAATCTTATGAAATAATGATACCACAACCATCTGCCATTTCTATTTCAGAGTTTGAATCTAAGATAGTTAAAACTTGAAATATTTTTTTAAAATTATAATCACAATTAGGATTTTTCTTTCTAGTAATCACTACCATAGTCAAACCATTCAATATTGGTTTCTAAAGGGATATTTTACATTCCAACTGACTAGAAAAACAGGAATGGAAAACTGCTCAAATCTTCATTATCTGGCATTTCCCAGACTTGGTAATTTCTCTCACTGTTGCTCTGCCAAAGAGATATTTAAAAGTTATTTTCCCTACATAACAGTTAAAAACATTCAGACAAATTGCTAGTTAATAATATTAAGTCTTTTTCCATAGAGAGAATAAGTAGCATATTCTTTCTTCAAATGCACTATATATTAATTCAAAAGTTTTTTTTTTTTTTTCTGAGAACACAATTAAATACAACTTCTTTCATAATCATATAGCAAGTTTCATGCTTTATAGGTATCGAAAGAAGCATTTACTACAGATTTATTCCAATTTAAAATTCACTAAGTATCTATCTGTATGCCATGAGCCTTCATCACATCTCTAACTACAATCATGTCAACACAGGTTTATTGTAAACCATTCCACTCCATAGTTTTCACACTGCTCTGATTTCTAATAAAATTCTTTTAAGGCTGTTATCCATTAATCCACTTTTATGTTCTATTCTATCCATTATATTCAATAGATGTTTACATTAATAATTAAATTATCTAAATTTTTACATTTTTTATAAACCAAACAAAAAACATTACTAAATAGTTTAAATATTTTACTTGTCATTAAATAAGAATAAAAAAATTTTAGGCTTTATTTGATCTAGTTCTTGTTTTTTTTTAAAAAAATCTTGATATTATTAATTTACAATGAATTCTAAGAAAATTATTTAAGTGATTCAAAAATGATATACAAAATTTTATTTGAAACAAGTTTTCGAAAACTAAAGACTACTAAATGCATTTATAATAATATATCCTTGGCAACAAATCAACTTTTTAAAAATAGGTCAAATAAAAATTTAACTTTTACTAGTTAAAGTTATCATTTAAATATGTGTATAAAATACTAAATTATATATATATTGTTTATACATGTATATACTACTAGGATTATCCATTCATTTCTTTATTACATTCTAGCGCAATCTATTATGAACTTGAGAAATCAATGGACTGTAAATAATAGAACTATTATATCCACATCTCTAAATTAGTTTTCAGCTTAAAACTTTGTCAGTAAGGAGTTTTAGATTTATTTCAGAAACTAACACGGAACTTTAACATTATAATACTGATCTCAAATATTTCATATTAATCAATTTTATAATAGATGATTCTAAAATTCAATAAAGACAATGAACTGCTGCTCTTGAAAGCATAGGTTAGATGTAAGTGAAGAAAATCATGAGTGTCATGTTGATATATAAATAAATAATGAATCACTTCAATGAAATTATTATGTAAATGAACTAACTAAATGTTTGACATGAAGAAAATATGCTATCAAATTTTTAGTGAGTTTATGTATATAACAAAAAAATAAAAAATATTAAAAAATTTTTTGTTAAAGAAATGCGTTTATTCATGTAAATATACAAAAAAAAAAAGAAATTTCTTCAGCTTTATGTTTAGAAATCATATTCCCAAAAGATCACACCCATTTTCTTGTACCAATGGCAATCTATTCAAAATGAGCATTAATTGCAAGTTTATTTAAATGACTCTTTAAAAATCTGACTTTTAAACATGATCAGCCCACTTAATTTATGAAAGCTAAAAAAAAATTATTTATTACTTTTTAGTGCATTTATATGAATAAAAGCATTTCTTTTACATTTTTTTTTAGTTTTACATAATTTCCAGAAATTATGAATGAAAAACGTTAATACTGATAGATGGCAGTACTGTAACAATTACTGAATCCCATATTTTTCCTAAATTGTTTGCAAACTTTGAAAAAATGTAAAGTAGATTGGAAATTGAAAAAAGAATGAAGATTTAGTTACAATATTTCACAGAGAGATAAAAAGCAGATTAAGTTAAATAAAAGCTTATAAAAACAACATTACAAAAAATAAAAATGAGAAAACAAAAAATTAAGAAAAAATAACTTACAGCTTTAACTGTTGGTGGAAGTACTGAGATCTAAAAAAAATCAATATGTTCATTTTCAATAAAATTATTATTTTTAAAAACAATTATAAGATTTCATGAAAAAATGCTAACAAAAAAATGCATACGTTTGATTTGCTAAGATCTAATTGGTTTGCTCCTTCTTCCTGACACTGTGTAAATTTTTTCTGTATATCCTTAATAAAAAGATAATGCAGAAGTTATAACACATTAATAAATGTAAAATTATTATTTAATAAAAAGTCTCTTTAATATTATTATAAAGCCTTTAAGTAGTTCATTGAAGAGCAAAAACCTCTCCATTAATCTCTAATAGAAGAACAATGAAGAAGACATTAATAATTTCACTAGGCTTAATGGTTTGGATGATATTCTGTTTTATTTTACTTTCTAGATGATGCTAGTTAAATGTCATTAACCAAATGTGATTGAATGTTAACTGGGTCAGTCATCTATGAGTCAGCTAAAATTCATAGACCTGAAAAAAATTCAAATTCTATCTGAACCGGTTATGAATCCAGAGGACAGAAATGATAAGTGAATGTATTACTACATCTTAAATTCCTTCATATTATTTAAATGTTTATAAAGTAAACACAAGTAATTTCAAAATATCATTATAAAGACTCCTAGTATTTTTATATTTCTAAGATTTATGAATACCCAAAAATGTTAGAGAATAAATATACTCAACAAAAGTATTCATATAATCATATTAAATAAAATATATAAAAAGAAAACTGAAATAAATTAGGAAGTTCATCTATAATTTTTCTAATAATAATAAAGTCGCAAATAGAAGTAAAGATGATCACATGTTCAACATGTGTAGAATTATGAGGAACTATATCACATTACAATTGTATTTGATATTTGTCTAACCAACTAATATTATACTCTCATCTTTATCTTCTAGACAAAATAGCTGAATACCCATTTAATGATCAACTATTGGATAATTAGCTGAATTGGTTATAACCATCACTCTTTTATAAAATACTATGCTTATTGTTATTTGAAAAACATTCCAAGGTTCAACCAACATGCATTTGGGCCCAGATTACAGACATAGACATGAATGCACTAACTATCATCCTATATAAGCCATCTTACAAAGAACTACAGCATAAAAGCAAAACAAAAAAAACCAACATCTTAGTAATGAAAATCTCCTTTACCCGTTATGATAAACAAAATGTATCACAAATTTTGTCTTTAATTTTGAACAATGATACTTATTGGAACAATCCAATTAATTTGAAATCTTTGCTATCCAGCTATGAATAGTTAGATATGGATCAATACAAAACAGTTATCAAATAAGTTTTAATTGTTTTGCTTGAAAATTCTCTGTTATCTGAAAAAGTTATCAATCTCTATCTGAATTTGAAGCCTAGATAATGGAAATGATAAATTAATGCATTAATCAATAAATCACAAGGCATTTTTTTTAATAAACCACGAGGCATTTACACTCTTAACATACTTGTTTGCAGTTAAGAACTGTTTGTTATGATTAATTTAATAGAGAACTGATCAAAATGTCTGTGGTTAAAGTCCAAATGCTGTTCAGATAAAAGCGCCATCCAAACAATAAACAACAAATTATCCCATAAAAAACAAGCAGGTCTCAAAGCAATAATTAACTATTTAACAGATAAAACTTTTTAAAACTATAATAATAGTAAAGCTACTTGGACATGTAATAGACTGATACAATAAACAAATGCTTATGGCAAGATTCAACATTGAAATTAAAAATGAAGAAGTCTATAATAAACTCAAGTAAAACTTAACAATAATAAACAGAACTTTTAAAATTTATTTATAAGGTTTAATAATTTGTCCTCAATTATTTTTATAACCAATAAGTGAAGCGTTTTGTGATAAAATGCTTAGAACTTTTAAGTAGTTGATGCATTAACCAAAAATTCATCAGTAAATAAACATCTACCTACTATTAACTAGAGTAAAGGCCTCAAATTTATTGAGTTTGAACAAATTAATGTCCATGCTCTGACAGTAAAAATAAAAAAACACTTGGATTATGATGCAGCCTTCACCATTGGCAAGGGTGCTCTTTTAAATCATTAGCTTTTCTATAATTAATAAAAATAGAAACTAAAAAATCAATACAATTTTATATTCAGTAAAATGAAATAATTTCCATAAAATTTCATACAAATATTATTATCCAAATGATTTAAATAAATATAAAATTTGTAGTGCTTTTTATTTATTCATCAAATGAAAAAAATTGGAAAGATTATTGAAATATTAAAACAGGCAAAACTCTCCATACAGAAGTGTCACTCAGTGCAAGCCAGAGTAATCAATGGATGCCAGAAGTGGTGATCATTAAATCAGGCAAAACTCTCTATACAGTAGTGATCATCTGATGTTAAGTGGTGATCATGTGATTATTGAAATATTCTGATAAATAAATAAAAGGCAATCCAAAATTTTATTATATTTTATATTTAAATAATTTTTAATGGTTAGTTGTTTATAAGATTCATTACTCTAAAACTGTATTAAACTGCACAGTGCAACCATTTGGATAAAAATTTGCAAATTACTTCAGGGCTCAAAAAAAAAAAAAAAGAAAGAAAGAATCTATAGATATAAAATATATAATAAAATAATATCTTCAGATAGGTAATAGAAAATAAAATGAATTAAAAGCAAACACGTTTGTCAAAAGTAATATTTTTTTCCTCATGTGTCATAGCATCAGCCAGAAGCGAACGTGCTAACCCGGGACAACCGCTTGTAAAGCGGCTGTCGCTGACCTCTCGACCACCAATGCTTGACAAAAGTAATGTTTATATGACTGAATAAGACATTTTGTGTTTTATTATAGAGAATGATATTTATACACTACATTTCAATGAATTACTAATTTTAAAAGCACATTGAAAAAACGTATAAATTTCAATTTTACATTCTTTATAATTATCATTGAACTAATTTTATCAAATAAATCAAATTGTTATTAAAACAGGCAAAACTCTCCATACAACAGTGCCACTCAGTGTCTGGAGAGTTTTGCCTGTTTTAATAACAGTTATGAGCAAGCATAAGAAATGGTGATCATGTGACGTTTAGTGGTTTAAATCAAATTGTATAAATAGTATGAAAACTCAAACACTTTCTCAAAATTCACCAAAAAACTTTTTACATAGCATTCCCACTAACCAGTTTTAAACATGTGAATAACAGAAACTATTATATTCTGTACCTATCTTAAACAGAATATCAAACCTGCAAAAAGATCAGATTGATTTAACCAATAAGAAGATATTTTCAGCAGAAAATCATTATTAAAAAATAAAACTGCTTTGAATGAAACAAAATTGAACAATGTTTTCACAATCAAAAACCTAAAAAATCTAAATCTATTTAATCTTTTTTAAAAATAATAATAAAACTTTGTTGCTATCTAACCATATACACTTTTTTTTTGGAAGTATTTATCTTCTTATTGCTCTCTTGAAGTATGATGCCTCATTGATAATTTTTCTTCAGTAACCAATTTTCAATTTTTTCCTCATTTGTATAGTTGTACTCCTCAGATATTTATAGATTTATTTTTTAGCAATTTTAGTACAATGAGAATCAATTAAGAGTTATAATCAAGTACTCAGAATATATATATATTTTAGTGATCTTCTTTCATTTGTAGTTCATGAACTTGTTTTCATAAATCATTATAATATTTGTCATATAAATAAAATATAACTTTATATAAAAAAAATGAAAAACAAAATTAAATAATATGTACTAGATCTGCAGGTATTGGCTTCATTTTAGCAGCAGGCTTAGGTTTATTTTTTCCAGGTTGTATTATTGTCACCTGTTGCTGTGGTTTGGTGGCCTCATCATTCATTGAGCTTGTGCTTAACTTCTTTTCCTAAAACAACAAATTACACATATTCTTTTGTAAATGAATTATGAATGTTAAATAAAAATTATATATCTAATACTTTATTCAATCTTAAATTTTCTAAACAAATGTACTGTAACCGCCCCATCGCCGGCTTCCCTACCGAAAGCCCAGTAAAGTCACGTCCTTTATATCTGGACGCTTTTGCCGTATTCCTACGGTGACATTCTCGTGTTTGGTTGATGGTTCACTTCTATGAACCTGCTGTGTTCTTGCGTCTGGGGAATTACATAATGTTCTGTGAAGATAATTTCAAACACATATACACGTACGCTTTATTTATTTTATACGTAAATTCGGATTGAATCCAAGTAGTAGGCGCCAGGAGAATTTTTATAAGAGTCCGCCACGTATGTGCATAAGCTCACTCAACTATATCACAAAACATGCCCGTGCATCACTCCAGTTGGAAGCAAGAAACGAACACAGCCAATATCATCTTTCAAATTACATCGTATATGTGATCTTTCAATCACGATCAATCAGATTTATCATATGAGGGCCCCCCCTATATCCCACAGAATAAATTAATCAAAACTTAATATTAATCTAAGAGAGCATAATAAACATAAACATAAATATAATCAAATCCCAACACCAAAAATATCAAATGCATTCATTCATATACAAACAAATTTGATCGCTCCAGCACTCATTCCCTATTATATAAATTTATGTTGAAATTCCAAGCAATTAATAACAAAAAATACTAGTTAAATAAATGTTTTATTTTAATCTGTTTAATAACAATTCATGCAGGTATATGACCGGCAAGCCGAGATAATTTAAATATAGATTTCAAGGTGACTTCGCACATATTTTAAAGAATGTTAATCTGTAGGCAAACTTATTTGGTTAGGTTCTCGAATCGTTCATTAATGGTCATGAGTAACTTTATCATTTTAGCTTAATGTTTTAATAGTTCTGGTTTTTAAAGTTATTTTACTTTGGTGCATAAGTGAATACGACAATTTAAAGATAGCTACCTGTGGAACGTAGAACGACTGTAAGAGGGATCCTGAGCGATGATTTCTTCTTTAACGAAGCATTCTGGCAATTTGCAAGGTCTCAAAAGCGTGTGTGGTCCTTATGTGAAGTTTCTCCGGTGTTACGAGCATCCTATTGGCAATCAGCTGAGCTGGACGCAGAGGTCCGGCGGTCAAGCCGCGAATTTTATGTTCAGCAATGCATCTCCGTTAGATTTCTACACGAAAGTTAGATTTTATTTTTTCTCTAGTTCTAATTTTAATAATCCTTAAAAGCGCTGTCCGGCCTTTTTGATCTCTTCCTTCCTGCCCTCACACCTTGAATTTTTTTCACCCAATCACTCCCATGCACCTGTGAGTCCCTTCATCTTATAAGTCCATCGAGTATTAACTCAATTCAGTGATTTCTGGGATCGTTTACACCACTTTGGAATTTAACTCAATTTGACCATTTTTTCAGGTATTGTTTCGCTGGAGACAGAAGTCTGAGTTGTACAATAGCAGTGTACACTTTTTCTCACCTCTGTTTCTAAATTCGGCTTATTTTATCTAGGCGTACCAACGCATATCCTGCCTATTGTTTCAATTTCTCTAATTTTACATTTACTAATTACCCCCATTTAAAATAATTTTAGATCGCTTGGAATTTCAGAACATATTGCAAATTAATTAATTCATTTTCACCTTTTGTTCAAAATGATTCAAATGATTTAATAAAAATGTCAAACTTGCGTTCAATCATTCCTCTTTCTTTATTTAATTAAAAAATGCAAAAAAAAAACTTACAGCTAATGATTACAGATTTATTCTTAAAAAAAAAACAAAATAATAAAAAAAACTCTTTTACTTTTTTATTTCAATAAATTTGACAGGTACTCTTATATAGCTGCGATCATGCTTTAGAAATGGCTGTTTCTCGTTTATTATTAAAGCAAGACCGCTTTTTAACAGTTTTGTTCCTGTCATTCATTTCGTCAATTGAATATATGTTTAATATAACCTCATATGCCTGGGTTCAAATCCCATGTAACACTATTCCGTTACAGTATATATATAACTATAACAACGTGAAAATTTTTACAAACGTATTTAAATAATAATTGAACTGCTCTCTAGCTGCAAAGATATAAAGACTGATTTAAATTGGAAACACTGGCTGGTAATAGTTCTGGATGGCTGTACATAAAAAGATCTAAAAGACAGTAAGATGGGATCACGCTCTTATTGTAAAATGCTATCGAACTTTGCAGCTAGAGGGCAGTTGAGAGATTGAAAGAATTGTGTGAGAGAAATGATGTTACGTTTGTGGATGTGTGGAATTTTTTTATTGGGAAGTGGGAGTTATTTGGTAAAGATGGGTTGCACTTAGGGAAACAAGGAAATGAAGTTTTAGGGAGTCTGATTTATAAAAAATATAGTTCGGGAAACTTGTAAAGGAAAGTGGGATTTTAAATTGTAGTGTTATTAAGAAGAAGAATGGATGGGATGTAAGGATTAAACAAAGGGCAGTTGATTTAGATATAAATGTAGATGTGGAGAGGGAATGGGTCTGTAAAATTAACGGTAAGCAAGTTATTTATAAGCATAATGGAGAAGAAAGAATAAAAAAAAATTATAAAAGAGTAGTTAGGAAAGAAAAAAATGTTAAAATTGGGTATTTGAATACGCAAGATGGTAGGAGACCAGAAAAGTGGCAAGAATTAAACAAAGCAATTGAAAATGAAGAGCTTGCGGTATTAGCAGTAGTGGAAACACATCTAAGAGAAGAAGAACCTGTTTGGAAAATTTGATATGGCAGGGTATAAATAGAAAAGAGAAAAAAAAAAGGGTGGTGGTATAGGTGTTATATCAAAAAAATACTTAAATACTGTTAAATGCCAAGAACATTTGTGGTTTGTAATAAGGTTGGGAAAACAAGAATGGATGGTGGCTATAGTTTATATAGCTACTGGAGATAATCAAACTATAATGGAATGGAACAATAACATATATGAGTGCCTAGTTAACGATATAAAGAGTTTTAAAGAAAAGGGGAAGAGAATAATGGTTATAGGAGATATGAATGGGCATATTGAAAAAATTGATGATATAGACAATAAGAATGGACAGCTTTTGAAGAAATTTTGTCAGAGAGTAAATTTGAGCAATGGAAACTTATCTAATATTTATGAGGGACAATATACATGGTCTAGGAATAATATATCCCACACAATAGATTATATATTGGTAGAGAAAGAAAGAATAAATAAAGTACGGAAAATTAAGGTGTTTGATAATGAAGAGAGAGTATGTAATAGTGATCATAATTTTGTTATAATTGATATGGTTAGTAATGTGATGGAAAATAGGAATAAAAATAGAAACAATAGTGAAAGATGTGGATGGAGAGTGAATGATAAGAATAAGTTAGAAGAGTATAAAATACAAGTTGAAAAAACCATGGAAGAGTTGATTGGAAATGAGTATGAGGACTAGTGTGATGAAATAGAAAAAGTGGCAAATAGAGTTTTAGGTGAGAATATTCAGAAGAATAAAAGTAGTAGAAAAATGAGAGTTAGTAAAAGTGTAAAAGAGAGGGGAAAAGCATGTAGAGAATATGAGTGTGCTATTAAGAACAAAGGAAGTGAAAAAGATATTAATGCTAAATGGGAAAAGTACTTAGAAAAGAAGAAGTTAGCTAAAATAGATAATTATAGAGAGAGAATGAAACTAAATAGTAAATTATTGGATGATATTAATAAAAGTGAAAGAGATGGGAGTAAAAAATTTTGGAATTACATTAAGAGGAGAAATTTAGGGGAGAGAGAGATAGTATTACTGGATGAGGAGGGTATAGAGTGTAGCTCTAGAGAAGAATTAGAGAGAATATTGAATAGTTATGTAATGGATATAGAAAAGATGTTAGATGTGAAGGACAGAGGGATACAAAATATGAAAGCATATAGTAATGGGAATATTACATTTACAGAAAATGAACTGAATGAGGCAGGGAAAAAATTGAGAAGTGGTAAGGCAAGAGGATTAAATGGATGGGCAGCAGAGATGGTAATGAATTTGGAGCATAGGGCAAAAGTAAAGTTACTATCATGTTTTAATAAGATGGCACAGAAGAGAGTTTTTTCTGGGTAGTTGGAGTAATACAAGAGTAAGATTATTATTTAAAGGAAAAGATAAGGATCATAGAAAGTTAAATAATTATAGACCAATAGCTAACATCAGTTTTATATAAAGTTTTTTCATATATGGTGGCTGGAAGAGTTGCAAAATGGATGGAAGAAAATAATGTAGTGGGGGAAATGCAAGGAGGTTTTAGGTCAGATAGGCATATAGGAGATAGTTTATTTGTAATTACACAGCTTATAGATATGAGTGTAAATTCAGGTAGACAGTTATATATGAGTTTTATAGATATAGAGAACGCATATGATAGAGTGAATAGAAATAGATTATGGATAAGTTTAGCAAATCTGAGAATGGATGAAGTTTTAGTGGGTGTTATTAAGAAATTTATATGAAAATAATTACTATACATATCAATTAGGGGATATAGAATCAGTTAAAGTTAAAAATGGGGTGGGACTGAGGCAAGGATGCCTTATGTCACCTATTTTGTTTGTGTTGTATTTGAGTGAAATGGAGAGAGCAATAGAAAGTCTAGGAAGAGGGATAGAGATACTGTTAACAGGTAGCAAGAGAGTATATACATTGTCGGGTCTTTTTTTGCGGATGATGTCTTTTTGTGTGCAGAAAGGAGAGAAGATATGGAAGTTATGCTGAGGACATGCGCAAGGGTGGGTAAAGATATGGGGATTAAATTTAGTGAAGAAAAATCAAATATAATGATGGCGAATACTGGGGAAAGAGACGACAAAGATTTCTTATTGGGGATATAAAGTTAAGTGTGGTGAACAGATACAGTTATTTGGGAATCATCTTCGAGTAATAAGAAAAATTGCTTGGATGAATGGGAGAAAAAATTGATAAATGAAGCAAAGAAAAGAAAAGGATTGATAAAAAATTTAACAGTGTTTTCATATAATAAATATGATGTAGCTAGAATTGTATGGAAGGGAGTGGCAGTAGCAGGGTTAACATACAGCAATGATGCATTATCTGTTAGTAAAGGGGTATTAGATTGCTTAGAAAAAGTACAAAGGGAAGTAGGAAGACGTGCATTAGATGCTGAGGTGTGGACAGCAAAAGAGGCAATTCAAGGAGAAATGGGATGGTCAAGTTTTTATATGAGGAATGCAAAAAGCAAATTGAAAATGTTCGATAGATTGCAGTTTATGGATAATAAAAGAATAGCCAAAATAGTATTTAATTGGGTTACAAGTAAAGGGCAGGCAACAAGATGGGTGAGAAAGGTAATGTGGTATGCAGAAGATTTGGATAAAGAAGTTATGTCAGTATACTTGTATAAAAGATGGGATGATTGTGTTAGGAGGATTGTTGAGTGTTATAGTGGGAAAGAGTGGGATAGAAGAATAGATGCATTAATAAAGAATAGGGAGTTGGAGAGATGGAGAATGAGTATGGAGAGTAAAACAAGTTTAAACATATATAGATGCAAACGAAACATTGGGTGTGAGTTAATTTATGATAATAGTAAGGAAAGTAGTTTATTGTTTAAGGCTCAAACGGGATCTTTAGCAACAAGGGAATATACACGTAAATGGAAAAATATGGGTGATTTAGTCTGCCAGTTGTGTAAAGATGGCATAGAAAATATTAGGCATTAGTTACTTCAATGTAAATGTTTGGAAGCAGAAAGGATACAAATAATGAAGTTATGGAAGGCTAAATATGAACAAAGTGATTATACAGCAAGTGAGTTATTGGTTTTTATTTGGGAAAAAATAAGGGGGATTTAGATATGAGAGTCATGGAGTTGACAAAGATTATGTTGTGGAAATGGGATGGAGTAGATTATGGGAAAACTTAGGGTGGACAATGGAAAAGGAAGGTAAAGTGGCTAACAGGTTTCCCTGGTCATAGCTGCTGAGAGATTCCTGACGCTGTTTAAGGAGAAGTCACAGTACATCACATCACATCACGTTTGTAAAAAATTTCACATGATGTTATAGTTATTCATTATTAAAATATTTATCATTATATATATATATATTCTTTCAAGAGCAGTTCTCTTCAATTTATTCAATTGCTATCCATTGTAAACTTGTGTAATAAATAGATACTAGATCTTAGTGTTATTATATTTATGTCTCCAAATTAATTTCATGCTTATGACCTTCATTTGTACAGATCTTGGTTTTAAATGTCAAGCTTCAGATACAATTAACTCATTAATGAAGGGCATAATTCAGAAATTAATTAACATAGTAGCACTAAAATCTAATGCCTATTGATTATTTAAGCTTATAATAGAAGACTTCGAAGCAGACTAAGAGAAGTTCCCCTAAACACTTATGCCAAACATAAGCATAAGAAATTATATGTCTTGTTAATAAACATTTATTATAATTAAATGATGTCAATATGTAATATTTCAGAGAGGGAGGGGTATAATTAAATGATGTCAATATGTAATATTTCAGAGAGGGAGGGGATCAATCTTCAAGTGACATCTTCAAACGCAAAGTAAATGATAATCGAACGATTCTGCCTACAGAATGGGCTATTTATTAAGAAAACAAATATGGACAATGACATTTACAAGATATAGCATAAAATTCCTGGGAAATGATTCTGCAATCTGTTTCAAATTGATTCTAAGTAATATTCACAATGTAAAATCTGACAGAAAATTTTTCTTTGTGAATATTATTTAATATCAATTTGAAGCAATCTGTAAAAACATCTCTATGAATTTAATAGTATTCTTAAAAATATCATTTGCCATACTTTTCTTCTAATAAATAATTCAGTCTGCAGATAAAATTGGTTTCTTTTCATCTATGGTTAAATGATGTGAGCAAAATGTTTACTAATTTTAATACAATAATAGTGATAGATTTCGTCAGCTCCAAGAATATTAGAATTGATACTCATTTTAATTAACTTATTAATATTTGCAATAAATTAGAAATTTGCAATGAATATTATTTAAGGATAATTTATATCAGATTTGTAATATCATATCTGTGAATTAGATGTTGAATCTTGGAACATCAGTGTTTACATTTGCATTGCTAATAAATAATTCATTACATTTTCATTTGTTTACAACTGGATGATGACATAAGTGAATTGAATTTAATGTACACAACATTCTGATAATTCATCAACTTTCCTAAAATATTAAATATAGAGAACTAAACACTCACATTAATGCATCACATAAAAAAACCTTATAACCAAGTATATAATTTAATCTTTTATATTAAAAACTTACTATGTTACAAACCATAAGTGCTAATAACTAACAGTTATTATATGTTAATTACATCAACATAGCCTCTTACTTAAATAGACAAATAGAATATTTGTAATCTGTCATTATCAAGGCAAAATAACAATCATAGCAAATGATTTTATTTACTAACTAAGTGTAATGTTGCCTTGAGTGCTGATATTCTATCGATTTATTTAGGCATGAAAGCTTTCATATTTACTTGCAGTTTAGCATACTGACTGTATTGCCTACATATTTTTACCAACATATGTGTGTTCTTGGTATATATATATATACTCATCATCATCATCATTAATGGTCACTCATAATGAAGATAGGCATTGTAATTTCAGAAAAAGAATTGGCACAAAGACAAAAAACAAAAAGGATGTTTTGTAATGATTACAACAAAATAATTAATGAACTATAATATATATATATATATCAAATAATGCTCTTTTAGTTTGTCCCCTTGATATTTAGTGATGCTGTTTTTTTAATTTCTTCTGTAGCAAAAGTTTTACTTTTTAAATAGTTCATTTCTCTAATAAAAACTTTCCATTATTCTCTATTCCCAGCCATACCCTTCTAATAAAAGAACTTGTCTTTAAAGTAATTTTAAAATAATATTTAAAATGGAAACAGGATCTGCCCTTTATATAAAAAACATACCAAAATTCACTACAAATCAACTTTTTAGTAAGTGTTACCATTCGTTATTGGAAGATGCTAGTTTTTATATATGTCTTAATTTAATTAATTTGTCAAAGAGAAAAAATATAGTGCAATCTTTATAGATGTATATTTAAATGTCACTTAAATCTATGGGCAAATAAATATAAAATAATGTTTATTAATTAACTATGGTACAGGTAAGGTGCTAGTATAATCATGCATCTATTTAATTTAATGATCTTAAAGAAAAGAGGGTTTTATTTGATTTTAATAACGAATTTTCTTTATTGCATAGTAGCATACATTGATCATATATTTTCAAGTTAAATTTTAATCAGGCTTTAATATTGAGGTCATTTGTCCATATTTATGTATTGTAGTGCTTAGTGATAGTATCATGTCTGTACGTTCCTTATATTTGCTTTACGAATTACTTCATCAGCCATTCCCAAAATATTGGAGATACCAGTCACCTAGAGTGAACTCCTATTAAATGGGTAAATAGAAAATGGATATAAAACTATTGCAACCCTTCATTCCTGAACTTGGGCCCCGCTAAGGCCAACAGGTTCCTTCCTTTAAATAATGATTACTAGAAGTATGACAGCCATTCATAAATTAAATTGGCAAAAATGATGAGGATGCTATAGTAGTAGTGGCATGCAATTATATATATATACATATATATATATATATGTTCATTAAGTACCACAATTAATCTTTTATTTTTTTACAATAACTATGCCTATTGATATATGCTCTGTGTGCGTTGTTAAATGGATTTATTGTTCAGTATCCATTAGAGTTTAATATATTTGTTTTAGTATAATTGAGGCTATGTTCAAGCCAGAATTCAAATTATTTGGCTATTCACCTTACCATACATAGAATTACGCACCTCTCTACAGAAGCAAACTCATCACTGCAAATAATTTATATCGAGATAATATTGTAAGCCTTAGCATATTTTTATTTACACACATGGATATTCTCTGCTTATCTATATTTGTAAATGTTTGTAATAACGAATGTAGACTTTATTAGACCAATAATAAATGGTAGTATGTAATAGTAATATGGTGTAAGTGTATGTTAAAACCTGATCATTACATTACCTAGGATTTCTAATGAGTCTTATCTCAACCTGACTACTGGGCTGCATTGAGAAACATTTAACTCTTGTAAGGTTAAGGAATGAGTTGCTTAGATATGATATAGAATTGGTGATGAGATAAAAAACCCTTCAGCTATATCTTTGGGTCTGGTTAATGCAGCTATACTTACTGACTTTTATAATTTACTATAACAGGATGGGTAAGAAGGAGTGAACCTGGCATGATGGAAAATCATTATCCACCCCAAGTAAACATAATATTTCAAATAATGATTATAACAAAAGATATTAAAGTAATAAATATTAAAGTAAGATATTAATTATGAAAAAAATATATAAATAATTTTATATATTCTAAGAAAGCATGAGAGATCTTGAAATCTCTCTGTGAGATCAGCCAGATATTTTTTAGAGCAACTAAAAGTATCACTAACCATATATCAACCAGTATTATAAATAAGTATAAGTAAGCCTCATCATTATGAGAGATTAATAATAAAATAAATCAACAGTCAATCTGGTGACTGGATTTGAAATGTGTCTATTGTAGACCAGGCCAACTATTTAGCTTTTGCCAGCTTGGGACAATTATTTAAATTGGATGCACCAACTAAGTGCTAATCCATCTGAATATATAACCATAAAAACAATAATGCTGGGATATTAAAACATGCTGATCATCGTTAATGCTCTGGCCACTTAGTATCATTAATGTCCTGGCCAACTATAAATTAAATTTCTAATAAGATTAAACTAAAATAAAATGTATTGCATAGGCTTTAAAGAGTGTTTTCCTTGTGGCAAACCAGACAATGTCCCTGCACTAAATATATATCCCCTTTTACATATCAGACCATTATGCTGAAATCTAGCTCGGATAATATAATCTCTGTTAGTATGTGGCAATCAAGAGAGAATGCAATACATATCCTAAAAATATTTGGAATCAAGTTCACTGGAATAATTTTTATAATGAAATACAAGTTTATTAATAACAATAAAAAATGAAGGTAAGGTCTCTAGAATAAGGCTACACACTTATAAACTTTCTGATTTTGATTAATATGCAATAAAAATAATGACATTGCAATTTACATGATTAATATACAAATTTAAAGTTATTATTATGGTTTACCTATATGTTCCATTAGGTTTACTTAAACCCCATTCAGCACACAGGCATGGGCTCGATATAAAATGAACATGTTTGAACTGACATTTAATAATAAAAAAAATGATTAAATTTTACATTTATGTTCTATTTGACAAGCATTGATGTATATATGCATGCATACGTGTATGTACATGTAATTTCTGAACATATTTGGCTTGTTACAAAATAAACATCAGTTGTCACTTTTAAATTATAAAAAATACCACAATGGGTTTTCATAAAACATATTAATATAATTTGCACAAACATGAGATATATTAAATTATTTACATAACATATTTGAATTTGTCAAAATAATAAGGGACATTATTTTTTTATAACACATAATTACCAAATATATTTGTGCACATAAAAATGTAAATGCACATTTCATTTTGTCAAAATAATAAAATTATTAAAATATATTTTTTCTAATTAATTCTATTTGGAAAATATACTTAAATTTCATTCATTATTTTATAAGTTCTACACTTTATCGATTAGTTTTCTTTTTTCTTTTTTTAAAAAAAAGTATTATCAACTTTTTTTTCATTTAAAAAATATAAAGTCAATGAATTAAATCTTTACTCCTTAGATTTTTAATCCAAGCAAAATTTTTTGTAATAAGTAAGATATATACGATATATTACACACAAATAAAATGATAGAGTGTGAAATAAACAAGTAGATGATTAAAATAGTAAATAAATAATTGGCCATTGAATATATTTGGCTAAATACATTAGAAGGAATACTTTCATTATCAAAGCCATGTGTGAAGTGAATTGCGGAATAAAACTGTTACTATGAGAAATGCAAATTATGTTTGTCATTTTTTGGAAATTGCATAATATGTATCTTTTGCTCATCAAATTACACTCCAAGTTAATAAAGTATGCCTCTTTGATCTTTCTCTTTAAGTTGTGGTACTCTCTGCACATGACTCAAGGGTTGTCAGGAATGCAGGGGTGGCTTGTGGAAGAACTGTGCTGTGTAAAGACAGAAATGTGCATAGGCTCTGTTTATGCTTTATAATAAGCAATTGTTGTCCAAACATGCTATGTTATATACTGTTTGCTGTGTGTGTATTAAAGGAAGCTGATCTTTAGTATTGTTTATTTCACACTCTATCATTTTATTTTTGTGTAATATATCACATATATCTTACTTATTACAAATATAGACACAAAGCTTCACTTTGAAAATGTCTCCCTCTTTTTTTAATAAACAAAAAATAAAATCATTTTATATATCTCTAATTTTTTAAATGTCATTTCAGACCAAAGAATATTAAAATAAAATAACTCACTGTATATACATGTAAGGTGTTTATCTGTGTTTCCCTGCATGTATAGATAATAAGCAGTATACTTATATCAATTTCTGCATCGAGTTTCTTTTGCTGAGCTTGGCTTTGGTGATTGTCATCATTGAGATAGGTATAATCCAGGTAAGTTGGTCTGCAGTTATCTCCCTTCCGTCTAGTATTTGATGGGCATCATGCCAGCAAGATGTCTTGTCCACATTTGTAAGGCTAATTGAGCCATTAGAAGTGGGTATAGCTTCATGTGAATCAAAACTCCAGCATATAGAACTAGTAGACTGCTTCTGGACTTGCCTTCATTGCATTTTTACATTTTCAGAGTAGCTCTGTATAACCCTGGAAACCATTTCTGTAGCTATCTTTTTAGCAACAGCTACCAACTACTGCAGTTAACTACTTCTCTGCATATTATTAGCCAACAAACTTGCAGCTGCTGCCAATTCTGCAAACTACTTTTCAAAAATATTAGCCAAAAACACATTAATGTTTTCAGATCTTTGCTTTTTAATTAAAAGCTACTTTTGAAAGCAACTTTGAAATTTTACCAAAAGTGTGATCTACATGTTTTTATTTAGATAGAGAATTGTATACAAGCATTAATTAAAAGATTTCAAAAATAAATAATAGAAATTTTTACAATTATCAGAAGCATGCTTGTTTTTAAATTCAAAATCAGAATTCAATAAAAATATTTATTAGATCTTTTTAAATGTTTATTTACAAACAAAATATTATTTTTAATTCATAATTATTTAATCTTTTACTTATTTGTTATTATTCAAGGAAATATAGAAAATATCTACCAAAATTTTTATCTGTATTTATTTCTACTTTTCCTTTCAACTTTATATATATTTGTGCATAACACTATATTATTGTGTGCCATATAATATAACTCTTATAATATATATATATATAAAAAAGTTAGTAAAAAAATAATATGAAAAAAAGGAAAACATGATTATCAGGTGACCTTGAGCAACCATCAAAATAAATCTAATACTTTTAATCAACTTTTATTATTTTTCTAATACCTACACAACAGTAGGAATACTAAGTGTGTGTATATATATATAAATGAGAAAAGATACATTATACATTTGAATTATTTTACAATTTACAATGAAATAAATTAAAGAGAGAATTTGTAACTTTCTATTGAGAAGATAAAAAAATATGAAGAAAAGTACATCAATGATAATAACTTGGCTTTTCACCAGTTAAATTACAATCTACTGTTTTCAAAATCAATCTGTCAATAAAACCATAAGGACATCATTATCTTCAGCAATTGACACATATATCAACTTATTTATTATTTGCTAAATAGCATTTATACATTGTAAAAATAAAAAAAATAAAAAATGAAATCATAAGCTTCCAACAAATAAGCATTTACTATATTAAAACTCATGATATAAAAGGTTCATTATTGTAATCTTTTTAACTATGAAATTTGCTATGACTTTTATTTAAAACATTTATTTAACTGATTGACTGGATAAATATAAATTTAAGGCATCAAAATTCATTATTCATTCTTAATATTCAATACCCGTTATTTTTTCTTGGATTCATCTTTTCTGAAAAAAATTATTCAATTAAAAGAGAAAAAAAAATAACTTGATTGTTTTTTTACATAAAATTATTGAAAAATGATAAGAGAATGAATACTCAATAATACAATAAAGTTCATAATGAGGAAGAGCATTGTTCTTTTGTTTCATAAAGATTTTATGAGAAGATGAATAATCCAATAGGTTTAAAATACTCTTTTACCAATACAATAGAAAGTAATAACCTGTAGATTTATACTTTACGTTTGTCTTCAATATGATAATATTAAATCGTGCTATCATCCAATGCAAAGCTGTCAACAAATAGAAAACTAAATTAAATGGCTGAGCGCTTTCAAGATATACTTCTCATATTCATAGACAATAGAAGCATAGAAATTCATTATTAAGAAACATTATATAATTCCTTGCATAGAATTATTGTTTTAATTTATGAAAGCTAATGGTTTATTGATGACAATAAATTTAATTAGAATAGTTAAATTCAACTCTTAAAAACTAAATATGTCAGTGAATATAAATATTCAATAATTCTCATTTACCTTTTTTTTTTTTTTTTGGTATGACTATAGAACACTAAGCAATTTATGAGCTTTAAAATAAAATTCATAGGTAGGAATACATTTGTCCCTAATTTATTGTTAAATCATTCCTTTTTTTCTTTGTAATGAAAAGTTTTAAAATACCTTTTTTTTAAATAAAATTTTGAAACTTCAGACAAAAATACATTTTAAAAATTATCAAACCAATTGGATATTTTTTTCCAATTGAGTAGATTTAAGCTATTAATTTTCCACCAATTTATTGTTTGCTTTTTACATTGATTCAATTATTGATGTGACTTTACTATGTTACAATTTAAAACTGCTATAAAAAAAGATTGAATAAATGCAGATGCAAATTAAAAACTTAGGTTTAAATTTGAAAAAATATAAAAATGCACTTCAAATAAATAAAAAATGTTTAGCTTATGTTCTGAAGTTATAGTTTCAAGATTTCAGAATTTTGTGTTTCTCTCATTTCATAAATAATGTCTTCCAGGATTCTAACATTATGGTTTTAATACACGAGAGGGTACCAAAAATAATAAACCACAGAAATTCATTGCTAGCAAGCTGTATATTATCATATAAAAAACAGACAAAACTCTTCATATAGTAGTGCTATTCAAGAAATGGTGATCATGTGATATTATCATACAGTATTAATTTAATTGTGCAAACTTCAAAATCTACTTTTAGCATTTTTACAGAGAAACCAGATCTCTTTATAAAATTTCAACACAAAGTCTGGAAATTTTGTTGGAAAATATTTAATGATTTGAATAAAATCTCTATTAAAAATATTTAAAATAAGTTTAATGTTTTTGTTTTTAAAATAATTTTCACGTAAATCTTTAACTAAACAGACATATCACCAAAGATAAATAAAATTAATTAATCTCTCTATTAGTAACTTTTAACATTGTTTAATTAACAGGCTTTAAAATCTTAGATTTTTTTAAATAAGCTAATTTGTTCAAGATATGATTGCATTTTCATTTTAAAACATGCCCAGAACCTACTTCTCATATATATCCTCTTAAAATATTTATTTTTCAAGTTTACTAAAAGTGAAATTCATGCACATGCTTGTATACATTTAAGCATAGTATTTAAAACAAATGATTAAAAAAGATATCTGAGTGTTCCAATAGATATAATATCTGGCTAAATTTATTTTTAATTGTTCTTTATTTTTTTTAATTATGAATTTATTGTATCTACTGAATAAATAAGAACTGAAAATAAGATCTTTAAATTTTAAACTACTACTTTCTTAATGAATTTTTTTTCAAATAGAACAACTCCTTTTTTAAATGATTTTTAGTTGCATATGATTATAAAATATTTGATGGCACTGTTACCTCTTTTGGTTTTTTTCATTTTCTTTAGTGTTATTTTTCTAATCATGCATTTATTTGAAGATAGAAACTAGAACTAAAGTAAATATTGATTTATTGATTCAAAAAAAATCTGATGATGTCAGCATTCTACAGAGAAAGTACTATAAATGAGTCATCAATGCTAGATTCTTTGATCTCAGGCTTAAAGAACAGTTGTAAGACTATTTATAAACTCCTCTTCTATTGATGTTAGCAATGAACAAATAAGAAATACATTTTCCATAATTTATTTAAATATTTATGATTATTTTTATAAAATATATGAATAGTAATTATTAAAAAATAAATATTTTCATGATTACCTTTAGACTTTATTGGAATATATTTTATTTTTATACAAACTAAAAAATAAATAGGAATGGTAAAAATGAAACTATAATCAATAACATTCCATCAAACATCATAGTACAGACTTTTTGTGATACTTTAATAATTATAAATTCAATTTTAAATCTTAAAATAGAATTTTTTAACTTTATGATGATTGAACAATAATTTGTTTGAGTTTTAAAAATTAAGTTTAATTAACTAAAATTTACTTTATTTTTTTTTATCAGCATTAAGGTAATTATCCAATAGAAAAAAAGTTATTCTTCACATTACATACTTCAAATTTTTTTTTTCTGCACTTGCAAAGTTTAAATATAATTTTTTATGATGCATTTCAATTATAAACTTATATTTCTAATAAATCAAATACAATTTATTGATTCATAATATAGGATAAAGATTTTAGTATTAAAATAAAATGTTGAGCTATCAGTCAAACATCCATTAAGGGATTATGCAAAAAACATTGAAATGTGGAAATGTTGTTTTTAAATAGATATAAATATCCAGCAATATTGTGATCGGTGGTTATTTAATTACAATATTGCTTGATTTTTTCCTCAAGATTATTATACAGATATTCACTTTTATAATTCAGTGTTTACATCTTAAAAGAATCTGAGAAAAAATATTTACTGTACTTGCATATACATTTGTTTACTACCATAACCAACTTTAATCAGTTCTATAAAATTTATCATATTCTGTTAATATCACTTTCATGACATGTCTTTTAATTACAAAACAAAAAAACACATTTTGTTTACAATTGCCACTTTTGATTTACAATATATATATATACCTAAAATAGAAATTCCTATAATGTTATAATATTAACCAAAAAACAAAATTTTACTAAAATTCTTCCACAATCGTGGTTTCATCTATTAACAAATGGACATTTTCAAGTGAAATTCAATTAAACATACAATCAGTATATATATATACAAAACAAAATAGCCTTCCCATCATTCTCTTAAAAATATTTATTTGTTAATAAAGAAACCATGGTTATGGAAAATTTTAATAAAATTTTGTTTTTTGGCTAATATTGTAATGTTATATGAATTTCTATTTTATTTATAATTACTAGTACAGTATTAGGCAGTATTTAATTTATATGTGTACCTAAATGCTTGAATGAATACAAGATGGTTAGTTTCAATTTTTTTTTTGTTCCATAACAATAAACTGTGAAATAATGAATATAACAAAATATTGCAAATTTTACCAAATACCTGATTAAATTTGGATATGTTGGTAAAAAAATTTGATTAATTATGTATATTAATTTTAAAAAAATGGATTATATATGTATATTTGGATAGATTTATTTCATGATAATTTACATTATCCTTAATCTTGTAAATGTGAACATATATATATAATACCCAAACTAGATTGCTATACCCAGGATATTTCTATAAGACCATAACAAATTCTCTAATTTAACTACAGACATCTCTTTTAGTTATTTTTTGATACAAGAATATACATAAGCTATATTCCATTCTCAATCTCAGTTTTACACTACTTATTATGTACACATATGTTGATATAATATACTTGAGTGCGAATATATTTCTTTCTTTTATGAAACAATTATATGATCAATCTTTATTGATATTAATATAATAAAAGTTTTTGCAAATATTTAACATAATTTCAATTACTACAAAAGAATATAGATTTTTAAGCTCCCTTCAGATATCCACTCTATCTTATATAACCAATACACATGACCACATAATGTGAAAAAAAATAAAATGATCTCCAATATATGTATTTTGTGCTGAACCAGTCCTCATCAGTTGATCCAGCTCATCATCACCTACACATAGATATATAATTAGTGCTCTGTTTATATATATAGAGAGAGAGCAAATCTTCAAACTTTAATAAACAGGCTTCAATCTTCTCTACCCTCCAACTCTTCAGCTATTTATATTACTGAAACTTTGATGATGGAATGCTCAAAGTCCTTATGTGATGTCAGTACCTGTCCATTAATGTTTGAATATTTATAAACTGAGCACTGATTATGATGATCCGGTCCAATTGATGAGTGCTGATTCAGCATGAAATATATATATTCAAAAATCATATATCTTTTTCATATATATGTGAACATGTGTATCGGTTATATAAGATGGAGTGGATAGCTGAAGGGATCTTGAAAGTCTGTGTTCAAATCCCCTTTAATTACATCTAAATTTTAATTTATACATTATATTTGTATTCTAATGTTAATATTATTACAAAAGACAAATATTAACACTTTATTGTGATAAATTATTAAAAACTATTTTTTTTCTCACAATATTTTGCATACAGTATTAATTAAAACTAATTAAAAATACTGAAAATCAAATACACTTACTGGTATGTTGAGGTCCAAAACTTTACTAAAGCCAATAGGCAACATGTGTTTACTTTTTTTGTAACTTCCATAACCTAGGATGGCATAAAATATTCGCCTTTACATCACCACTGCAAACAGTTATCAATATCTTCTGTTTTCCTCTAATTATGTTAATAATAAATACAATAATTATACATATATTTATACACATTTAGAAATTCAATTTAAAATTAAGAATATATATATATATAGTAAATAATTTTTGAAACTAAAGAGTATTCAATTTTCAAAACTTAAATTAAAATTTCAAAATTATAAAATAATATTTTGGTATTATAAAGTTGTTTCATCAATAAAGAGAAAAATAATAATATTATTATTAAACAGAAGGAAGATTTCAGAAAGTGTATAAAAAAATTCTCTAAATTAACTAACTATAATGTATTAAAAACAACAAAATATATTAGCACCTATAATTATATACATAAACAATGGGAAAATTGTAATAAGCAATATTGGCCAATGATCAAAATATATTGGATGATTGGGAGAATACATAAATATGTTTAAAAAAGTATATATATTTTTGTAGTTCTTTACACTTGAGAAGTCTCCTTGTAGCAGTGAAACCTTTGGTAGTGTTTTAATATTATTTTTATGCTGGTCTGGTTGAATTTTGGATTTGGGGTAATTTTAATTATATATATATATATTGGAAATTACACACCTATCAGTTACATATATTTATTAAGATCATACAAATCATTTGTAGAAAACATTAGACTTACTCAGTCTAAAAAACAAGCCAGATTTAAAAATGGATATTGCATAGTAGATCCTATCCAAGAATTATAAAAAAGTATAGAAATGACCAATGAGTATGAATTGCCTTTTACTTTGGATTTATAGATTATGAAAAGGCATTTGACTCTAATATCATTTCTGGGGTGATTAAAACTTTTGAACATTAAAACATATGTTCAGAATATTATGTAATTCTGAAAAATATTTATTAAAATTCAAAAGCAATTATTAGATTATATGTTATACTAAAAAAATGATATGAATGTATAACTAATTTCACTTTTATAAAAGCTTTTTAGAGCAGCTTAATACAAAAAATATTTTGTGGATTATAATGGAAAGTAAGAATATAAAAATAAATGGAGATCACTTAGACATCTCAATTTTTCAGAAAATGTGCTTGTTTACAAATAATTCTTTAGAATTTCAGAAAATGTTGCAAGTGCTATTAGATGAAAGCAAGAAAATAGAACTAAAAATGTTAAAAGGAATAAAATTATATTCAGTGGCTTTTCAAAAAAAGAAAAATAAAGATTGAAAACAATGAATTATAAGGTAGTAACTATAAATATCTTGGATTGAAATATAATAAATAAAATTAATCACACAATTAAGCTTGGATGAAGTGCTTTTAATAGAAATGTAGTGCTTAAAAATATATTTTTAAATAAATACATTTTATCAGTGATTATTTATGGATTTAAAAGTTGGACACTTAATAGAAGCTCAATATAGACTGCTGAAACAACAAAATATGGAAGGATAAAATAGGAAGAGATAAAAATCTAAATGCATGAATAAAAGAATAAATCAATAAATACTGTTGACAGAATTAAGAGGGTAAAATAGAGCCATATTCTGCTAGAAATTAATGACACAGATGAATAACCAAATTGTTAAAAATTTGCAGAAAAATTTAAAAGCACTGTATGTGAGATAACAAAACATTGGGAAATTTTTAATTTTCACATTTTCAAATAAATATAATCATCTGCAATCCATTCACAATAACAAACAAATACTTTGACAATATCCACCTCAAATAATAAATAATATTTGCAATTCTATAATAGAAACTGTTTTCAATTTATCTGTGTTTATTGATTATAAAAAAACAAAATGTTTAATCATAGTGTATAAGTTTTGCACTTTCAAATAAATAGATAAAATCCATTCATATAAAAATAAGATTATAGAAAATCCTAATTTGCAATTATGGCATTTACAAACAGTGTAATTGACAGAAATACCTGAAACCACAATTTTGTAGTGTTCTAATTTACAATTTAGTATTTGATTATTATACATCATCTAATATCTTTCTTCAAAATGATCTGAGGCACTTCATTACTCTATCATACAAATGCAAGTTTCAACTTCTTAATATAACAAATTTTTAATTCATTATTTCTTAAACTAATAAACATCACATGATCACCATGATAACATGATTACTCTGGCTTGCACTGAGTGGCAATACATATAGAGAGTTTTGCCTGTTTTATTTCTTAAACTGTTAGCTTTGTTTTATATTTTCTAAATGAATTTTCTTACAAATTAATACAACTTTAATAACTAGGTCAGATAATATTAATATCCTTTGCTCAAAATTTTTCTCAATTGGATATAGTGTTCGACAAGACTTGGCAAGAAATTTTATGAATAAAAATTATCATTTTAACAAAATGGCTCTCTCAGTAGTAATACAACAATTAATATTTTAGCATTTCATTTCTAATTTTCCATGCTATTATTGTCAATTTCCCTTTGCTTTTTTCAAAACTTATTCATTTTAATAATAATTGTAGTGTTTATTCTTACTATTAAAAAAAAAACAATTTTAATTAAATAATTAATCTGGACAATAATTTTTTTAATTATTAATAAAAGTCCCAACAATCTGATCTACCGTCCAACATATCCAGAATACCAAAAGTCCAATTCAAAATCATGATTAATATTATTTTTTACCCAAATTTAAATCAAAATATATACTGTCCCAAAAATCTTTATATAGTTTTAAATTTAATAATATATAACAAACTCACAATCAATGATTAATTATTAATTTTTATAACAAACTTTTCAATCAAAGATTAATTATTAATTTTTATGTAAAAGTATTCTCTGATTTTTAATCCATTACCAAATGAGCAAGAAACAAGATGAATGTTTTCAGCCTTAAAAAAAACAGCTTAAGGATCTGCATGTAATAATAGTTAATAGAAGTAAATTTATATTTTTTGTGCAACCGAATAAATATGTAAATACACATTAACGAAAATAACTAAGAAAGCCAGCAGAAGTAAATAAACTTCTATATGCCCCTCTCTAAAAAAAAATCATGAAAAAAAAAACTGCAACAAATTCTGAAGAATTTTCAAATGCAGCAAAAATTGCACATACATCCTAAAGTTTTAGAATGTATGATTTATGCTCTCAGTATGACTGCCCTTCACAAATTTTATCTTTAACATTTTTTTAACATTTTATTACTAATATTTACACAAGGAGAGAGCAATACAGTATTATATTGGCAACAGTCAATCAGTCTTGTACCAACTAATATTTGAAAAATAATTAAAATATTTGAATAGATGAGGTTCTATATTCATATAATCAAGAAGAGTCTAGATCTTTATAGAAATGTAATTTATTACATTTTCTTTAAGCAGTTAATTTATAAAATTATACATAAAAATTGGAATATTAATCAGACTTATAGCATAAAAAGTAGAATATGTAATATAGGGAGCATATCAATAGCTCAAACACGCTCTTATTTATTAAGCGTGCTAAGAAAAAATATTTAAAATCTCTAAAATATTCTTGGTAAAACAATTAATAATAATTGTTACTAAGAAAAAAATTAATTTAGAAATTAAGGGAAAAAATGATAATAATAGTATTACTATTTAAAAACAAGATTATTAAGTAAGTGAAAAAATAGAAATATAATTAATTTTTATAGAAAGGTGCTCTGAATTAATATGGGTTAATTACAACTGTATCCCACAAAATAAAAAAATATTGCCTCTGAAAGCTATTATTTCTATTATAATAAAGATAGTTGTGCCCAAAATCAAATTTATACATTTCTTTGGGGGGGGTTAAAGTTTCTAACTAATACATATGCATTGAGGTTAGATATGTACATTTTACACATGAAACTTGAAATTATATGCAAATTTTCCAAAAATCAAAAAAATTTTCTGATATAGTCCACAAATGAATTTGATACAAAATGATCAAAAAAAATTACAGATTTAAATTTTCATTATATTATTATTAAATGACATCCACTAAGCATCATTTCCTGTGGCAGACATATAAATGACAATTTGCTCATTTACACAATTATTAACAAAATATAAAGTAGTTTAAAATAGTATTAGTTTGCTGATATGATTGTAATCATAATTATAAACTAGTGCTGTCTCATATAGACATTAGTAATAAGATATTAATAAAATAGAAGCAAAACAAAAAAAAGATAAAAAAACAGCTGCTATCTTTGATTCATATTTGAAGCTTTATAAAAATAAAATAGGGCTAATTCCTAAATCCCATATGTTATTGTTGCAGCTGATATTACTATAAGATTATTCATATGGTAAAGAAAAACTAGAAGGATTGGTCATCAGCATGCATCAGACACTGTGATGAGTTTAATGGCTTATTATCGCTAAGTTTAAGACCAAAAAGTATCTCATAAGCCAGTTGAATTTTCTTGAGGCAGAATGAATATGTAAATTATTTTTTTAAGATAATTATAATCATGACAGACGTAACTAAATAGTGATCCTTATTTCAATAAGACTATAAAATAGCCAGCCAAGGCAGTAACTAATGGGCAAAAAAAAAAGTGCTAAGAAGTCTCTGAATGCAGACTGATTCTTTCATTTAATAGTGCCCTTTGCAGATCACTTTTGTGAAGGAAGATTACAAGAACTGAAAGAAGATATATTTAATATTAAATAGGACATTGCTGGATTTGGTGAAATTAAAAGAAAATATGAAGATATAATTAATTTGAAAAGTAGACAAGTATTTTAATATAAAGGCATAATTATTGGAAAACAAGTGAAATGGGATTCATTATAAATAAAAAATGGAAGAACAACATTGTGGGGATTCATGATATATCAGAGTAATAAAATTAAAATTATTCAACTTAATCCAAGATACCAAATACAAATAATTCAAGTCTTTGCCCCAACAAGTTCTCATTGTAATGAAGAAGTAGAGGATTTTTATATAGATATAAAATGCTTTTGCCCACACCTAGAAACATTTTAAAATTATCATGGAAGACTTTAATGCTAGAATTGGAAACTAATTATAAGATGAAAGTGTGATGGGAAAAGTTGGTTTTAATGATAGAAGTAAAAGGATATAAACTTATGGAATTTTCAAAAAAAAAATTGTACATTATAAATTCTTTCTTTAAATAAAAAAGGTTTCAAAAATGGACATGTAAAAGCTGACTGAAGTATATTTTGACTAATAGAAATGATCAACCATTAGGAAAATGTAAGGTTAATGCAAAACTAGGGAAACAATAAAATATTGATATTCCTTACCTACAGAAACACTTCAATGAATTTAAATACAAACTTGATATCCTATCAAAATATTGCTAAACTTGGAAGATTGTTCAAATTTATGTGAGATCAATAAGAGAACAAATACTCTATCTACTAAGAACAAAAACAAAAATAGCTAATACAAAAAGAAGCAATTCATCAGCAAATTTTTAAATAAGATATATGAAGAAGGAATATGAATATATTTTAAAATGATCCAGTAAAAAGAATAGAATATCAAAAATTCTATAAAATGGTATGAAAAAAGTGTTAGTAATGATATGCAACTGTGAATTAGTAATGATATGCAACTGTGAATTAGTAAGAAATGCTACTGAAGAGAATAATTTTTAAAAGTATAAAACATCATGCTATTGGAAAAATTGTTTTAGCAATAAAAGAAAAGATGAAACTATTGCCAAAAAGAGGAAATGGAATCATGAAAAATTTGAAAGAGTTCTATAAAAAAAACTGTATAGTAATAAAGAACAAAAAACAATAAAACCACTGCAATTACTACCTCATATGAATTGCCATGTACTTTAATTGAAAATATGAAAATGCAACCAAATCTATAATAAATAAAAAAAGCTTTCAGAAAATGGAATTATATTTTAATTAAAAGAAAGGGAAGCAATTAAAAAACTGTTAGCAAAAATATATATATCTAATATCTAAATAATAAAATTGGCTCAATAATGCAGTAGCAATAATGATATTTAAGAAAGGTGATAAAGAAAATATTGGAAATTGCAGACCCATTAGCCTTCTATCAATTCCATGTAATTATTACCAAGATAATTACAATTAGTCTTCAACAAACTTTGGATTCAAACAAAATATAAGATTAAGCTAGATTTAAGTGATTTTAGCATACTGGATCACATCCAAGTATTGAGTGAAGATATAGAAAGGACCAATGAGTATGAACTGCTATTATACTTTGGATTTGAAGATTATGAAAAGGCATTTGATTCTATAAGTCATTAGCCTATGAAGCCAAATTAGTGTACTATTCCTAAAAAAATTAATTCAAAACATATCTCTAAGACTGATGAAAATTTAAAATATTACAATTTAATGGAAACATCTAGAATGTACAAAAAATTAGCTTCATTTGACAATAATTTTTTATCTATCTGAATATTTCTCAACTAATATTGAATGTGAAGTCAAAAGAAAAGGTGATGAATGTCACACTGTTTAACTTTGTGAAGTTAAAAGAAAAAGTGAAAAAAAAAATTGATTTGTAAATATATATTTTACTATAAAAGTATAATAGTGGAAAAATTACATACTATAGATTGATAGAAATAATTTAAATCGGAAGTTAAACTCTGATAATGTGCTATTACCTTAAACATTATAAATTTCCAGGCACTCACAAGTCAGTAAGAGTTATAAAACTTAAGTGAATCACTTAAGTTTAGAGTGTATTTCTATATATACACCAACTTTCACTGACCATACTAAATCAGGGCTTAAGTCTATTGTGTGCCTGATATTATAATCAAATTTTGAACTGTACAAATCTAGTTAACTTATCACAAGAGAAAGATAGTGTCTCATTTTTAACTACCCACGATCAGACTAATATGACTTTTAAATGTAAAGCTATTATTATAAAGTGCTGAAAATTTGAAATAATTTCAATCGAAAGTCGAACTCCGATAACGTGCTATTACTTTAAATATTATAAGTCTCCATGCACTCACACATCAGTCACATGTGTGAGTGTGCAGAGATTTATAATATTTAAAGTAATAGCGCATTATAGGAGTTTGACTTCCGATTTAAACTATTTCAAATTTTCAGCACAATATAATAATAGATTTATAGATTGGTAAAACTTGATATTAATTATTCAAATTAATGAAAGATGCCATATCATACAATTCAGATTAATGTCACAGAATTTCTATACAGGTGTACAAAAAAATTACTTTTGATCAGATTAAATATTTTTTTAAAAATGACTAAAAGTGATAATGCTAATATTGAATGATTAAAAGATGAACATGCCGTGATTTATATTTATATATGGCAACAGAAATGAGAGGATATAAAGTTGTAGAATTTTCAGAAAAATAAAAATTGTATATTAAGAACTCCATTTTTGAGCAAAATCCAAAGCACAAATGGAAAGTAATCAAATATATTTAAAACAGAATTGAATTATATTTTACCTAACAGAAATTATATTTTGCAAGAATGTAATGAAAACGTGTATTTTATAACTGTAAGAGTTTCAATACACTAACCGATCATTAATTAATGAAAAATAAGATCTACAGACAAAAGTTATTAAAATAAACAATTGATATTCCTAATCATGAAAAATATTCTAATGAATTTGAACAAGAATTACCAAATTATCTTAAAATATTAACAGAATCAAAGGTAGCTCAGATTTATGAGATCAATAAGGTAATTAATAATCTACTAAAATCTGCACCATAGATAGTTAAAATAAAAAAGCAGCAATTAACCAGTAATTTTTCAAATGAGATATGACAATGTATGAAGAAAAAAAATTATATAAAAACATTTTTAAATGATTCATTTAGAAGAATATCCAAAATTTTGTATAAAAAACAATTATAATAATTAAAAAAGCAAGTCATATATAACGTGACATTAATGATGCCATAAGTAAAAAAATATTTCTTTCTTTCACCATTGCTAGCCCACATGGTGTAAGCTTTACTAATTAATAAATACCAGGTAACAGTGTTTATTAAATCTCTATCAAATGTTATCTTAAACAGGCAAAACTCTCCATACAGTAGTGGCACTACTGTATGGAGAGTTTTGCCTGTTTAATAACAGTTATGTGCTAGCATAAAAGATGGTCATCATGAAATGTTATCCTATAGAATATCCCCAAATTTGTTTCTATCTTATGGCTTTTATCAGTGAGGAACTTTGGATCATGGAATAATGCACTTGGACCTTTAAGATTTAATATGCCTTTTCTAAAAACCATCTTTTACCTCTCTGTTTTACTATCAGTCCAAATTGAAAGACACATAAATGTTTTCAATCTAAGCCAATTTGCCTGCATAGTCATATAGATCTGAAAGCACTTCAGTACCCATATGTTATAGTGTCATTCATTTTTTAAACAACCATATGCATTTCTATATCCAGGCAAATTGGCGTAGATTAAAAACATTTGTTTTTTTTTTAAATTTCAGCTGATAGCCTGATAGTAAAACAGAGAAGCAAAAAATGACTGACAGAAAGGTGTATTAGATTCTAAAGGTTCAAGTTCACTGTTCCAAAATCCAAAGATCCTTGCTGGTGAAAGTCACAAGATAGAAACTAGTCTGGGAATGTTGAATAGGACAGCACTGAATAGATTTCATAAGCATTATAATTTTAAAACAGATACAAGTATCATCCTCCATTAAGACCTTGATGAATTCATATCAAGCAAAGTTTGCATATTCTTTATCATCTTATGAGTTACCTCCATTAGCATTGTTATTACAAATATTTCTATCAAATTAATGAGCATTACACTGAGTTAGATTTTGAGAGACAATCCATTTTAGAATATTTTGACAAATAAAATTGTTGTCTCAAAGCATCACTAACTCATGAAAATAACATATGAGAACCTGTTTTCATCATTATTTTTCCATGGTGAGGAATTTTCCAAAAAAAAAAAAGAGATGAGAGAATTACTGTATGTTTAATTAAAAGGTAGATATATTATTGTATAATCATACAGTTCTTTTATTGCAATTAATGCAGAGAAATTATTAATGGTATTTGAGGACTATGATGAGAAGGCTTAGTTTAGATTAAGTGGCTATAGACAGTAGAGTAAAAAAAAGAACATGCAGACAGAATAAATACAAAAAGAGAGAAGACAGAAGACATTGTTTCTATAAGAAATAATACTCAGTCTTTACTAAAAAAAAATATATTCTTCAACAAAGAATAATTTTATTTAAGAATGAGCTTAATTATTTTCAATCAATTATATAATGAAGATCATTTCACAGCCCTACAACTGTCATTTTGTTAGTAGCCTACGTCCAGGATAACAAACTAAGACATTTGTTTTAATCTACTATTATAGATTTAGGTTATTATAAAAATCACTGTACAGAAAAAAATATTACCTGTAATTGTTGTTGATAGATTTTTATTCAGTCTTATTTGATGCACTCTGCTTATACACATAGAGTTTGTATGACTATTTACAGATATGTTTATGGATTCTCAGAATAATGTTATTTATTGAAACATAGTTGAAACATTTCCAAATTAAAAGGCAATTAAAGTTAAGCTATATATAGAAATAAATAAGTTGTAATGTACTAATAATTACTTTGTCTATTATTACAAATAAATACAATAAATTGTTAAAGTGAAAAATTATTTGAAACTTAGTAAATTATTATTTATATATTTCATTTTTGTTTTTCATCTTCAGATTGAATCAGTTTGTGACATCTTAACATTTTAAGTAATCTCCATTATTGCTATTTATTGAAACATTGTTGAAACATTTCAAAATTAAAAGAAAATTAAAGTTAAGCTTTACATAGAAATTACTATGTAACATTGTACTAATAATTATTTTATCTTTGTCTATTAATAATATATACAATAAATAGTTACAAGTAACAAATTACTTGAAACCTTGCAAATTATTATTTATGTATGTGCAAATTTAAAAAAAATTCCAAAAAAAAAATACTCTTCAGATAAATATTCAAAATAGTACTAAATTTATTCAAATTTAGGATTTTCTGCATATTATAATTATTTACATGACTTTCCAGGAGCAATATTTTTCAGTCCACTCTAAAACCATTTACTGTATACTTGGAACTGATACCAGATTGTATAGTGTTATGAAATCCCCAATCTCCAGACTGGTTTTAGACTTTTCATCATTGAAGGCAAGGATTCAAACTTGGAACTACTACTAAATACATCTAATAATCGTCTTTTAATCCTTTATATTATTCAAACTAATATCTGAAATTCAAAAACCTCCAAAGTTTTTGAACCAAGCTAATTTTTTTACATAATTATATAGATCTGACATCAAGTAAGTTTCTATTTATTTTAGTCTTTATTTTTCTGATTTCAGTTTTTAGGCTTACAGCTGTTATAAAACTGAGGTTTTTAAAATATATAAAACCGAACTGATTTCAGCTCTATGTAACTGTGCAAGTCATGTTAACTTGGTTCAAAATACTAGGATTTTTTATTTCAGAATATTTTCTTGAATAGTAAAAATAAATAAAAGGTGGCTATTAAATACACAAGAGGATTAGTTTTAACTTTGAATTTTAGTCTACATTGAAAAAATAAATACAAGAACCTAATCTAGAAATGAGGATTTTATAATATACCATCTGGTATCCATTGATTAATCAAACTTACAGTAGATGCCTCTAGAATAAATGCAATTATAAAATCAAATACTTAAACTTGGAAAAGCACTTAGTATTAACATTTTCACTCTAAAAGTTAATTTCCTTCTAATTGCCCATCTCTTTTTTATATTTCTTTGAAAATAATAGTGTTAATTCCAATAACATCTCAAGTTATAATTGCTATCTGAAAATTGAAGTTTGGAATAATGTTCTAAAATGCTATTAGATTTGTTTATGATAAATAATTGATTATATTAAAGAGTGCATCTAATCTAGAAATTAATCTTAACAGCAAATCTTTCGACTCTCCAGCTCACGCATTATAATATCTTCTGTAAACTTGAATAGTCAGTGATTATCACTTTATTGCATTTAAATTTAAATCATCATCCTCAGATAGGTTTCTGGTTTTTAAACCCCAAAATCTCATTGATAAAGGTAAATGCCAGAAATCAATCAGACAATGAGGATTTAAATGCAACAACTATCTGGTAATCACTAATTAGTCAAGATTGTAATAGATAATACTTGAATAGAGACCTACTCTTGGTTTAAAATAGAGGTTACACTCATCTTTAATTATTTATTTATGAAGTTTTTTTTTTCAAAAAATATTCTGTCAAGGATATATTACATTTCATCATTAGCTAAGTTCTTCTTACAGATAAAGTTAAGCATAAAACTTGATTTTGAGATTCACTGTATGAATTACACTGGCAAGCTGGCTTAGACTAAAAACAGTTATGTTTTTCAATTTGGTCTGACAGCTTGATAAGATAGCTGTTTGAAGGACAGGTGCATTAAATTTTAAAGATCCAAGTGTACTATTCCATAGCTCTTCACTAATGAAAGTCATAAGTTAAAAACTAGTCAAGGGATATTGGATAAGATAGCACTACATGTCAATTTTATATGTACTACCATCTGGAATTTATTAATTACTAAAGCTTACACTAAGTGGCATAGCAATGATGAAAGAATAAGAATATACTGCTAACCAGAAATGTTGCAAGATGAGCCATATGATAGTCATGTGATATTTTATTGACTTTATCCTAATCCTGGTCATAGGATAGAGGTGTCTATGGTTATTAAAAAACTAAGAACAAGATAATACATGGTTACTGGGGTTGTTTCAGATCTATGACTATAAAGGCAAGTTGGCTTACATTAAAAACATTTATGTGTTTTATTGGTTTTATAAGCAAGTATAACTGTTAAGTGACAAAAAAGTTATAGAAAAAAAATATATATTAAAGCAAAGAATATTTTGATATTGAAAAAAAAAAGGCCATTTTCAACAGTATGATATGATACACTTACTTAAAAAAAGAGAAATGAAATGAAATTTTTGAAAGAATTTTATTAAAAAACACACACAATAATAAAGACAAAAATCAAAGTAGCCTCTACAATTAAACATCTTTCAAAATGCCAAATATTTTAAATAAAAAAGTGAAATAGAATTAAATCTATGAAGAATGCACAAATTCTAAGAAATGATGGAATTGTATTTTAAAAGCATCTGTACATAAAATATCTAAATGATGAATGTACCAGATGAGAGGAAGAATGACAATTCAAAAAAAAAAATGAAAACAAAAATTCATTATTAGACCAGAAGATCTTTCCCATGTCATTGCAAGTCATCTACAGAGAACTTTGGACTCAAACCAGCATAGTAAACTAAAAATATCTAGAAAATAATAATACAATCCACTTGGATTGTATTATTATTTTCTAGATATTTTTAAGCAAAATATGAATACTGATCAATTTTTGCACTGGATTTATATATTATAAAAAGTCATTTCATTGTATACAACATTTTTACAATAATTAAAGCATTGTATCATGAAAACATAGATACAGATTTATGACAATGCAACAGCATTTATTAGACTACATGATCATACTGAGATTAATCCTGGCATGGATACATGGTCAAGATGATTCCAACTCTCCAAAACTTTTTACAGCAGTTTTGAGACATATTTTGTGGAAAATGATTATTTATGATATTTAGATTTTTCTGTTAATATGGTTGTTTAATATATAATGGTTTAGACTCAATAAATGTTACAAATTATCACATAAAAGCAAAAAACTAGGGCTATTGGCATGTCAAAAATAAAAAGATAAGGATTAATAAAAAAGGATTCAAATAATTTAACAACATAAATACCCCCATTAGATTATTAATACAGATGAAAACAAAATGAATGAAATTAATCAGAATTAAAAACATAAATAGTTTTTGTGCATAAAAAAAGATTTTAAAATGTTTTACTATTCCTTATTGAGATTTGGACATTCAATAAAATAGGAGATATAAAAAAATCAGATTACATAGCTAATTATAGAGAGATCTATATTGAAAGAAGAAATTGAAACATGGATAAGAAAACAAACAGCTATAATTGGCATCGGTAAAAAAAATAAAGGCTAAAATAGAGACAGGTAAGTATGTTGATAAAAGAAATAATGAAAAACCAAAACAAGAGTATTTAGTGAACTTGTAATAAAATTTGAAATAATGATAGAGAGAAGCTGTGGATTAGAAAAATAGAAAACTTGGGGAGATGTTATTCCCTGATGTGAATTAATATTTGAAAATAATAAAATTGACATGGATAGTTAACAAACATAAAATATATGTATACATGTATATACAGTACATGATTTATGAAGTACAGCCATGATTATGGTGCTATGCACCAAAAATACTTTAGGCTAAATTGAATTTGTATTTTTAGATAAATTGTTACTTCTTAAAGCATATATTTATACATATGCTTATATTTTAATACATATTAATAATACATAGATATAAATATCTAATAAATCAATTCATTATTGTTTTGATTAAAATAGTATATAAATATATTGTGCCATCATTTCTAAGCATGCACTAAATTTCTCCAGAGCTGCCGGTAAGCATTTTGGATGCAGTGGGTTTTTTCCAGCAGTATTCTTCAATTCTTTTGAATGGATCACTTTGAATGGTGATTTTAAAAATATTCTAAGCTTTTAATTAACAAGTATGATAAATGTCCAAGAATTAATAATGATAAATTAAATTTTTGTAGTTGCACAAAAGTTAAATTGTGAATAAATCTTTATAAAGTAGAAATATTTATTGCATATTTCAACACATACTTCCAAAAAAAAAATCCCCAATTGTAAAAGGGGGGGGGGGGCTAATGCATTGGAGAAAATATGTTAATTTCTTAAATAATAATTAGTGATATGTAATACAGTGAACAATAGCTGATTATGAAGTTACTTTTTAATATAGTTGTCCAAAATATATCATTAATAAACGTTTTTTTGCTGAAAAGTGAAACGTGTAAGATTTTTGAAATTCAATATTATATCTTTTTGTTATATAAATCTCATTATTTCACTTCATATTTATTATCTTAATTATAAAAATGTATATCTTGACGATATTTCACTTTAATCAAAATTCACATTATTGCAAGATGCAATAATGATAGAATTAAATTACAAATATCTTATGAGACATTCATATATCTTTTATCTTCAAGGATATCCCTACTTATCAAAACCAGGTAAAAATAATTAAAACTGCTACAGCTGCTTTAAGTTTTATTATGCCTGCACTCAAAACAATTTCTTTAAATTAAGTACATTAAGCTATTTTTTTTTAGGGAAATTAAACTTCAGTTATAATAAACATCGTATAATAACCAAAATTATAGTCCAAGAAAAAAATATTTTTTACTTTTTTTGTGTATTAGTCTTCAAATTAAAAACATTTTATTAAAAAGATTAAATATTATTTTTGAATGTTTGGGTATTTTGAAAGTGATTCCTGTTGAGAAATCTATCAGAAATCATTTAGCATGAATATTTAACAGACAAAAAAAAAAAAAAATTATAAAAAAGTAAAAAAGATATATATACTATTAAAAAATGGCCGTTAAAGAATTTTACGTAAACAATCCAAAGAGAAAGTAAGACTTCATTTCTTTTTTTTACTTAATGAAATGTAAACGCGCTTAAATTTCGCCAACATTACTACAAACTATATTGATTGAATTAATTACCAAGAAATATACATAAAATGTTTCGGAATAATTTTTCACCCTCATAAATTAACTATTTCTTTTTACTTTATATTTTAATTAACTGTAAATGAACTAAAATTTTCCCCTCAATTTAAAAGAAAACATTTAAAAATCGGTTACAAGATTTTTGTTTCCATTAACAAAAAAGTTAAGTTTAATGTAAACAAATCATTGAGAAATTAAGATTTCATCCTACTTTTCTTTTTTATTTTACTTAACTATAAACTCCCTTAAATTTTCGGTCTCAAATCAAATGAAATCGTCTGCTTAAAAAATATCACGCTGTCTACTGCGCATGCTTCTAAACTAGTGAAACTATTTTAAATGCAACACGCTAGAACTATTAGACTGGACAACTCTGAAATGAGTTATCGTTATCGAAACCGAACACGTATACAAAATTTGGAAAAAATCCATTCAATAGAAGCATGTTAAAAATCGATTACAACATTTGACCCAAATAAACATAAGTCTTAAGTTAAATAAGTTTTTAAAAATATTCCTACAATTTAGAAAGTAAAATAAATATTAATTCTTTAAATTTTAAATATTATATTTGATCTTATTTTTATCCCGAAATTATTTTGGAAGAAGACTTCTTATGTTCATAATGCACAATAAAATACTTATATTTATGGACTATATTAGCATTAAAACAAAAGGAAGTGCTTTGCAATGAAGTCTGGGAAATAATGCCATCTATCTATCTGTTCTTAAATTATCAATCAAGTGTCTAATGCTTTAGAATATATTTTGTTTGTTATTTCAATAATATATTACAATACAATTTTATGGCTTAAAATTTTCAGTTGCACTCACAGTACCGCTATGAATATAAGGCAAAAGGCCTCGAAAGCGCTTAGCGTGTAATAATTTCTGTGTATCTTTATAGCTTCTTATTCAAGTGTGTCATACGCTTTGTTAATTTTGTATATTAACAAGTTATTGTGAAATAGATCACCGAACTAAAGTTCTTTTGCCACTTCGTTTACATAATCAGTTTACTAAGTTAAAAGATGATTACACCTTAATAGTTCATTATAATGATGCGCTATTAATCTTGTATTCAAAATCACTAGGGAATCGCTTCACGAAATCAGAGCTTTACAATGATAAACTTGTACAATTTAATATACATTTTGAACGAAATAAATACCTTTAACGTGAATTCTATTCGTGTTAAATGCCATCCTTACTATTATCAACATTTTCTAGACAAGTATAGCATTAAATTTATATATGTTAAAAGTGAATTATCATCACATGATCACCATCTCTTATGCTTGTGTATAACTGTTGTTAAAACAGGCAAAACTCACTATATGTATGCCACACACAGCAAGCTAGAGTAATTAATGGATGCCAGAAGGCTTGTGCATAAAATCCCCATCTAGTGCCTACTCATCCAATATCCCCAGACTAGTTTCTGGCTTGTGGCCTTTGTCAGTGAGGAGCCTTGGATCTGAGAGCACTGCATCTAGATCTTAGGATCTAATGCAACCCTCCTGCAACCACCTTTTATCTCCATTTAACTACAAAACTATGAGTCTTAAACTGAAAACACCTTAATGTTTCCAATTCAAGCCCATCAGCTTATATAGTTATATGGGTCTGAACCCAGTTCAGTTCCCATACATTTTGGTGCCTTTGGTTCTTTAATAACCATAGCCACCAATATCCTATTAGGCAGGATTGGTTTTAAGCCAATAAACTTCACACGATCACCATCTCTTATGCTTGTGTATAACTGTTGTTAAACAGGCAAAATTCACTATACATATGCCACTCACAGCAAGCTAGAGTAATCAATGGATGCCAGAAGGCTTGTGCATAAAATCCCCATCTAGTGCCTACTCATCCAATATCCCCAGACTACTTTCTGGCTTGTGGCTTTCGTCAGTGAATCCTGCCTAATAGGATATTGGTGGCTATGGTTATTAAAGAACCAAAGACACCAAAATGTATGGGAACTGAACTGGGTTCAGACCCATATAACTATATAAGCTGATGGGCTTGAATTTGAAACATTAAGGTGTTTTCAGTTTAAGACTCAGTTTTGTAGTTAAATGGAGATAAAAGGTGGTTGCTGGAGGGTTGCATTAGATCCTAAGATCTAGATGCAGTGCTCTCAGATCGAAGGCTCCTCACTGACGAAGGCCACAAGCCAGAAACTAGTCTGGGGATATTGGATGAGTAGGCACTAGATGGGGATTTTATGCACAAGCCTTCTGGCATCGATTGATTACTCTAGCTCGCTGTGTGTGGCATATGTATAGTGAGTTTTGCCTGTTTTAACAAAAGTGAATTATGTGATCTATCTGAATATATTTACCAAATTGTGAAATATAGTGTTCTTTAATGTTTCAAATTCAACCTATAAAGAGGTTGGTTTATTAATTAATATTCAAAAAGCAAAGTGTGGAAAAAACCCTCAGCAATTCAATTGTATTAGCTTGGGAATGTAACTTTATATATAATATAGGTAATAAAACAGTTTCTGTTGTTGAAGTGCATCACAGATTTAACACACTGTTGCTGCATTTCAATTAGTTAAAGAACAGGATATTTGGTCACAGTGAGATGATCATTCATTTAAATTAGTTGCACATAGCATGTAATACAGGCATATGCTTTTTACATATATTCAATGGGGGATCTTTCTTTATTTAACTTTTTTGCAATACTGTTTAAAACTGTTATCATTCACATATCCCATTTAATAAAGATGTATCCTATTATAGTCCTCCCCTCAGAAGTGGACTATTCCAGATCCGTCTTTATTTGATCGGATTAAGCAATGTTTGCTGCTGGCCAATAGGCTAATGTACAGCTAAACATATAGCCAATGATTAGTACAGGCCAATAAGCAGTGTTGATCACTGAATCCAAATGTTTTCAGTAATGTCAGGGATCTGGCTATAAATAGTCAGCCTTTTGTGAGAATCGGGGAGAACGTCTGTCTAACCTACACAGACTACACATTCTCCGAGGGAAGCTCTGCTAACCTAAACAGCAGTAAGCATTCCCATGATACCAATATGCTATTTGTCAATGCAGCAAGGCAAGTCCCACAAAGACCAGACACTGCTAAGACTACTGTTGGTTAGAGGCAGGCTGTCTTGTACAGCCGGAAGAGTCACACTCTACCTACCCGTGAAGCAAGCTATCAGGAAGTGGTAATACCACAAACACAAAGCCCACAGTTTAATTTAATCTATGACATTCAGTATTGTATATATTCTCATGTATTATATATATATATTTGTAGATATAATAAAGATTATATTAATGGTAACTCAGGTATTTGTATTATTTTTCTGTAAGTTGGATCTGTGATCCAGACCAAACATAACATACCCTTTACAAGTGATGATAGTATATTCAATGAATTACATCCTCCACACTAAAAAAATATATATATAAATCATATAAACTCGCTTTGTATGTTTAGAATTTTAGGAAGCATTTTTTAAAAGAATTTTATTAAGGTCCATATCTCACTTCATTATAATGAATTTCAGAGATTAGTAATACGATATGCAATTAATCTCCTATCTTTTATTTACCTAAATGCAGCACCCATAATCAAGTCTGTTATACTTCAACCAAATCTGCCATTTCTATCTAAAAAATTATTAATATATTTAAATTGATTAATATTCTCAAGCTGATAATCATTGAAGTTAGAAATTGTTGGAAGTCCCCTCCCCCCCCATATTAGCTGATAAGGCAATGCAATGTTTGAACATTAATTATTAAATCAAAGCTTACTTTGAGTTGCATTTAAATATTATCATTCAATACATTATCCTTTGAATTGACAAAAGTAGCACAATCTTTAGCATATTGTAAATTACAAAGCCATATTCTTTATGTGATATATTGTTATTGTGTCTTTCAATCCTTTCTTGTGCAAATTTTGCTGAAAATATTGTATTGCTGTATTATATTAGTTTATTACTTTATCTTTAGCCATGGCAGCCTAATGAAATTGATATTGTACTCTTTTAGAGAATATTTCACATAAAGTTTTTGAACCTAAATGTGGCATGTCCTTTTAATTGAAACCATGTTCAAATTAAAAAAATTATTTAATGAAACTTTTTTACTTTCATTTTCTCCATAATACTTACTAAACCTATTTTAGATCAGTAGTGTAAGAATTTCCATTTTGAGGACATTGGTTAAACATTCTCATGTTTGATATCAGTTTTCATTTATAATATCTTACATCAGCAATAATAATTTTTACGAATTTAGCATGTGGAGCTACAATATATTTTCCCAACTGAATCAAATGGCTTGTCCAAAACAAATACATTATTACATTTCTGCTGATAATACTTTTCAAGGATTTTTCTGGCAACAAAATCATATCTAGTTCTGGACACTAACACCATTTCTTAATCTGTGAAAATAATTCATATGTAATTAAACATAATCCAGGTCATAAAATGCTCAAATAGCAGTGTTAGTTCCCAATATTTACACTTCTCTATCTTCTTTATCAATTGAAGTGATTGAAGTATTCTTTATAATGGATGCCAATTCAAGAATCCATATTTTCCAATAATTATAAACCATAGCATAAAATTTTTTTCAAGAAATTTATTAATGAACCAAATCATTATTGATTATAACTTCATCAAGCTGAACATCCAAGACTAAATGTAGCTATGTGATGGGTATATCATTAAATTCAAATCATTATTCAGAAAAATGTTCCAAATACTTTCTCATATTTTCCAATAATTATAAACCATAGCATAAAATTTTTTTCAAGAAATTTATTAATGAACCAAATCATTATTGATTATAACTTCATCAAGCTGAACATCCAAGACTAAATGTAGCTATGTGATGGGTATATCATTAAATTCAAATCATTATTCAGAAAAATGTTCCAAATACTTTCTCTATTTAAAAAAAATATCACTGCTATAAAACAACAAAAGATTGAAAGATTACTATTATTTTGGATTTTTCAATTTAATCCACCAGTTATTTTAAAACTGGTTAGTCATTAAGCTTCAATTGAACAGAGGATTCACGTATTTCTCTTTAATCAATTTATGTCAGAGAAATTGTTGGAATTTAATTTTATAGAGTCCAAAAATAAACTTATTTATGTCTACAATATAATAAAATTTTTAGTGTGAAACAGCTACCAAAGTTTAATGTGAATAGCATTTACTTCTAAAGAATGAACATCAAATTTCCTACCAATGTATTTTGACTAGAATCTATTTTTAAATCTTATTACCATTTTAACTCTGAAATGTACCAACCTATGAATTCATTTTATTAATTATATACATCAAACCATATTTGATAACTGTGGAATGATAAAAATGTAAAGTATGGTTTCGGTGATTAGGAATTTGGCTCTTCTTTTTCACTGATGATGAAGACTATATTATATAACAAGTTTATTTTTTTATCACCAGAATATTAACATGTATCTGATAATGTAGTAAGAATACTTAAATACCCATTTGCCGATTATGATCAAATGGTTATCTGAATTGATTATAAATACCTATTTACTGCCCATGAACCAATGGTTATCTGAATGAAATATCTTAAACTCACTCATGACTTAAGGATTTCTAAAGCTCATTGTCTGGATACAAACCTCAGGTCATGAGAATCTTGAGATCTAGTAGAAGCATTATCCTCTTTTTAGATTCTGCTGCATTCTGGGATTTGCATTCCAGTGATATAAATCTCACTTTGTTTTTCCAAGTCACAAGGAGATTTAGAATTTTTCCAGGTAGCTAGCCCCTTCTAAATATCCAGTTTTTATTGGTAAACAGGAATCAAGATATTGATAGCTAGGAGATAATGCTACCATATTTTTATAAGTTGTTCAAATTAGTGTGAACATAATAACTGAAAATGCAAAAAAAAAATTATAAGAAGATTTGGTCTTCTTTAATAATTGAGAAGGATGTTTATGGATACTTAACCCATAATTTATCTTTTAAAAACATCAGATATTATGGCTCTCAAATCTGCCTGCATGGCCATTTTGAATTCACACTAGAAATAACTGAAATTTTTTTGAAGTATCAACTTAGACTTAGACTATATTTTTCAGGTAGGTGGTCATATTTAATTCAACTAATCATCCAATTATTCATTAATAAGATATTTAAATAATATAAGGATGAAAAACTGTTAAAATCTTTATCTCCCAGAAGCAACAGCATGGTGAGATTCTGTCTTTATTTGTATGTTGGAGACAATTGAAGAAAGCTCAATCCCATGGTTTATTATTTAAGATTTTACATATCAAATACTAAATAAAGGCTTTTTTAAAAAAAATGATGAAAACAATCTACTTTCTGAAAGTAGTAAATCATGTTAAATCTCTTTATTCTTTATATTATGCAAAGTCTTATTTATTGACCATTATTTTCTTAATAATTTTTTAGTATTGATAATTTATGATCTTCAGTCAGGTTCACCTTTTGAGAAATGCTTTTCCATTATCTTTTATTCTTTCCACTAATTACTTTTTTTTTTAGATTTGAACATATTTTTTTAACTGCTCCAACAATTTTAGATCTTTTCAGTAGTTGAATCAAATATATCGATCAACAGAAATTATGAATACGATTTATTAATGTTTTATATATTAAGTTTTTATACTTTTTCCACTAATTATTTTTATTATTATAGATTTGAACACATTTTTTAACTGCTCCAATCATTCTGAATCTTTTCACTAGTTGAATCAAATATATGTATTATCACAAGTCATGAATAAAACTTATTACTATTTTATATATATTATATATAGAGCTCGCAAATAAGCTCTTAACAAGCTTCTCAGAATATCCTCAACTCCAGATTGGTTTCTTCTTCTGGCTTCCTCAGTGAGGTGCTAGGATATTCAAGCATTAGATTTAAAATATCAGGTCAAGCCCAGCACTTTATCTAATGGTTAACTATTAAGTAGAAATTCTGAAATTTTCAGACATCCATATGTCTTCAAATCCTGCTATCTAACATAAATAACCACATGGGACTGAACTAAATTTACATACACCATATCCTAACACCTCACTGAGGAAACAGAAACCGGTCTGGGAATGGGGATATTCTGAAAAGCTTGTTAAGAGTGATTGGCAAGCTCATTAGATAACATTTGAAATACCAGCTTATTAAATTAGGTTATGTGATATATTACTTGATTTCTTTGCAAACATATGTATATATATATTATATTAAAGTTTCATATGTACAGCATAAGAAGACACTCCATATTTTACATTATATAGAGCACTGAATTATCCTTTTATAAGCACAATGGAAATAAATTGTTAAATTTATGCATCTTTTAAGTTACTGAAAAATAACCTGATATATATGAGCCTTATTATTTGTTATAAACAAAACATCATTTGGGAGAATTAACCATATATTTTGTAGTTACTGTCTATAGAATAATTTTATGGTAATTCTCTGATTCTTATAATTGGTAAACAAAACATCATTATTATTGTATATATATTTTTTATTATTTCTCTTAGTTCTTTTTAAAAAAAATTTTGAATGTGCAATCTATATTTTATTTTCATTTTGTCAACTTCAATCTCTGAAAATGGTTATTGAATTATGAATTCTAGTCATATGTATTATGAAATAAATTTGAGGATACAAATTGTCCACCTCACTTCAAACATTTTTTAACAAATTTTTTTTTTATTGTCTATATACATACACGATCTGATGCTTCAACTTTCCTGCAATCTTCCTCAAAGCCATCTCTATTTCAATTTCTTAAAAATGCTCTGAGGAAGATTGCAGGACAGTTGAAATGTAAGATCATGTGTGTATATATATAAAATAATTTTTTTTTTTTTGCTAAAATAAAATATTCTGCAAAATAAAGACAGCGATAGATTTGGTTACATTTAAAAAAAATATGAGGTTGTTTAAAAGTGAAAAAATTCAAGAAGTAACGGGCTTTTTACTTTTATAGATTCTTACCACTTTCTACTTTGTAAGATATAGACCATGAAGATAATTTGATGGAAAAAAAACATTTGTATCGCACATTAATTTAATTAATTAATAAAAAAATATATTATTTAGTGTGAATGTCAGATCAGCATTCAATTTAAGTAAACAAACATTCTTTTATATTAATTCCGTTTTTTCTCCTAAACATTAAGTTTTTTAAAACTAAATAAACCAAATAATTAAAAATACTGACCAGAGTCCCTAAATAACAAGAATACAGAAAATATATATACGAGTCTTGCTAATGTTATTTCTATAAAACTTTTTTTATCAAGTCCATATTGTTGAATGTCTCTATCCTTAAATTTTGTTTAAAATGCTTTTCTTCTTATAAATATTAAGTAAATTTGTTAAAGTTAAGAAATCCTATTATTTATAACCTTACAACAACTAAAATGTTGAAGAGGAAAACATTTTTGTATCACAGGTTAACTCAAAACAATGGTCTATCAATAGCATGCACAGATATGTATTTACACACACAATTGAATTCAATGCTTATTTTCAGGGCATATCCACAATATATGGCTTCAATATAATGAATAAAATAACATATATATATACACATATTAATATATGTAAAAATACTAATATAAAATTACTAAAGCATCTATAAATTTTGCAATTCAGAAACAAATAATAGGAAAGCTAAACTATTAAAAATTATTTGAACTCATTTGAAATTAAACAACAAAATAAAAATTAATAAATATTTTATTGAACTGATTCAATCAAATATTTATTAATTTTTATTTAGTTGTTTAATGTCAATTGAGCTGAAATAATTTTTAATATTTTGAAAACAACATTATGGACAAATTTGTTTATTAATATATTTGACCATTATTAAGGATAAAGCTAAACTATCTACAAATATTTATTTTTACTATTGGAATATAAACAAAATATAAGAAGTGGGGAACTGACTTATTAAATTTATATATTAGTCGATCTTAAAAATGCAAGCGAATATTATTATTACGTCTGTTGATTTAAATCAGAGTAGCATAAAAACAATTATTCCATTTCGTAAAGAAGGCTCACTTGATACGGTTCATTTGTTCACAGACACACACACACAAACGGTTTTGAAATACAAACTTTTATATTTAATCATTTAAAAATATAATATACATTAATTATTTACAAAATTCAGTAAACTCCAAAGTGACTTATAATCGTTTTATTTGTACAAGAAGGAATATATAAATGTTAACTTCAATGCCTATCTACATATATAATCTGGAGATATACGAAACAGATTCCTATTGAATATATATAAATATTGAATTTTTTAAAAAATTCACTTTATGTTGGAATACCACAGACATATCAAGATACATTTTCAAGAATTTTGACCAATCATAGATGTTAAACCAAGTTTCCATGGAATTGGTAAGGATGATGTAGGTATAGATTACACTTTTTTTTCCTTATTTAATTATATGTGGTGTATTTTTCCTCTATAATAAAATTGTAATTTATTAATTTTTTATTTTGTAAAAAGAGATTTTAAAATTTTAATTCTTGTCTTACTTTTTTAAATTTCACAAAAAAAGAATTAACATAGATTTATTTTACTGCAAACGACCATAATTCTGATTATAGCAGATATCGACTTCTCAGTAACCAATGCATGTGAGTTGGAGGGCTTGAATAATTGGTAGTTTTAAGAAATCTCCAGAGCTAAAGTTTTCTACCATCTGTGAGTATACGTTTTTTTATATAAAATTATATATACATAACATTTCTGGAAGTAATAAGTAGACTAGAAAAGAAAAGTTCTGGGCTGGGTAAATCTGCCACCCCTGAAGTAAAAGTGGTGTCATACCTTGATTTCTTATAATTTTATAAATTGAACAAGGGTCTGTTTCAGTATTTTTGTAAGCCTATATGAATTTTACAAAATAGTAATTATTATGAATTTTACTTGCATAAGATAATTTGTTTCTTGTTTTGTGTTAGCATTATCTCACACTGGTCTATTTTTTTTTTGTATAGCTGATTCCATACAGCTGTAATCTAAACAAACAATTTTATTTCTCCATTTTTTTGGAATCTATAGTTATTTTTTCTACTTTTTTACACAAATATTATATTTTTTGTAAGTAATGATTATAGTAAAAAAAAATCAAATTTATTTTATTATGACAACTGATCCTAATTTTCCTAAATAAAGTATCTACAATGTATTCAAGTTTTTCATTGGGTAATATTTGATCTATAATAATTATTGTTAAATATCAATCTTATTTATTAAAAAGTGATCAACAGAATTTTTAATGTTTTAGAGTAAAGAATTATCTCAGGTAAGTCGTGTTATACATCATTTTATTAAGAATTTTGAGAGGGATATAATGAACCTATCTATAAAAATTTAATTTAAAATTTAGCTCTCAAAATTTAGAATTTGCAAACCTATATAAAAATAAAATTTTTAAAAATGTTGAAATCTTCTTTTTCTAATTTTTTTAAGGTAATGACTATACTTTTTAAGCTTTATTACATTCCTTGATATTAGTTCTTTCTGGCAATATATAACATCTTAAACTTAACATATTTAAATTGAAGTTATTGTGCAAATTATCTTAATCCAATTCTTTAAAAATTCAATGTATTGGTCACAGTACTCCATAAAATTATTAAAGAAACCAGATTTTTTTTGAATGATAATAATCATGAGCAATATTTCATAAATTTAAGCTGAGTAAAAAAGTTAATTATTTAAAAGCCTACAACAATTAGAAAGATTATAAAAGGACCCCTAGTTATTTTATTTAAATTTATCATTATTATAAATCAAAAAATGTATCTACTAACTATTAGTGAAAAGAGCTACGAATATGGGAACATAGAATTCCCGAAAGCGTTTAGCTTATTTATTGTTATACAGCTTCATTAATTGTGTATAAACTGCAAGCTTAGAATTATGAACTTTATATTATTTTTGTAGTAAACTTTTTTTACTTCCATGTATATTTTAAATAGTTATCTACCCATATTTTATTTTGTATTTTTATATATCTCTATGCATTTTTTAACTAACCATTAATAATTTCACATCTGAATCATTATTTATTTATATGTAGCACTTTTTAAATTTTATTTTCAATATTTGTCCTGTTTTTTAATAGTATATTGATAGATTTTTTTCATATTTATTGCTCTAATCTTGTTTTAAATAAGTTGTTTATTTCTTCTATGTACATATTTTATTTTGATCACATTTTACATTTGTTCAATTTAAATGTTTTTATTTAAATATTTGCCAATACATTTATCAATTTTTTAAAATATATTATATATTTAATTTTATTCAGTTTATTATATATTGGTTTTATGTATTTTATTATTAATTTTATTTTTCAATTTTTTAAAGTATTTTCTATTTTTATTTTTGCTGTTTTTAAATTATTATTTTCAATATTTCTTTTTATTCGAATAGTAATTAATTGCTCTATAAACTTTTATGTTTAAACTATTTAGTTTGTATTTTTTATATGTACTTAAACACCAATTTACATTTTTATTGGGGTTCTTTCAGTGTATTGATACATGTTTGTTTTTCAATTATATTTTTTTGAATTAAAATCTCTAAAAACTCATTTATTTCCTTTTCTATTGTAATTTTATTTATTTATTTATGTTATGCATAAATTTTATTTGTGAGACAATTAAAAAAATATGAGGAGGAAGGACATAATTTAATATTTTATTAAAACGATAGATTTGCTATTGATATTGCTTTTACAATCATCTTATGATTTTCAATCAATAATTTGTGAACAATAGGTATCCAATATAAAAAAATAAATTTTAGTAAATTAAACTATATTTTATTAACAAAAACTATGTTCATATAAACAATAGTTTAGATTTGATAGTTTGCTGAAACTAATAAGTCTAACTTTTGAATTTGTTATCCATCCATCTCAACTGTATTTTGTTGAATGCTTTAACAATAGACCTTTTCAATTGGCTTATTCTTTTCTTCTAATTATATGCACTTGAATGTTTAGATTACAAGTGGATTCTAGTTACTTTCATTATGATTGATTTATTTCACTAGCTACTATGTTTTCATCCAATAAATATATTGGATATTTTCCTTTTTCATTCTATTTTGTCTTGCTGGTGCTGGGATTAATAAATGTAATTTCTTCCTCTTGATAAGATCTATCTCATTAGGTGATCTTGAATGGAATTTTTCTTCTTTGGGTGTTGTTTTGGCTGCTAGATCTCATTCGTAATGCCTCTGCATTTGTGATCAATTTCTGCGATCAAATTCATCCATATTTTTTATACCATGAAATGTGTAGTGATGTAAATAATGGGTGCAGATATATATATATTATTAAGGTAAATAAAATTCAATACAGAAAATATTACCACATAATATAATTATTCACTCTAGCAAAATTTACAAGAAAACGTATGCAAATTAACTATAGATATATATATACATGGAACTCGCACACTAAAAAAAGCTAAGTAGAGACAGAGTATGTTTGCAAAAAAGCTTAAAAAATTAGATGTTAGACTTTATTATTCCCAAATAATGTGTATACAGAAGTAATATATATGCTGCAAAAGATGTTTACGATAGACACTATTTCAATTAGATTTGTAATTAGTTTGCTTACCTATATTATATATTTATTATGAGAATTATAAATTCACATTTATTTTATGTTGTTTGTTTATTTAATTGCAACCTGGCTGATATGTATACATCCCCAGCTTACACAGCAGAGTGGCACAGTCAACAGGAGACCTGAAGTACAATAGATTGGCTATAGTTGTTAATGCAGTTTAAAAAATCTGTAAATTAATAAAAGTTTACCATGAACAGTTAGCATGTTAATATTGTAATTAAAAGAACTGTGATGTTTGTATATAAATTAAACAAATTCCGATAATGGCATTTCACAATAGTTATAATAAGACATTTGATGTTAATGATGCACTATGTGGAGCGCATAGAGAAATATATAATCATTAATAAAATAGATAACCTAAAGATAGGGATGCTGATGTGGCTGGTAAGCAAAAATATTCTGCAAATAGTTAAAAGACTTTTATGAACCAAAGCCTTCAAAAGTAGTGTATTTGGGCTTAAAAGAAAAGTTAACGAAATATTCCAAACTGCCACCTAAATGGGTGTGACATCTATATTTTAGAAATAGGAGTCAACACCGAATGAGAAGTACCAACATTATAATATAGCACTGTGGGAATTAGTAAAATACTGTGCATTTAATGTTGAACTGGATGACTTGCTTTTTGGTCAGTGGCTATGGGGAAGGACTGACAATAAGTTACGTCAAGATCTCCTCAGTGAAGTAAGCTTGACATATAAAGAGGCAGCAGATAAATGTATAGCACAAGAGTTTTCATGAAAGACACTGCAGAATTTCAAAATAATAGAGATGTAGCAACATATAAAATGATAATAATTAAAATTGATGATCAAACCACAAGCTATCAAAACCTACAAAATCTTGTGTATGATACTGTTGTGGTGAGAAGGGCCACTTAAAGATAGCATGTAAATTCAAAAGTGCTAAATGTCATGTATGTGTGAATACTAGTCATTTACAATGAAGGACAGTTTAAAAAGAGAGCTATGAGAGAATTTCAAATTACAAGAAATCAAGTGTAAAATTGAAGTAAAATCAAATAAACAAAAATACTAATATGGAAATCAACAGCCACATGAGGTTGTCCTTAACTTCACTAAAAGATTGGATAAAATTAGGAAAGAAGGTGAGAAAGAGTATCATTAGAGAAAAAGTGAAGCAAGAGCATCACTATGAAAAAAGTCGAGGTTATAGCCACAGGTATAAGGATTGATATACGAGGTAATGCAATTAAACTGGCAAAAATAAAATTGCTGCCATTGTATATCATGAAGAGACATTAGGAAGAAGTTGTTTCCAGCCACTAGGCATTTGAGTAAAGAGAATGAATATAGATTTACAATCATATTACAAATCAAGGGAAGGAATCTGGACCAGTAAGAGATGACAGTAGCAAAAGCTTATCAGATTGTACACAGCAGTCTACTGCTATGATGCCTCCTAAGAAAATAAAATGGACTAAAGCAAAGAAGTCTTTGATAATGCTAATCCATTTAGTGGAAATGTATTCCTGATACTGATAGACCTTAATTAAAATGGACAGAATACAAGAGTTAAAAGTATGAGCACGGAGAACACCATGAAAGCTTTAAGTGAAATTTTCTGTATCGTGACTATTCTGACCTTGTTTCAGATAATGGAACTGGTTTCATGTGTTATTTGTTTAGACTTTTTAACAGTTAGAGAAATTCATAATGTATTAGCATCACCTTAACACCCAGATTCTAATGGTCTGGCAGAAAAAGCAGTACTGGATTTGAAACAGGTGGTAAAGAAAACTTTGTATATTGATATTTATGAAGCTTTAACTGATGTTATGTTCCATTAACATTCCACTTCATGTATGTCAACTAAAAATTCACTAGTTCACATCTTATTGCACTAAAAATGCTAAACCAACCTGTCTATACTGGCCCCTAATAATTGCACAAGGCAAATTGACTTGGATGAAGAAAGCAATAGTTGGTGAAGCCATTTGGATATACAACATGTTTAAGAGTAAATGATTTCTGGGAGTAATAACCTGAAGACAATTAAGAGCATAGGTATCTTGGAATAACCTGCAATATTTAAGACAATTAAAAGAAATACAAATTTCAAATGATGTAAGAGTAGACACAGAGATCATTTTGAGTATCTCTATCTAGAATCATTAGAAGAACCAAGTGTTAGTGCTAATTCAGTGATAAATAATATTACTTCACTAAAAGAAGGAAGTACTGTTACAATTCAAGAGCTACTGGTCTTAATGACAATCACTTATCTGAGAAAAAATGATTCATTGAATGAATGAGATTTAGCCAGAAATAGATTTATCTCCTTCATAATACTCTTTGCTGGAAGAAATCTACAAAGCAGCAGGAGTTAACATATCTACCTTTAATAAAGCCTGCCTGGATGTGGCGGAAACCTCAAAAACTGCAGGTTTACTCTTTGTGGAATAAAAGTTAATTTTCTGAGCGAGGGGAAAATTGAAATGTGTGTAGTGTTGTAAATAATAAGCATGCTGATATATATATATGATATTAATATAAATAAAGTTTATTACAGAAAATAATTATCGTACAAACAAAATTATTCACCCTAGCAAAATTTATAAGAAAATAATATGGACTGAATTATGCAAATTAACTACATATATATAAAACTCACACATTAAAAAAGCAGCAGCAGTGTGTGTGTGCAAAAGCTTGAAAAAACAGATATAGATTTTCTTATTCTCAAGTAGTGTGTATACAGAAGTAATATATACTTGAAGATGTTTATGATAGAGACCATTTCAATTAAGAGATTCATAATTAATTCACCTACCTATATATTTATTATGAGTAATAAGCTCACATGATAACCATTCTTTATGCTTACACAGTGCAGTGTTCTCAGATCCAAGGCTCCTCACTGATGAAAACCACAAGCTAGAAGCTAGTCTGGGAATATTGGATGAGTAGGCACTAGATAGGGATTTTATGCACAAACCTTCTTGCATCCATCAATTACTCAGGCTTGCAATGAGTGGCACTACTGTATGGAAAGTTTAGCCTCTGATTAATAAACTCACGTTTATTTTTATTTAAGTTATTTAATTACAACATGGCTGGTATGCATATACTCCCAGTGTACCATAATAATTTCCATCATCGATTCTTAGAAGTTTATAGCCCTCATTTTTCCTCACTAATAACAATAACCTGTTTAATGCTCCTATTATATATATAAAGTGCAGAATTTTGCTTTATGCAAAACAAAAGATTTACATTACTCATTTATGGTTTTATTTGTAAATGGATTGTTGTGTCATGCCAATATCCAATTTGTATCAAATACTTCTTACATTCTTTTTTTTAAGATTTCCATTTCTACTACAATCCTAAGCAGCTAAACCAATTAGACCCATTAGATATCGTTTTTTTTTTTTGTAAAAAAAAAAAAAAACTTGTTTCCATTACGATTTATTGCAGCTTAGTGTTTGTATTAATTGCTGCCCGTTTAAAAATTATCCATTATTATTGGTATCTCATTTATGGCAACTTGGCTTTTGAAGATTGAGTCCTTTAAGCCCCTCAGATTTAGGGTAAATCCTTCTTTTCATGAAGCAAAGAGCTTCTATTTGCCAAATGTGACTTTGATATGTACAAACATTCTGTATGTGCGCTCATTATTTTTGTGTATAATTAGATTTTTTTGATTGTACTATGATCCAGTTGTGATCTTAAATGGTCTCATTTATCTCTGAATATGATTTCTTTAATGATAAAAGCCTAATCAAATGCTGACTCAGCAAAAAATTCTATCTACAGCGGTGGTAGTCAATCTGGTCCCTACCGCCCACTAGTGGACAGTCCAGCCTTCATGGTGGGTGGTAATGTTTTCTCCAATACTGAAGCGCTTTCTTTTTTTTTAATTACTTTTTAAAAAAATTTCATTGCATTATTTAAAAACATTTTTATTAGGTTTTCATAAAATTCCCTGTGACAATTTAAATTTCTAAAAATATACTATTTGTATTGGAAGTCAATTTTGATCACTTGTCTGTTTCACTTATTTTGCCCTCACACCTACACCAAACTTAAACTCTTTCATAGTACCTGGCAAACAACATTAAACATATATATATGATCGCACATATATATGCGAGTGATAAGCCTGTAATTGAATCTGCATACGTATATATTACAGGTATGTTTATTTTAAAAGTCGCTAGTTTTGAAAAGCGATTTAGTATAAAATATTAGTCAATTTTATTTTGCTAAAATCTCATATATATAATTGTATTCTATGTACTTTCCCCTCCTTAGATAATATTACATATATTAAAGATGCAGGTGGCAGCTTAAGCTAGGTTACTAATATATTTAGTTCCTAAATATGGTATGATTGATATACTATTTTTGAGAGCTGGATATTATATATGCAAATAAACACTACATTTTATATATGTATAGGTTGTACTGTGTCCTTATTAAGTACACTCTGTACATTAACTGCTTCGTGCATGTTTTCTGATGAGTCACTGGCAGAGGTCACGCTCGTCTATTTAGTTCGGGTAAAGCAACATATTTAGAACTGGAACACAAGGGTCCAGATTGTTTCTTAAAAGCTTATCGACTCCATGAACTATTAATGTTCACATATTCGTAGCAAGTCATTGAGTTGTAGGGCACCGAGCATTCGATGCTGAAGCCCATGAATAACAACCCATTCGTATCATAATTGTTTAATATTTTAATATGCGAGTGTATTGATACATTTCCCTACCTCATATCTTGTGGAATCAGACTTTGGTGCTGTTAATCATATTATGACCAAAGAAACTGCCTGAATATTTCTGAAAGAGGAGACCTTTGTTCCTTACAAAAACTGAGCCAAAAATCCAGTATTTTGTTCACTGCATCTGCCTCAGGGATCTCATTAATAATTTACTTAATTAAAATAGAATTTCATCAGACCTCATGTTTCTATGTACACAAAGTGTAAATAAAAAGCTAGATTTAACTATTGTAAATTGTTTTATAAAGATTTATTCTGCAAAATTTAGTGAAAGTCCAACGTAAAGTATTTGGTAAGTAATTATTATTATATGCTTTAGCTTACTGTAACTCTGGTTTATAAATTTATATATTTCCCTACTTTATAAATCACCATAACTATGGATCCAGTGGATGGTTAGAAAATTTTACTACTAACAGAGATACAAAAGTGGATGGTGAATATAAAAAGGTCGACTATCCCTGATCTACAGAGTCAAAGATAATGCTAAATTCCGTTAGTAGTTTGACCTATAATATATAGTGATCTTTCAGATCTTCTAGTAAGTCTTTGAAGTTGCAGATTAATGCTAACTCAAGAGATAATTCACAATTCAAGTTTTTTCTCTGACTGTTCGACCAAAACATCTTTCAAACAATTAAAATACAACTTAACATGAATTTTTGACAAAGCACAGATTTTTTAAAAAACATGTCTAGCAATAAAGCCAGGTAAATTTGATCTTTGATGTTAGTGGCATTCTTATCATCTGGTTCTAGACTATCTAATATCATTGTGTTTATTTGCTTCAGAAATAGAAATTAATTCTGACTTTTGTAGCATAAACTTTGTAAATCATGACTTCAATTTTATGCATATAGTTGTAGAATTAGATTTAATAAATTACAAGTAAATATATTTCCTGGATAAACTATTTGCATTGCCTCTTAGCAAAATATTTCCAAATTAATTTTCTTCAAAAACAAATTAAAAAAACTCGATAAGGCTTAATGGGATCTAACTGTTAAAGAGTTCATACTTAAACTCAAACATTACTTAATTTTATGAACATTTAACTTTTACAAATTTATACTTATGGTTTTATAATTTCATAGATAATCTATATAAATACTTTTTTTGTCTTTATGTTAGACAATGATAACTTCTATTTTCATATGCATCCAATTCATTCTTATTATATGCTTATATAAATAATGAGTATACATAAAAGTTACTATAGTTTAATACAAAGACATAATCTATAACCCACTCATTTGTATATATTAATGTTAACATTCACCGTTTATTCAATGTTTTTTTTCTTCTTTATTTTAACTTACAATATTTTATTAGTTTTTAATATATGAACTACATTTAGTATTTCTGTAATAACGTTAATATGCTTCCCAAGAAAAGATTAAATTTTATTTGACGATTTAACAAATAATTTGCTGAGCAGTGCTTTCAATCTGGGAGGTTAGCATTGTTTTTCATTTTAGGGCAGATACAAATAATTATATGGTTAATTGCTTGGGTGAGAGAAATTCAATACAACAAACTGATTATATTCCATTTAATTTAAATTTTTATTTTATTTTCCTCAACAGGAAGTTGATCCATAAATTTTTAGTTCGGTTTCTTCCACTTTTAATTGTAGGCTAAATAATAGAATTGATGCGCGGTCGTTTTTATTTTACATCTTGTATAGAAATTGCAATAATTCCAAACATGTTCTATTGGAATAAATCTCAAATAAAATTGGAAAAAAAAAAAGAGATTTTACTTGAACAGGACATATTTATTAACATACAAAGTTCATTGACTATATTATTAATATAATCAAAGCACTTCCTTTATACACGTTGTAAAATACAATATTATTTTTATTGCTTGCAAAACAGTTCATAGTTTTGATTGTTAAAACAGCCTTCTCCAGAGCTTTTAATATTTAAAACTGTTCTTTGAAAACACTGAGGAAGATTGTTAAACAATTAAACCGTAAGCTATTTTGCAAGTCTGAAAATAAGGTGTCCCATTATGTATAAAGTGCATAAATAGTTCACATTCTTTAATATAAACTTTAATATGGATATGATTTCGGATTTTTAATCCTAATATTACCTTCTTTGTGTTTGCTTTTCCAAGATGATATTGTTTTCTCACATTTCTTTCTCTCAATATATAAATATATGTTTGTCAAAAAAATATAAAATAAAGATAAACAAGGCACCATTTGATCCAAGAAATACTTTTATTCGGTTTCAACTACTTATAATTGCATACAAATATTACATTTGGACTTTTAAAATAGAGCTTAAAAATCTCGGCAATAAAAATACTCTTATCTATAGACAAGAGCATTTGAGATTTTAAAAGATATCTACACAAGAACCATAAATACAGAAAGAAATGCAGTTCATTATAAAAAAGAGACACTCCAACGTCTTGGTAAAAATAAACATTTTTTATATATATTTATTAGTATTATTAATAAAATAATGATCTGAAACAGACCATATGATAATTAAAAAAAAAATTCACTGCCTCTTAGAGGCTCACTGGCATTAACATAAGCATAACTAATTAACATAAATTTGAATAAGTAATTTGGTAGATACTTTGGGCAATAACAATCTTAATTCCTAGTATGAAAAAAAATTTCATCAACAGATTTTATACCAACTATTAGACAGTTGTAAAAAAAATGTGTGTATGTACATCATTTCTATATATATGTAAAAAGTCATAGGTTCAGTAATCTTTATATTCCTCACGATATCTGTATATTTATATATGCATGCATTAATGAATGCATATATGTATACAACACCACATATAAAACAAATTAATCAAACAGCAAAGGGATGTTTAGATATATAAATTCATAACAATCAGACATATCAAATGTAATGTATGCATGCTGACAATAGACTATATTTCATTCCACAACTGGAAATTCATTAGGATATTCCTAACTTCCTACCAATAATATATGTTGCACATTCACATAGGTCTTTGAATTGATTTTTTCACATTTGATCAAAACTATGTATTTTTAATTCAAATTTAATTCAAATACCCTATCTTATAATGATTGGAATCTCATGTTTGTGTTTAGATATCTGAATTAGTTTTCAGTACCTAGAATGAAATACATATAATGTAAAATCTGTTACTAATGACTTTCATATATATGACTGACAAATTTACTTACGTAGTTGCAGTATATTGGAGGTTTGAACTCAGACTTTCACATGATCCTCAACTATCCATGCTATCTCATACTGCTGATAAGCTTGATCACACACATGACAAAAAGACAAATAATCACCAATATACTATTTCGTGCTAATCCAGTACTATTTGTTGTAATTTTATTAACTGTTTTATTGGCATATATATATACCATTCCACTTCTTATAGTCATTTTTCAGAAAATTATACAATCATAATGTCAAAAAATTATAAACACAATCAAAATAATAGACAGTTTGCTTGTATTCAATTTAATTTAATATCATCAAATCGATTTTCATTCACATATGAATCTTTTCAAGATTCCACTTATAAAATTAATCTTGTGACAATAAACATTCTATAGTTTTATAGAGAAAAAATAAAAAAAAATTTTTTTATATAAATTTATGCACACACATATATATATACACATCAATTATACATACTTGATCATCTTTTTCTATCTCATGACTACTATCTATCATCAAACCAACTATTAATTCCTATCTTATACTATTAAGACGTATATGTACATATACATTCACATATATTACAGCTAATTTTCTAACATTGACAAATTCCCTCCCAATTTTATATAGATTCATTGACCTTATTAATATATATAGATCCATTATACATTCTATCATTCCTCTTTTTTTTTTTTTGAAATTATCTATATTATAATTACTATCATCAACAAACACTTAATTCCTGTCTTATACTATTAATACATATACATATCCTCATATATATTACAGCTTCCAGTTATCTAACAATGATCATTTCCCTATCTAATTTTATTGAACCTTTTAGCATATTAATACATTATCTATGTTTTCTTGTATATATAATGTTTCATAATACTTTCTTTTAAATTTTTTACTATACTTTATTATTTTTGTATTTTCCTCACAATTTATCATATGTCCTTTTTTTAAATAATGATCACATGGTCCAGACTTAGCATCTTTCCTTTTTATTACCATATTATATTCTTTAGCTCTTTCAATTTTCCAATTGCAATTTTCCCTGACTGCTCTATATATATCAATTACATTTGTCACATGTAATTATATAAACAATTCCTATTCTATTATCAATACTATCATTAATTTTTGGAATTGCATATCTATTTTCTTAAATCTTTACTATTCTTCTATCCTATATTTACTTCATCATTTAACATATTTATTTAATATCATATATACTTCAGCTGAATATGGAATTGACATCCACTTCTTAATGTTAACTATTCTCTTATTCTTCCCTTTTATACAACTTCCATTTCTGGTATTTAAAATTTTCCTAATTATTTTTCCATTATAACCTATTTTAATATATTCTTTTTCAATTTCTAATTTATGCATATATGTTTCTTTTTTATTTAAACCGAGTCTATCATTCTTAATTTAGATTGTTTGAATAAGAGGCATATATGCAGAAATTAGAAATTGAAAAAGAATATATTGAAATTGGTTATAATGGAAAAGTAATTAGGAAATTTTTAAATACTAGAAATGGAAGTTGTATAAAAGCGAAGAGTAAGAGAATAGATTTCAATTTCATATTCAGCTGAAGGATATATGATATTGAATAAATATAAGTTAAATAATGAAGTAAATATAGGATGGAATAGTAAAGATTTAAAAAAATGGATATGCAATGCAAAAAAGAATGATAGTACTGATAATAGAATAGGAAGTTTATATAATTACATGTAACAAATGCAATGATATATATATATAATATAGAGCATACCAATAGCTCAAACAAACTCTTAATTGATAAGGGTGATAAGAGAAAATATTTAAAATCTCTATCTGGAACGTTCCTATTTGTAAATACAAGCTTATAAAAGCAATATCACACTATATATGACTTGCTTTATTAATTAATATATATATATATGGCAGTCAGGGAAAAGTGCAATTGAAAGAGCTATATAACATAATAGGGCAATAAAAAGGAAAGATACTAAATCTGGACCATATAATCATTATTTAGAAAAAGGACATATGATAAATTGTGAGGAAAATATAAAGGTAATAAAGTAGAGTAAATATTTTAAAGAAAGAAAATATTATGAATCATTATATATACGAGAAAACATAGATAAATGTATTAATATGCTAAAAGGTCTGATAAAATTGGGAGGGAAATAATCATTGTTAGATAATTGAAAGCTGTAATATATATGAAGGTATATGTATTAATAATTTAAGACAGGAATTAAGTATTTGTTTGTATATAGTAATTATAAGATAGAAAAGAAAAGAGGAATGAGAATGTACAATGGATGTATATATATATTAATAAAAGAATGTATATCTATTAATAGGGTCAATGGATCAATAAAATTGGGAGGGAAGTTTTCAATGTTAGAAAATTATCTATAATTTATATAAATGTATATATATGTTTTGACAGTACAACATGATTTGATGATAGATAGTAGTTATAAATTAGAAGAAAAAAAAATCTAACAATGTATAATGGATGTATATAATTGTTTTTCATGAGTTTATTTCTAATGATGACCACTAAAGGGTATAAAGCTGTAGAACGTCTATTGTCACATGATTAATTTTAAAAATGGCATCTTGAAAAGGTTCATGTATGAACAAAAATCGATTTGATAATATTAAATTAAATACAAACGAGTTGTTTATTATTTTGATTTATTTATAATTCGATTGATTAAGTGTATATATATGCACACATTCAGGTTTCTATATTATATATATATTGAGCGTTAAAAATCTTATGCTAATATTTCAAAGATATCTATAGAAAAAAAAAACCTTTGATATATAAATTCCATCTAAAAATAATTTTAGGGGGAGATATATAAATAACATATATATATTTCAGATTCCGGAAACAATTCAATATCAAACAAAAACGCCAACATTGTAATCGATGCTCACATAAAAATAAGCTTACATTGAAATGATATGGATAATTTTGGAATAATATAAATGGCCAGTTCTTTAATAAATTTAATTGTTCTAGATATCATTTGAATATGTACATTATTACAGACATTTCTGGCATATATATATATCAATAATTTCTTTCTCTCGGTCAAGTTGAAATCTTTAGTGTCTATATAAACATATTAGATCAAAAATAAAGATGGATTTCCACTTTTATCGCTAAAAGGTTGACTTGAGAACAGATTGAGATTGTTGATTGTTTAAGTGTTGACTGCTTTTAATGAATTTACAAATATATAATTCTATTTTAAGATAAATTTTACATTTTTATGAAAGAGACATTTAACACTATTAAATATAAGCATAGTATCAATTACTTTGGATAGATTTAATTTTAATAATAGATTTCACTATGTATATAATAGTACATTAAGGATTAAAACATTGTATTACTAAAAAAAAAAAAAACTTTCGCTGTTATATAATATTTTATATTATAAATTTTAATAATGAATAAATTAAAAAACAATATATCAGAATTTAACTGCAATCTTAAGTAGTTAACACAAACTTCACACTTCAATCATTTTGATATATAAAATAAAGATAGCTGAATGAGATTAAGGCAGATTAGGTCAAATAAAAATTTTCAAATGTGAAATAAATGTATTAATTTAAAATCTGTATTCCTACCCCCCCCCCCCCCGACAAAAAAAATATGGGCATCTATAATTAACGTAATGCTTCTTCCTTGCTGCTACTGGATTCAAATTTAGGCTATATATATAAAAAAAAACAGCTTCTAATCAGGCTTATAAGATTTTTTTCTTTCAGATACCATCCCCAATGAACTCAGGAGACTATACAATACTGGTCAGTAAATAGAACCCAACAGTTCTTAATTAAAAGTGAAACAAAGATGGAAAGCTATAAAATCTTCAATGCTCAGTATTTGAAAAGCCTGATAACTGATGCCCTTTTCAGATGTCACTGCTCCTCCACAAGGAATTGTTGGAGAGGATTTACTTTGCAATGAGTCATTTGCAATGCTGGATATACCTATATATAGTTAAAATGAATATAATTAAAGTTAAGATATTAGTTACTGTAACTGAGTAAAGCAACTTGGAAGGTCTGAAGAGTGTCATTCAAAAAGCTTCTACATAACATTAAATATATAATGAAATCAATATAAATCACTTAATTCTAAGTCATTTATATAGAAGACAGAAAATGTTTTCTTTCTAGCAGTGTCATATGTGACAACTATTTGACCCAAGATTTTCAATTGATTGTTTCGATCTTTAAACGAGGGGACAGAACAGGATGCTTGAATTTTACAGCCACTGGATGAACTATCGGAACATTCATGACCAAATTAATAATTTCAACAAAAAATGTCAATAACGAGAAACATTTGCTAAATTATATATATATTAGGGATGAAGTCTTCACGTATTGAATGGAAGGAGTGCTTCCGTAGAAAAACTCACTAAAAAGTTCAAAAGCTTTAACTCAAATTCAATTTTAAAAATTCACTAAAATATGTACATATGCAACCTTATAAAATCGATCCAACAAATTGCACATACAAACATAAAAAAAAAATTTCTCTAAACTATTTTGCTAAACATAAAAAAAGAACAATAAACTTTTCAAACTCATTATTTTTTGCATGGAATTTCTATTGCAATTCAATTTTTTTATCAATAGTTGAATTGTTTTTATATAAGGAAAATAATGAGTTTGTCCATCACATTATTCGTTGATTATAAGAAGTTCAAACAATGTTAAAGTTAAAACTTAAGAATGTTAAAAGCATTTGGAAGATAAAAATATCTTGATAATGTATTACCTATACTTAAACTAGCCAATGTCTGATTAACAGATAAGAGAGTTCCATATTTTTCTCCAAGCTATTTTGTTAAACATAAAAAAGAAGAATGAACAATTCAAACTCATTATTTTTTGTATGAAATTTCTGTTAACTTTCAATTTTTTTACCAACAGTTGAACTGTTTTTATATAAGGCAAATAATGAGTTTAACCATCGCATTATTCATTGATTATAAGAAATTCAAACAATGCTAAAATGTATTTACTAGTTAAAACTTAAGAATGTTAAAAGCATTTACAAAATAAAAATATCAATAAGAGAGTTCCAGATTTTTCTAGATGTATGTAATAAATATTTTATTTCACCATTACTTTGTAACTAATAATACGCTGATGTGTTGCGATGAAACTTTTCTATTTAATGATTTATGTAGGCTTAGTGCTTCCAGAGTTTTGTTACTCCATAATCATAGTGTCTTTAGATGTATGTAGTATGTATATATCAGCCATCACATAAAAATTGCTGTGGCAAGTAAAATAAAAACATTCATTCCTAAAAAAGTCAGATTTCATCACTGGTGTATATATATAGGTTAATCATGTATTCAGTGGCTATAGGAGTATAATTGAAAACAGCATCATGTTACAATCATATTTTTATTTTTACAGTCAGCTTACTAAAACTTCATCTGACCAACTGATATTAATCTTTAATCTTTAACTCTAACTAATAATATCTCAATACTTTAAACCTACTGGTAAACTAAAAAAATCATACAATTTCACCTGTTTTGAATGTCACATAGTAGTAATGGCACATAAATGCACTAACTACTATATCACAAGAGCCTTCTTATACATATATGCGTACACATGCTATAATTTTAAGACCAAACAAAAAGAGTCATATATATAAAAATACTAATTTATGAATTTTTTGCCCCATTAGAGATTTAACAAATTGAAATATAACAAACAAAAAAAAAGCTTCTTCTTAAACAAAGAAGGTTCTGAGTACAGACCATATACTTAGAAATTATTAGGCAAGTTCTCCATACCGTTACATAGTACCATGATAATTTCATCCACTTTTTACTTCTTAATATCCAATTATTTTTTCCAGTTCTGATTCATTTTCTTTTTCCTTCCTACTCTATTTTTAAGTAAAAGTCTTTTCATTAGTTCCATTATTCTATTCTCACGTTCCCAATTTCAGTATAAAGACCTAAAGAATCTTAACATCTCTACGACTTTTACTCTCTTTATACAATTTATTTTGATCTTTCAATAATCTGAACCCAAACAATATGTAATACTCTCTCCCCATCTCACATAAACCAGATAAAAAAATCTTATATAATAGCTACATCTTTCTTCAAAATTAAGTTATTACAACCCACAAGATTTCCTTTTTTAAAATATATACATTAATGCACACATAAAATCTGTAATATAATAACAATGATGGTGTTTGTCTTAAAAAATAAAATTAAAAAATACCTGAAATTTTTGAGGTAGAAATGACAAAAACCATTAACATTTCCAAAATGGCTACCAGTTATTAAAAAATGTTTTTTCACTTCAAGCACCAAATAGAGTAAAAGTAAAATGGAAAATATTTCATTAACAGGATGAGATACTCATGCCTAAGAAATGTAAGATATTCACATAAAAATTCTTCACCTACAACAATTTATTCTAACCAATGCCTAACAAAATCAAATAATTTTTACATAACTCCATAAATATATGTCAAAATATAAACAAAATTTTTAAATTATATGTTATCCTTAAGATTTTATATGCTGGAAGAATTTTTTTATTAAAATATTAGTAAAAAAAAATCTATTATTTATGTATGTATATTATATTTTTATTATGTTTATATCATTAATTAATTTACATCATATGAATTTATATTTCATTGATTATTTATATATTTTCCCATTTTAATGATGCCATAATATTGTTATACTAATGTCAATTTTATATTTTATCAATAGAGAATTCTGTAATATTAAAAAAATTGTATTTTTGATAAAAATTATAGTCAAAAGCACATTGGTGGCCTAGTGGTTAGCATAGCTGCCTTCCAAGCAGCTGGCCTGGGTTTGCTTCCCGGCCAACACATTTGACATATGAAAAAAAAAAATGAAAAAAATTATAATTCAAAGGGGTTGATAATACTTATTATATTAAGTGAATTTAAACAATTCATTTTTTGTTTGATATATATTTAAAACTATGGATCCTACTTTGATAAATTCATGAAAAAGTAAAAAAATAAATACAATAAATATTCAAAGAAATATGTAGAAAATATACATTTTAAAAATGTTTCATGGATTTTTTTTATTCCCACTTAGCATTCTATTTTTAAATCTTAATAAGAAATATGACTTTCAAACAAAATAAGGACCTTTTCCATCAACTCTGTTTATTTTTATTTTCCTCCAACATTTCGATAATGTAGGGGTCTTTTTCAAGGCTATAAATAACACATTATTTTAATAATTTTATGTTACACAATTTTGATAAAAATTTTATTAATTATTAATTTTTTTTAAAAAAACCTCGATTTATTCTCAAAAATTCTTAGAAAAACCAAGCAACAAAAATAATAGAGCTGTGCTGTGATTGCGATCTTGGAACTTCCAAATCTACTTCTCTACCACTGCACCAAACCACGCAGGACAAAGAAATCATTTATAGCCTCAAAGAAGACCGATAGTGGCTAAAAATGTTGGAAGATGACAAAAAAATAGCATTGATGCACAGTGCTTAAATGGACATAGTAATATTTTTAAAAATCATTATATATATATATATATATCTACAACACATGGACTAAAATTGATATTTTTAAGCATTGGAATTAAGCTTCTTTCTACTATACATTATTAAAATTATTTCAAATATAAACGTTATTACAACTTCTTAAAAAAATATGCAATGCCCATAATTGCATAGCATTTTTTAATTATTAAATGATGTTTCAACTACTTTAAGCAGAAATTAAATGAATTTGCAGATTGTAGACAAAAAATGTTACATTTTGCAGCTACAATTCTGATGAGGAAATTGCTTCAGTCCACCAACATAAGTAATAGTTTTATTAAATCATTAATTCATTGAAGCATCCACAATTAAAGATAATTATTTATTTTCTCAAAAAAATTATTACGTGAAAAATCAATACATTAGCTGTGATTCTCATTAAATTATTTAATTACACATATTAATTATCTATATCGTTAAAAGATTTATAATAATGGAGAATATATATAAAAATTATCATGTTCCTACCATATACTTCTATTGATTTCACATATATGTAAATCATAAAAAAATACTGCATAAAAATCATTAATTATTATTCTTTAGAGCAGTATTAATATTATTATTTTTTTGCTATCTTTATTTTCTGAAAAGGTTGATATTGACAAAATAATCTTTAAAAATTCAATCGAAATTTTGGTTTATCCAGATAATTAATCTTATTTCTTCAGCAATATATATAATTTAAAAAATCAAAGATATTGCAGATAAACTATCATCATTAATATGAAATCCCTAGTTTCAGGGATTTTTGGTTTAATAAATTAGACTTTACCTATAAACTTTTGCATTTCATTATAAATCTAAACTGCTGATAATTTAAATAAATTAATTTTATTATCTATAGTTTTGTATATAAATACTTTCAGTATATTGATTAATAACAATACTTTAAAATATAGAATCTACTTATATTATCATTAAATTTTTGTATAGCAGTAATTACAATAATAATTCAAAACAATACTTCATAATTTTGTTTGGATAATACAACTTTTCAAATTAGAGATGTTCAAATTAATGGAAATCTAACTATAATTGAAAGAATCCCTAAACATTTCATGATTACCATTCCTAATGCTTACACAAACTGTTTACAAAGGCAAAACTCTCCATACAGAAGCATCACTCAGTGTAACCAGAGGAATCAATGGATGTAGAAAGATTTGTGTATAAAATCCCTATTTAGTGCCTACTCATTCAATATCCCCAGATTAGCTTCTAGCTTGTGGCTTTCATCAATGAGATCCATCCCAAGATTTAGGTGCAGTGCTCTCTGCTCCAAGGCTTCTCACTGATGAAATCCACAAGCTAGAAACTAATATGGGAACATTGGATGAGTAGGCACTAGATAGGGATTTTAGGCACAAAACTTCCTGCATCCACTGATTACTCTGGCTTGCACTGAATGGTGCTACTATGGAGTTTTGTCTCTGTATATATTTGAAAGAAACAAGAATTCAGTAAAGATGTTACTGCAAATGAGTCAATTGCAGAGGAGCATATTGATATAAAAAAAAATGATGAAATATTATCCCATACAGAAATAATTTATACACTTTCATATGTAAGAAACAGAATGTCATAATCACATTGTAACAACCCATAAATATTTTTTTTCCCCGCTATAGCAGCTATTTTAAAAGTTTAATTAGTAAAACAATTTAAGAAAGTTATTTCTTCATTCTAAAACAAGGGTATAACAGTAGCAGATAGAAAAAGATATAATATGTACACCATTCTGGCTGAACTGTGATAACCTATACAATAAAATCAAAACATTATTGAGCAGTACTATTAACACATTTTTAAAGGCAGTTCTTGCAATAATGATGTTTTTATTAAGGCTTATTATGGGATGAATTATTTACAGACATATTCATATATAATATCACAACTACCATTTTATAATAACAAATTTCTACAAATGAAAACCATGTTAAAATATATATTGATTTCAAATAATATTCATAGATATAAACATTCAAATAATGACTATAGAGAAATTGTAATTCAACATTTGGGTGGTGAGAAAACAGTGATACAGCTTTGTAAAAATTATAACAACCAAATATCAAATGATTGCCCTTTACAGTTTGGCACAGATGGTAGAGCATCCTGCATGGCAACAGGAGGTACCAGAATCGATTCTGGGGCTTTGCAGGTCCGGTGCTGGAACTTTTTATGAACTCCCGAGCAATAAAGTCATAAGTCTTTTTTTTTTTTATCAAATGACTTTTATATATTTACAGTCAATATATATTTTTATGATGAATAATTTGATCAGTCTTTCTCAGAACTAATCACCATACTCTTGAGTAATTAATACAAAACAATAGCACTGTATCCATATCCCAACCCAATAGTCAGAAATAAAACTGAAAATACGTATATAGCATTAACATTGCTTATTCAAACACAATAAGGAAAATAGAGTAAATTATTGCTTCCAAAAGTGAATATAATAAATTATTCATAATAATTTACAATTATTTGATTGCAACAATAACAAAAATCATTTTGATCAAAATACCTAATACGTAAACTCTTAATGACTTGTCAGAGAAGTTTGTACTGTATACCAGTGGTCTGCAACCTTTTCATACCTGCGTACCGGTAAAACTAAGGATAAGGTTTTGTGGACCGGCATAAATAAGGATAAGGTTTCACAGACCGGCAGAAGTCTATAATGTAAACTGCTTAGTCTTAGATGCACATAATTGTTATAACTGATCAAAACAACATTAAAATATATAAGATGAAGTTCTATATATATATATGGTTTGTATAATTAAAAACTTTTTTTTAAAATTTTGAATTTTTTTAGAAAATAAAAAATGTATTTTCACCTCCCCCCCCATAAACATCTGTGATAACTAGAAAAACAAATTAATTTATGTGTGATTGATTAGATTTTGTTTTCCTTCTGTTTCTTTTTTTTTAAGTGGGTAAAAATGAGATGAAAAAATAAATAATTGTTTATATTAATTAAAAGTTTAAACTCTTATTATTTTATTATTACAAACTTTCCTGCCAATCTACCGTGGACCGGTAAAAAAAACTTCCAAAAACTTCCAGTCCCAAAGGTTGAAGACCACTGCTGTATACAGTATATTTAAACACAAAAAGCTATTCTGCAGTATCATTGTTCTATTATCAAGAATTACAATAATGATTTCACTTGCTTTATAAAAGAGATCTCATTATTTTTCAGATACGGCTGTATGTCAAGTGAAATATATTTTTAATATCTTAAAAGACCTTAGAATAGACAATAAATAGCAGAAATGGGAACTCAAAATCAAGTAAAAATTTGAATAGCTACAACAATTATATTTGCATCCATTCTTTTTTTTTTTAATAATCAGAATTATATTTGTTTTAGCATTAATTAATTGTCTTCTAATAATTAAAAAGAATCTTTTTATTTTCATTTCAAATGTCCATGTAAGATGGTGAAACTTTAATACATTTCATCTATTAATTAAATGGATTCAATATTCAGAAAATCTAATAAACTGTTGACGTAAAAATTCGCATTTCAATGCTCAACATAAAATGCATTATTATCTACTAAAAAAAAGATTTAAACTTCGGAATTAAACACCAAGCTGTTTTGATTGGAATAATAGTTATGACTAATTTTACTTTAAAATTATCTTTTTTTGAAAAAAAAAAGGCACATTTCTGGTGTTTAGCAATATGGATTAAACATATGGAAAGATATTTTTAAGTCATTTTTCCGGATCTTTTAAAAATTTTATGCATATGTTCAAAATTGTTGAAAATATGTGTTTTTGATTAAGTAGTAATTTTGATAGTTATGAGAAAGGCTGGAATTAATTTTTATTTGAAAGACTTTATTTGAAATAAGTTCTTAAAAACATTAACTGTAATAGTCTCATTACTTATTAATCTTAATAATTTATGTTTCTATACTGATTACCATTATTGTAAAATTTTAAAAACTCACATCAGGTATTAAAAACTAGTTGTAAATTGATTTCTATAAGTGTTTTTATATATATAAAAAAGATAAGATTCAATGAGAAAGATTATTTGGCAAATGCTCCGTGGATAAAATAAATAATTGTATACCTAGTATGAAATTACATACAAATGAAAAATTATTTCAGTACAATTAGTGGGATTACAAATCATTGCTAAAGCTTATATGACTATCCATGAAAGATATCATAATGGTTTAAACCACATCAATGTAATCAACATGAATATTAACATATAAATAGCAAGTTGATGACCAAATTGAGATTCCTTTTTCATTTTTATCAGCAGGAAAATCATTTAGGAACCTTTAGCTCTCAAATCCATGCATATTCCACATGCACTATTATCTATTATCAGTAAGCAGGGCCAATCGGAGAGGGTACAGGAGTGGCAGCTCTCCCAGACCTCACAATATTAGGGGCCTTAACTTGGCAACTTAATATGATAAACAAAAATATAAAAGGCAAAGCAATGTCATGGCTCATAGACTGGCCTTGATTTTACAGTTAAATTCCCAAAAAAATATTCAAGAAAAATTTTTCCAAGCAGGCATACAAGAGTTGAAAACGTAAGGGAGTTTAGGAATGAGATGCCAATTTAATGAATCTGCAATGAAAGTGACTGCAGCGCTTGGCGACTGGCAGAACTAATAGTCTCAGCCCCCTGTCAGTCAATTCTGTGCTAACAGTGCAGAGTGAATCTATCCTATCAAGTGGTATCTGGATCTCATCTGCTTGCTCATTTCTGTGACTCGCAACCAACTGCTCCTGGAGTCCTGTTTTCAACCCTGTAAGTAAAAACTCTTGCCCCCCCCCCCATGTTCTTATTTTAAATTTTGAAGGGCCTCTAAAATATTAGTTGCCCCAGGCCTTGCATTTTCTTTGAAAGGCCCTGTCAGTAAGTATACTTTAAGATGACTCATTTATTTTTAGCATATATATATTTTAATAAAAAATAATTTTAAAGATTAACTTTTACACAATTAAATACAATCTTTATATCTAAAATAAAAAATATGCAACTTTTCTATTAAAATTTTTTTTTTTTTACTATTTCTATTTTTAATATTGGAGACTTGGACACAGATTCCAAGTATATAAAATATACTTGTATTTATAATATTTCTATCCCACAACTATATGAATCATACTGATGTTTTGTTTTATAAAATAATTATTTGTTGTTATTGTTTATATGTTTTCATTTACAAAAAATGATTTAAATGTTTGTTTTTATAATCCTACACATTATAACAATCAAAACACAAGCATCTGGCAATATTAAATTATTTTAAAATAATAATAAAAAATAGTATCATTACTGATTACACACATCTCAAAAATAATGTACTGCAATAAGCAAACTGAAAGAAATGGTGATCATGTGATGTTTATTGGTTTCAAACTGAAAGAAAATGACTATACTATTAACTAATTAAAATAATCATAAATTATTAAGTGTCAAGAATGAAATCTAATATCCTTTTTTAATTTATAAATATAATGAATGAGTAAAAAATAAATATCCTATATTATTCCCTATATCTATGACCTTTGATTTCACGTTTTGACAACGATATAAAAATTCTCAGTTAATAGTGAATTGCATAAAATAATTTTAACTCATGCGTATATTAAAAAAATAAAATTAAAAAAAATGAAATATAATAAAGATTTATAAATTAATAAGATTAATTCAGTCAATTGCCGTTTTTTATCATAGTTCAATGATTTAATTCATGACTAAATCATTCAAAATGAAATTGCATTATTTTTTTTTTTGGATTCCAAAATTGTTTACAGATTTTTTTTGATGAAACTAGAATTGGTTGAATATTAATTTGTTTTTATCATCTTAATTACTATGTTTGTTTTTTTTAATTCTATACGTTCAGTATATGTAAACAAGCATAATAAAATAAATTTACGAAATACAATGTGTTTAGTGCCCTCCCCTTCAGATTTGAATAAATAATACTATTGACAATGAAGTCAAGAATACAAAGAATCCATATATATATAAAAACTACAAAGAATAAAAGTAATGTTTATTGAAATTTTCAGTATAGTTCAGATGTTATAGCAACAAATTTATAAAGAGATGGAGGTAAAAATAAAAGTCCATTGCTCCTATTTGCTTTCTTTTTTATTCTAATTTTTTTATTATTATTAATATAGGTAATAGTAATTCTAAAAATGAAAACATCTAAAATATAGCACTATACAGATATGAAAGTCAGACTGCAGTAAGAAATAATAAAGAGAGCAGAAATCTAAAACGTGTAGAAAAAAATGTTAAAATTGAATTTCAAAAATAGAATGTGTATATATTATTGCAGTAAAATAAGAAAAGATAAATAAAAGTAATAAAAATAGAAACTGTATTGAATAAAAACAGTCATCACAGATATATTAAAATATAACTGGACAAAAGTCATATTGCATACAGACCAAATACAAGTAGAAAGCAGAGGTATAGTTGTTTAACAGATGAAAGATAAGTAAAGACTAGAGAAATGTTGATTAGGCTTACAAAGACAAAGCAGAAAATTTCTGAAATGATATATTTAGTTTAATTGCAACATCTACCTATATTTATAAATTTACAATATTACACTTTTAAAAAAATGACTTGGGGAAAGGATTCATCAACTGATAAAAACAAAAATATGAATTACTTAAATACATGTGTTAATAATAATACTATAATGTTTTTAAAAAAATATTACTACTTGGAAGGAAATATAATTTACTTGAAATATCTTTAATAAAAAAAAAAACAACCCACTATTTTGAAACATTTGCATTTTTTAAAAAAAATTTTACATATCAAAGCTATAATTTTTGCATCAAATAATGTGATGATGTAATATGTAAATCAGAGCATTGAAGCAACCTCTACTGAGTTCTATGTGAATTAACATATATCATCTACTTTATCTCAGATAAGGTTCAATAGAAGACGTTTTAACATTGAATCAAATATTACAACTTATAGCTCTTTAATATAATACATTAATATATATATGTGCTTTGCGCACAGATAATGAAGCTGTTAATAGTGCTTGAAAATAATATTATCCAAATGTTACCGCCAAGATTTTTGGGATAGTTCATAGTCCCATATTTATGGGTACTGGAATTTAGTTAAAAACTATAATAATGTTAATGCAAATTTATTGATTTCAAACTCTAATGAAGTAAAGCCTTAACTGTTTCTATAATACATTATAATAAATAACGATAACTTCCAAATATCGGTAATTGCAAAGTGGAGTAATCACTTCCTGTGGAGTTATGCAGCATCAATATTTATGTAGTATCAAAAATCAATGAAAAGATAGAATGATACCATTCTATCTTTGGGCTCTGTTGTTATATAAGCTTAATTTTTAAATTATATGATGAATTTTGACTATTGTTTTGATTTACGTACAGACTAAATATTCTGCAATCACTATTTCAGAGCCCAAAGATAGAATGGTATCATTCTATGTTTTCATTTATTTTTGATGCTACAAAACTGCATGGAAGGTAGTTACTTCTGCTTTGCAATTTTAATACATTATATAATTATATTTTAGTTCACACATACCAACACAATACAATTATTATTACATTCAAATATTCATTCCCTTTTTTGCTATTTAATTAAAATATGATTAAAGTAGATGGTTGAAATAGCATAAAAATTTCAAGCAATAAGATGAAAAAAGTTTAGAATTTTAAGCTTATTGCTTTTATTTAACAATTACAATCAGAAATATTTTACCTAATATATATAATCAAATGTTTTCAAATTCCTTTAATTTTATACTTACTGCTTAGAAACATCATTTTATTTTATTTTCACAAAACTTAATATTTCGTCCTCTATATTTAATTAACACAAATAATTAGCATTGCATTTACTGTTGTTGCATATATATAACGTGAACTTTTTGATATGTACCTTTTAGCCACATATTATAAATATAGGCTGTATTCATTGCAGAGTAGCAAATGCTGCTGTAGGGATTCTTCAAGTCAAGCCCTTCCCTACAACTCTTGCTTCTATTTATTTTATTAATTTGCATGATTAATGAAATTGTTTTCAAAAGAAACTGTCTTCATCTTACTCCAAAATCATCTTTAGAAAGCTTGAATAATCAACAAACATTAGATAACAGGGATTATTTTATTAATACTCCAGACTGGTTTCAGATCTGTAGAAGACAAAAGCTAATGAAATTCAAACTCCTCACAGATGAAGTCTACAAACTCAAAAACTAATCTGGAGATGTGAACATAATGGTACTGACATCTATAGATCATTGATTATTTAAGCTTATAATAGATAGTTTGGGAAAAAAAACTGCTTAGGCAAGCAAATCATGTGATATTATGTTGGTAATGAGATTGCAAACACTACTGGTTCATTTGAAAAAAAATATGCTGAAGTCTCCCTTCCTACATGCTTCAGTTTTAGAATAGCAAATACCCCCCCCCCCCTTGTCAATAGAAATTTTGTTTCTTTTGATATTTTTTCCAATTTTTGGCCAATAATTGTCCGATGGAATAATTTTTAACTATTATATTAAAATGTATTTAATTAAAAGCCAGTCAACACTTAGACAATGCCAATATCATTAACAATCAACAATTTCAAACTGTTGTCAAGGCAACCTCCTTTTAACAATATTGGGATTGTCTAAGTGTTGACTGGCTTTTAATGATTACTTATAAACTCATTTAGCCTTGAACATTATTACATTTATTATTTAAAATGTATTTATGACTTCTAATGAATTAAAAAAATTTACACTAATGCAAGTGCTTTTTAATTGTTATGTTATCGTTTTATCCCTAACTATTTCTTTTTAAAGACATAATCCAAACATTTTTTTTTAAATATTTAGATACCAAGTCTAGATTAATTCATTTTATAAGTGTTCAAATTTTAATTCATGAAATGAAACTAGTCAAATTGACTTTACAAATGAAAATTAAAGAGGAATCATAAGAAAATAAATAAGAACTGAATACGAATGAGAATTATGAATCAAAGAATTTTCAGTTATTGATATAAATTTTGGAAATCTTACATAATGAGATAATTATATTTACAAAATTTTCTTTAGATTACTCTACCATTTGTTTAATTACAAAGTAAATGGTGTCTGTGCTTATAAACATTTTTTAAATCTTTGACCAAGTAAAGGAATCTTTTTTCTTTTAGTTTCATTTTAAACATTGTTCAGCGAAATGCATTAGCCACAAATACATTTTAATTATAACCAACCATCACATACCCCAATATACTACAAATTACACATTATATATTCTTAGCTCCTAGTGTAATTGAGCAGATCCAAAGTTTTGAAAGCCCAGCTTTGAAAAGCTCAAAACTTCAACTTTATTAAGTAAGTGGGAATCGTTGTACTAAAAACATGTTCGTTATTACTTCAAGGTATGAAAAATTTTATTATATCTTGATGACTTCATTATGCCTATGTATTATATATTGTTTTAATAAATTTTGAAACCCATCACATAAATAATTAATTAAATATCACACAAATACGTAATAATATTACTAATCTCAATTTTTATTTATGCCATCGACCGGCAATATTTGAAGAAAAAAACCATCCGATCTCTTTTTGGACAAATACTTAGTTAATAATCAATGCCAAATTTTAATACCAAATTGAGTTTTGTGATTAAATTCAAATAGATTTTGTAATGCTATGTTTCATGGGGGTTTAACCCGTTCCAGGCTGCTAATGATATAGTTTATGATAAAAAGGTAAGTTCGGGAAGAAATCGGTTGTTTTTTTAAATCAAACATTATCTTTTTACGGATCACAAAATTTCTATAGATGATGTAAATAAAAATTAACGTAATATCACATATGGTCTAATAATTTTAACAATTCTGCCAATAAATTATGGCTTGAAAAAATATGCTTATAAGATTAACTTGTTTATGGAACAACTAAGTCTGAAAATGTTACTATGATAATTCACGAGTCAGATCCTCAAAGAATCATTTGAATAAACATGCAAATAATGCCCAATTTCTTGTACCAATGCCATTTTTTATCTAATGAATAAATTGCCATTGATACAAGAAAGTCTGTGTTATTTGCAAGTTTATTTAAATGATTCTTTAAGAAATTGACTTGTGAATTATCATAGTACCATTTTCAGACTTAGTTGTTTTACAAATAAATTTATTACATATGTTGAGATTTGGAAGTACAAGTACAAGTTCTGAAGAAGATTTCTGGGGCAATCGAAACTGTCAATAGTGAGTTGTAAAAAAGCATTGTAAAAAGTAATAATGAACATAATGATATTAATATTATATTATATATGTAAATATATATATATATGTTTATAATAAGTTTTTCACGATTAAAAAATGAAATTAAAACAGGCTTTGGGGAACACAATGCAGAAATCCACAACGAAGAAAATTTCTCATGATCAAACAAGTAACACCCAAAGACAGTTTACACATTTAATTTTCAAGTTTGTGGGACTGTAACTGATCAAAATTCTAATGCAAAAAAAAAAAAAAACGATGAATGAAAGACTATAAAGTGTACACACTCTTGCTAATACTTCAAGAAATCATTCATTGCAATAGCTCTCAAGGAGACTAACACTGAGGAAGAAGACCAAGTCTTTATTGAGATGTCAACAAATCATATCCTTAGAAGACTTTTTTTAAACTGTGTAATTTGTTTTGTTCTGAACATAAAAAATTCTACTTTAAGCTATTTTCTTATTACAGAGATATTTATCCTCCAGCTTTTGATTTTCATAAGATCTCATAAAAATAGTTAACCATATAATACATTTAATTTATATAAAATTTTACTAATTGGCATGAAATTACTCTTTTTTTAAAAACTGAGTGAAAGAGAAAAAAAGGGTCATTTTAGTAGCAAAAGTAAAACTTTAAATAAGTCAATGATATAATGTTTAATATCATAGAATAATGTTTCAAAATCATCTGACATAATATTTAAATGGATTTTCCAATTTAAACAGAAATCACAAAATGATATACATGAAAACACTCATTCAAGTGGATGAACTATTTTATCGATAAAAAAAAAAAGATGCCGATCATGAAATATTTTCCCGATTGAACATTTTCTGGAAAAACAGTATGCATAATATGCTATTAAGCTTGTAGTGATATAAAAATGTAAATTGATAAATCTAATTTGCTTAAAATAGCCATTAACAGTATAAATAAGTTTATATTTTTATGGTTGTGTATTTGTACATACCTATATATAATTCATAGAAATTAGCTAACACTTAGACAACCCTAACAATCAACAAAAGGTTACCTTGACAACCGAACGAAATTGCTGATGGTTATTGATATTGAGATTGTCTAAGTATTGATGGATTAATATGAATTTACTTATAAACCTATGAAATCTTGAGCATTATTAAACTTACACCTGCATGTATACATTAATCAAAATACTCTGGAATAAACTCTACAATATTCAATATACCAATATAAAAAATCAATAATTGTTATAGTCAGCTTATGGCAGTGTACAACATTCTAAGTAAATGCGACTCAGGGTAGTGTACATTGCCATAAGCTAGCTATAGATATTATTGATTTTTTATATTGGTATATTGAATATTGCAAAGTTTATTTCAGAGTATTTTAATTACATTTATTTTATCTGATTCCATATATATATATATATATAAAGCATAATTAAGATTTTGGTAATTAATTGCCCAAATACCGATCTACCTATAACTATTAAATATCATACTACAACAAACTTTTTTTTCACTTTATATACCATAATGCAATCCTTCATATTGCACCAATGATCATTGTTTGTATTCACAATATAAGGTTCAACACCACATGAAGGTATAAAAAATCTATCATTAGAGAAACAATTTTATCATATTTGTATAGATATCCATGTGTGGATACATATGTATATATAATATATACACACATATATATACACATATAAACATATATGTGTGCATGTATGTATGTATACATAAGAATAATATACAAAATAATGTAAAATAAAAATATCAAAAAACTAAAGCTTAGGTAATGCCAGATGACCTCTAGGCAGTTTAAAATGAACCAAACCTTGGACTTCTGGAAGTCATAATTGATTTAAAAATATTAAAGGCCTGAAGTATAATGCACTGGGTCTTCCACATGAAAAGGCCACAAGTCACAAAAAGGGCACACATATATTGAACATATTTATGTACAAATTCACTGTAGACACCATCACTGAATTAATGGTTTTATAAATTATTAATCCATTCTATTAGACAATATGTCTAATATCATTCTATCAAAGGCTCTGTATAATAATTTACCCAATCTGTGAAGCGCAGCCAGGCACCTTCTGCAGATAATACTCAATCCAATACGACATCTGCAATGACAGCTATAGAGATATTTTTTTTTTGGCAATTACAAATCATCTTGATTGCAAGAATCATTTTCATGAAATAGCATGATCCTTTCAACCAATCAGCTGCACTTTCAAGCTGGTCTTGACAAGAAGCGCAGATATATTTGATTCATTGACACATGCCTCGATAAGGGCCTTCCATCTTCAAATACTAATAAAAACAAAGGCACAATATTAATAATAATAAAAATAACTCATTTTATAATTTCTTAAATATAATAAAATTTCTATATATGCTTCCCTCTAAATAGATGTTTTTTCTATGCATTCAAGAATATAATAGGTACAATATGGATCTATTACAATCAGAAACTTTTTGCCAGCTTAAGATATATATAATACAGATCTTTTGCATGAGTGTAAATATATTCTTATATGGATTTAGAAAGTGCAGTTAAAATCCACTGCAGTGAAACAGATTCTCTTCATTTTAGCAATGAATTTAGACTGCGATCATCCTATAACCCTAGTCATTAATACCAGCATAAACATCGTTCACATTCAAAGTTTACCATATTAACATTTCTAGTACCATCTATCTTGGAATAGATGGTTTTAGAGTAGGGGGAGAAAAAAATGTTCTTATGAATATGCTCTTATCGATGTAACTTTGTGAATCAAGTGATGATGTGATAGCATACATTCTTAGTTAAGGAAAAAAGAATCAAGTTTATTAAAATGCACATAGTGTATTCCAATGAAAACCTGTCAGGTTCTCTGTCTAACCCGCCTATAGTACCATCTCCGAATTGATACACAATATGTAGTAGCATTACTTAACTATTTGATACAAAAATTTTAAGGTGATAGCATGGCTGGATCATGATTTACAGCATGCAATGTGACAGTATGTTTTGTCTTCAACCCGCATTGAAATAATATGCTAACCTTAAATTTGGGTTTTAAATTGGGCAAAATTACTATTCAAATGTTTAAAAGAATTTAAACTGTGTATGGCAGTTGAACAATAAATCAAAGAACATTTTCAAGTGGTTTGCAAGATTTTATAATGGAAGAGAGAGAATTGAAGATAATTCACAAGAATATGAAAAGCTAGTAACTTATGATTCAACTAGTACTTTAAAATTATTATGGTAAATACCTAAATTACATCACTATATCACATGCACTGATTCAGAAATCGAGCTGCAAAAAACTTGAAGAGAGAATGAGTCACCTTATCACTGAAATGCATACCATATAGTTAGTGTTTTGGTGTGAGGTCTATATAATTATATAAGCAAACTGACTTGAGATCAAACCTTAAGGTTTTTGGATATCAGATTAAAAATTTAGTAACAATGACAGTTTCAGACCTAAATTCGGAATTATTATTATAAAAGGCAAAAAAATGGGAATTGAATTGCACCACTATATAATAACCATAGATAACTTAAGTTTAAAATAGATAGTCCTGGATAAAAAACAGACAAAATGCTTCTATTTATTCGGCTTGTGTACAGAATATACAGTAAGTAAATGTGGATTAAACAAAGACAAAATGTGGATCCAAGATTTAAAAAAGAAAAATATCAACAATCTTAGATAAGTTGATGATATATTCTTAGAAAAATGGAGAAGACCTGAAAATAATTATTAAGACAGTTATATAAGCAAATGTATAGGTGACATTACAGCCAAATATAAAGATAATAATAACAGAAGTCAAAACTGATTTTAGAATTAAAACTAAAGAAATAAGGTCTGGGATCATATATCAATAACAAAGAATCCAACAGTAGATTTGTATGATGGAAAGCCTGAAAAATATCTTTAGAATATTGGCAGATCTCTACATGCTAAAAGTAAAACTTTGAATAAGTACGATAAGAAAAATATCGATAATTTCAAACTAGTTATGTTGATTTCTAAGGATGACATAGATAGCAAGAAAATAAATAAGTGAATCTCTGATCAGATATGATTTAAAGCTTCACTAAAGACAGATTGAATTATGAGATAATAATGTTTCAAAAATACAGAAAAAGAAAGCAATAGATAAACAATACTAAGACAAATAGATTATATTATCACAGATATTAGTGTGCTATTGAAAGGAATCTGAAATTTCAAATGGATAATAGAATATTCTTGAAACATGAAAATCAACTAATCACCAGGTGTTGATGTTTACATGATATTTTCTGACTACTCGAGAATACTGCATCACATGACTATCATATTTTGCTATAAAATTGTGCATTAATTCTCTTCTTATCAAACCAGGACTTTTACAATCTAAATATTTATTAACTCAGATGGCCAGTTGGATTTTACCATTTGATATTTTTATTGCCTTATACAGCATATTAGTAAAAGTATAAATTATCTCAATTGCTTTGCCATTGAAGAAAATTAAAACAGTTGCCAGGACATGCTATAAAATAAGCCTTGATTGGCATTTCTTTTAAATTGAATATCATAATTATGAGATGTCATTTAATTCAGTCATTATATATTATCATTATCAAACAAATGACCTTATGGCCTAGTGGCTTGTACTATTGCTTGCTACCCTATGATTTGGGGTTCAAAGTCAGCCAGATGAACTTTGGGAATTTTTTCACATTATAAAATGGTTTAGGAGCCTACAGCCAATTCAACTAAACTTCTACCATTTACCAGTATTCGAATATCTAGATATGTTAGCTAAAGAATAAGGATCCGAGATTGATATGGATGAATAAAATGAATGGCAATGCATTGAGTGTAAGAACAAAATATGATTGAAGCATTCATCAGATTTCACCCCTTAGCAGCAAAGGTGTCAGACTTCTATGGGTGTTACTTGTATTACTTTATAATATTATGAAATAAATTCATTGTATATTTGTGTAAATAAACAAGAAATAATATAATGCAATTGTATTTTAAAGCTCGAAGAAGTCTGCTACTCAGTCAAAACTGACAGTTATTTTAATAATAAGGATTGTAAAAAATACAAGAGGAAAGCATTTTACTTATTGTTTAAATAATTCAAATAAACAATGAAAGAATGAATGTTGGTTACATTATTAATTGTAATATTTTCAATTAATGCTAAAATTTCATTGAAAATAAATATAAAAAAAATTATACACACCGAAACAAAAACAAAAAAAAATTAAGTTACTTTTTTTTTTAAAATTTCAAAGCGACTGATCACAAACAAAATTACCTGGATGACTAGTGAAGGTCCATTCTGAACAATTTCTGCGGGAATCTGAGATAGCGGACAATTTTCAATGCTCATAATGTTGAGTTTGGTACAAAGAGCCAACTCAAAAGGCAAATTATGTAAGTTCAAGTTATCATTGATATAAAGGGAGTCTAAATTCTCTAATGTACCTAAAAATAACACAGATAATTATAAGGCAATATAAAAAAAATATTAAAAATCAAAACATGTGAAGTCAGAACTGAATGAATATAAAATAAATTTGTAAATTTAACTAACCTATGCAAAATTAATAAATATATTTGTATTTATATGTTGGACTATTTCCATCATCTAATATGAGTATTGAATGTCTTTAGAAAAATTTAACTTTATTTAAATATTCCAAATACATTCAACTGTTAGTAATAGCACACGTTTCAAGAGGTATTATTTTCTCCGCTTCTTTCAGGTATGCTGGCCTGACCAGTGATAGTACCAGCATGGGAATCAAACCTGGACCTTAGATTCTTGAGTATTGAATTTTAAGGTAATGTAGAAAAAAATATAATGGATTAAATTAATTATAGAATTAAACTTGTTTGGTAGAAATAACTTAATATTAAAAAGAAAACCTTCATTCTTCACAAGTATATACTCAACTTTTCTTGGAATTCTAATCAATTTATCTAAAACACAATTAACTCAACATCTAAATCATCTGACAATACTCAAAACATCCTTCTAACCAAAATTGCTTTATCCCATATTAAAAATTTCTATACTTGCTTACTATAGTCTATGAATGCATTTCTTCAGGATTATAGTTAAAAATATCATGTCCACAATAAAATCGTACAGCTGGGGATCATCATTATATCTTCTATTCTTATATAATTCTATAAACACTTCTTCCTGTTCCTTAATTTTGCTTCTTCATATACAATATATCTTTTAAAATAATCACAATCTTCTTACACCTTTTAAGCAAAAATATTTATTATTATAATTACAATTTCGACTGTTCCTCGCAGTCTTAATTTCGACTGTTCCTCGCAGTCTTCTTCAGATCTCATTCTATTTCTCTACTTTTCTCTTTCCACCATTTTATTTTATTATAATTACAGTTTCGACTATTCCTTGCAGTCTTCTTCAGATCTCATTCTATTTCTCTACTTTTCCCTTTCCACCATTTTAATGAGAAATAGAATGAGATCTGAAGAAGAATGTGAGGAACAGTCGAAACTAATTATAATAATAAATATTTTTGCTTAAAAGGTGTAAGAAGATTGTAATTATTTTAAATATATATATTGTTGTATGTCTGCTATTGATTACAAGTGCTTGTTTTCCAATTTGTAAAGGTGGTTTTAATCTAATATATCCTCAATCATTTGTCTCCTATTCAGAGTTAAAATATACATTGCAACGTTAGTTAATCCAATCTTCAAAGCCACTAACATTGCCTGCTCCACTTGCATATGCAAGTCGTTCCCTTTTTTCCTGATCATGCTATCGAGCTTGCAGAACTATTGAATAATTATAACATCAAATCTTTAGTTGGTGTTTTCATTTAAATATTTAAAAAAAATTATATATCACAACAGACATCTATGGTCAATCTTCCCAATCACCAAAACTTTAACTAGATTCCAAAATACGTGTTTTCCTCAATCACAATTGAAATTTTTGTTTAACTTATTCCTTGGCACAATTCCTATAAAAACTTTCCTCATTAACTATTTTAAATTAAATCTGGATCTCATATATGTCTTTGTAATAATAATCTGGATGATATGATATAAATTTTTCAAACCTGTCCATACTTCTCATCCTTAAGGCATTTCGTATTTCACAAGCATATAATTAATCTTAAACAATTGCTGGAGAAAAATATTACATACTCTTAGAACCATGTGACTTGCTCACAGCTCTGAAATTTTAGACAACAAAAAATACAATGATCTTAAAAAAAATATAAAGAGTAGTATAATACATATTTTTATGCTCTAAAATGTTTACTTAGAAATACTATGAACAAAATTTGGCTGAACAATAATTTTCTTAGTTGTACATTATTTCAGAATGATATAAAACATAAATTATACATTTATCTATATAAAATTGAATTATTTTCATCTGCCTTCAAACATTAATCATAATGATTATATTTTTATAAATTAAATTTTTTTTTCTCTTCTGTACACATGTTAAATATTGTTAATGACAACAATCAACCCTTAAGCCATCAACAATATCAACCTGTAGTCAAGGCAACCTCCTTTAACAATAAAGGTGGTATCACCTTTATCTATGGTCTGATATATTTATATAGACCCTAAAGATTGCAAGTTGACCTTGGAATGTGAGATTAATAATATTTAGAAATTAATAGTTGTATATAATTTGCAATTAATAAAGTTTATTTTATAAAAAAAAAATATTAAAAACAAATAAGTCTATGTGTTTGAAAATCAAAGATTTTTAATAGATAGATTTTACAAGTTTTACATTTGAATATAAGACTTGGCACTTAATAAGATAGCAATACAGAGACTGCAGATCATTCAATAAAGTATATGGATAATATATGTTGGGAATAACAAAATTGGATCAAAAGAAAAATATATAAATAAAAGAACAAACATGTACTATTGAATTAACTGAAAAAATTAAGAGACAAATGAAGCTGGAATGAACATATTTCTAGAGGAAATGATAATGGATAGACAGTTAAAATATTATCCAGGATACCAAGAGACGATAAAAGATTTAGAAAAATACTGAATGAAATTAGAAATTTTGCTGATATGATGTGAAGAAGAGAAGCCTTAGATCAGAAGAAATGGACTAAATTTGGAGAAATCTGCTTTTGAAGTGGATTGACAATGGTTGTAATGGTGTTGATGATTTTAGACTTCATCATCACTAACATAACCAGCCTCTTAATTCTCATGGGTTCTCTCATTCAAGCATTAAACTTCCAATCTCTTTTTGTTATTCTCAACATACATTTCTCCATACTTTGATTTAAGTCTGCATTACTTTTCTATTAAGCATCCAAGTCTCAGATTTACATGTAAGTATTGATAAAGCACATTTATTAAAAACTTCCTTTTCATACTCAAAGGTATTATTTTTAATATTATGTTAATCTTTCAAAATCAATTTTATGATTAATTTTTTACAATAATTTAATTTCATTCCAAACTTGAGTAATTTTAATACAGAAATATTACAAGAATATAAAACATAAGTTATTATTATTATCTATTAAATTGTTTTATTATCACATGAAGGAAGGCCATGAAGATTAATCTTAAAATATTGTAAAAACATTATTCATATATTTTACTTTATTTATGTGTTTATATAAAGTGAATAACGAGTTCAAATTAAAAAATAAATAAGTATATATAGACAAAATTAGCAAGTTACCAATCTCTTCTGGAAGTGAATTGAGGTTATTTTCACCAGCTCCAAGATATGAAAGATTGGTCAAATGACCTATCGCTCTAGGTAAACTGGTTAACTGGTTTGACTGAACTACAAGTTTCGTTAATTCTCTTAAAAACCCTATATTATATAAATTCCATTAATATTTTAGAATTAAAAAAAAAATTAATATATTTTATAGTAAACATTACATACAACTTAAAAATAAATACAAAAATATATAACGAATGTGTGTGTGTGTGTTGTATAAATATATATTACAAATCTGTTCGTATATGTGGTTAATTGTTTTAATATCAGGATCACACCTATCATCATTCTCATACAAAGATCATTGGAATCAATTGTTGTATCAAGCAATATTTAATATGCAGGTGAATACAAAAAACAGTCAATACTTCTTAATATCAATAACAATCAACAATTTCAAACTGTTGTCAAGACAACCTCCTTTTACCAATAAAATGTATATATATATAATGACAACCATTAAATTTTTTCTGAACATTTATATAGTTTATTATTAGAGATTACTATTCAAGCCATTCACTGCACTTTGCAGATTGTTCTGAAAATATGTAGATTTTCATAATTAAAACTGTGTTTATAATCTGTAAATAAAACTGACATATATCAATATGTGAAATAGAATATATATTATAAAATATTAAAAAGTATGATTTTAATACAGCATACCTAATAATATTCATTGTGATCAACTATTAACCAAAAGAAAAATCCATCATTTAATGACCAAAATCCCAGAACATGCTCAGTTACACACTACTAAGTCTGTGCAACAGAGCATGGTCTGGAATTTTAATTGTTAATTTTTTTTTTCCAATTTAATAGTTGACTGTCATAAATCTGATGTATTGAATTGAAAGCATAGTTGGCTATTAATATTTTATAATATGTCTATTCTATTTCATAACTAAAGATGGGTTTATTGGATGTGCATGTACATATATAACCAGGGCCAATTGGAGAGGGGACAGGAGGGGTAGTTGCTCTGGACCTCGCAATATTAGGGGCCTCAACTTGGCAACTCTAAATATAGGAGAAAACAAAGTGATGTCACAGCTTGTAGAATGGCCTTAATTTTACAGTTAAATTCTCCAAAAAAATATTTGAGAAAAACTTTTTCAAGCAAACATATCACTAGTTGAAAACGTAAGCCAGTTTAAGGATGAGGTGCCAATTTGACGACTCTGCGGTGAAAGCGACTGCAGTGCTCAGCGACCGGCAGAACTAATAGTCTCAGCCCCCTGTCAGTCAGTTCTGTGCAAACAATGTTTTATAATACTAACAACACTAGCGTGAATCTACCCTATCCAAGTGCTATCTGGATACGTTCTGCTTGTTCGTTTGTGCAACTTGTAACAAACTGCTCCCGAAGTTCTGTTTTCAGCCCTTTAAGTAAAAACTCTTGTTTCTTCTCTCTCCCCATGTTCTTATTTTAAATTTTGAAGGGCCTTGCATTTTCTCTGAAAGGCCCTGTATATAACCACATAAATACAGATTTATTGATATATCAATCCTATTCAAAATGTTATAAAATTTGATAAAAGAGAGAAATTTAAAGACTTGTATTTCATGCCAAGGATGTTTTACCAGAAATATAAATAAGCAGCAATGGATATGAACTTCAATTCCCTGAATATAAAAACCATTTTAATCACACATTTCATATAAATAATCTAAATAGATTCTGGCTATGATTTATACTTCAAAATCTCAGAGAAATAAAGAAAAACTTCTAACAATATTATGAATGAAATTTATTTAAGAATGTTATACCATCGATAAATTTTCAGGATATTATAAAGAGTGAAATATAGTTATTAGTCTTAAAGATGTAAAAAGAGTTTTGAAACTAAAGAAGTAGTTTTATATTTGAAATAATATACTACATCATCAGGGAAAACAATATCACATTCCCTCTAATAATGTTCAAATATAATCATTTGGTCATAGTAATGAGTGTATAATTACCTAACATGCCTTGAGATATTGAAATTAACTCATATTTAAGTAGTCATACATTTTCATATGATCATGCTTTGTGAATTGCAATTTGTCAGTTAAATTTAACATGTATAAAAATAAAACTTAGAATTACTATTTTTAAAAAAGAAAATAAACAAAACCCTTCTCTTGTCTAGAAATGGTGAAAATGAATGGAAATAGAATTAAATTGAAAAGAAAAAACATGATCATTTAATAATTTTGGTAAAATATTTTAATATTGATATTAAAAAACATCACATGTTTCAAACAGTCTCATTAAAGTAAGTATAAAATAAACACGAATACAATTCTCATACGTGTGTTTGATTAAATTTAATCACTTAAACAATCAAAATGCTTTTCAATATAACAAAAAAAACATTGAACCTATACATTTTTGGGTCCCCTAATTATGCCGCTGTAGGAGAGATTTATAACACTATTATCTAATAAAGTGGATATAAAATAAAAATCATTTAATTGTGTTTGATGTCTGTGAGTATATATATGAATAAATTAAAGAATGAATCAAGCTACTGATGTTTGATTCTATTAATATATATATAAACAGTCTTTCAATTCACAGAAGTACTTTCGATTAATTCCTTAATCTGCCTCTACTGCCGTTAAATTCAAAAAACAAAACGGAAGCAAACATCATCAACTCAAATCCCATGAATCCTGAATTTTAATGTTAGCAGTTTGAGTTGATGATATTTGCTTCCATAAGACAAACTGCTAACATTAAAATTCGGGATTCATGGGATTTGAATTGATGATGTTTATGTTTCCGTTTTTTTTTTTGAATTTAACAGCAGTTGAGATAGGATAAGGAATTAAACAAAAGTACTTCTGCGACTTGAAAGACTTTATAATAATTTATTACCATTATATTTATTACTTTTATTGTTATTACAATAGTTTTTTAATTAACAGACATTTTATTTGTATTATATATATATATAAAACAGAAAATATATACACAACATACAAGCAAGTAAGTATAAATTTATTTATCAACAGAAATAAAGTTTGAGATTCAAAGATTGTTTTACCAGAACCAAAATCAAGACATAATTTTAATATCACAAGCATATATAATTTAATGAAAGTAATAATTACCTATTTCATTTGGAAGGCTTTCCAATTTGTTTTCTTCTAAATCCAACACCCGTAATTTCCTTAACTGACCAATAGTAGCTGGTAACCGCTATAAAAACATTTTAGAATAAATTGTATAATTTATATATATATAAATATATATATGACACTATTGTAAGTGTCAAACTGTCTGTTCCAACAACTTTGTTTACTAACCATTTCAGATAAATATATTAATAATTATTACTGATCATTTAATAAACTAGAGATTATCTCTAACAAAGATGTAAATTTGAAACCACAGTTAAAAATTAATATTTGAGGGGTCATTTATCTTTTGGAGGTGTTTCAAAAATGTGTGGAGTAGTGGAAGTTTGAAAAATATTTCTATATACTGTAATGGTATAGAACGAACAAGAGGAAGAAAGTCTTCAAAGGCCCAATTGAGGAGGCCAAAATCTGTAACTATATAAAATGAAACATGATAAACAAAGACACTCTATCCTTATGCCCTAGCTCTAAACATCAAAATTATATCAGTACAATCTTAAGAACATGATGGTGTTAACTCTTATTAATGCCATAAGTCTTTGAACAAGCTACATTCTTAAAATAATACAAAATAAAAGAAGATTGAACTATACTTTAGTATTTTTCTTGCTATAAAGTATTACCCCAAAGACATATTACTCTATCTTTAAGATAACGTCTCCTAGTGATTTCCGGACAATGTTAATCGCTAAAATTTGTCCAAAAATCACGTGGAGGCATTACGTTAAATATCGAAAGATTAGAGTAGTACAGAGAAATGACAAAATTTCCCATAGCTCTCTCGACTTTTTAAATCTTGTGGATCACCACGGTCAAAAAATCACCATTCCCATGGATTAGTCATACCAGTGTCTTTGTTGCCATGACATCGTTTATCTAATCTTCGATGAAATCTTACCGGTAAAAAACATGTTAAGCGTAATACGTCATAGCAAGAAAAATACTAACTACCGATTTAACTAATCTTTTACTATAATTATATAGCAGAATAAATTGATCATGTGGACAATTTATTTTATGTCCTATAAATTACGAAGTTGAAATTTAAAATAATATTAATTATATACTACAAACATTCAAAATAAATACATACAAAATGTATATAAAGAAGAGCTTTGTTTAATACTTTAACAGTACAGTATGCTAATCATGTTTTCGACTATCTGGTAATCACATTCATAGCTATAAATATAACTACCAGGTAGTCAGAAACATGCTTAGCATACCATGCTGTTAAAGTATTAAGCTAAGCTTTTCTTTATATACATTTTATACGTATTTATTTTGAATTACAGTTTTCAGAGAAAGCTTTTTAAAAGAGTGAAGATACTATAAACATGTAATAAAATGAATATACTAGCTAAAATCAGTAATGTTGTACCTGTTAAATAAATCCAATCTGCAATAGAATAAATGAGAGAAGATTAAGCAAGCTTTATTAATAAAATAAATCAAAATCTGTATTGGAATAATATTTAAAATTTATTAATATATTTACATTAGTATACACTCATAAATAATTCCTTTATTACTGTATGGTGAATTTATATTATGTTTAAGACTGTATAAAGATATTAAGTTTAATAATTATTATTACTCTTACTCTGAAATTTATTTATCAAGCACTTAATACATATGTAATTAAATAGAAATGATTTTTATCTTTTCGCATATGCACTGTACTAAATTATATAAGCTCAATTATGCTGTTTTGAGTACAGAAAAACTCTCAAAGCCAAACACAAAATAGAGACTTTATGAAGATAAGAATGACTGTCTTATCTTTGACCTAAATTCTGATTTATATAGGCCAATCTGAAGCATCTTGGTTTGAGAGAGTGAAGATATTACTCTGTTCACTTTTACATCCATTAGTTTCTTTCATATATTAATATACGCAAAATCTTTTGATTTACTACAAGGGTCAATTTTAAGAATTAATATAAATTATGTAACTCTGAAATTTATTTATCAAGTGCAGGGTATGCATATAATTAAATAGAAAGAATTTTCATCTTTTCACACACTTTATAAAGATAAGAGTGGCTGGCTTATCTTTAACTTAAATTCTGATTTATGTAGACCAATCTGAAGCACCTTGGTTTGGGAATGAAGATGTTACTCTGTTCACTTTTAAATTCATTAGTTTTTTTCATATATTAATATATGTTATGAGTCAATTTAAAAATTAATAGAAACTACAGAACTCTGAAATTTATTTATCAAGCACGTAATAAGTATGTAATTAAATAAAAAGTATTTTCACCTTTTCATATAGGCGCTATATTAATTTATATAAACTCAATAATGCTGTGTTGAGTACAGGAAAACTTGTAGTAAATTGAAAGACTTTATGTATACTAATATAAGAAAGAAACTAATGGATGTAAAAGTTGAGCAGAGTAACAACTTCACTCTCTCAAACCAAGATTTTCAGATTGGCCTATAAAAATCAGAATTTAGATTAAAAATAAGATGCTACTCTTATCTTTATAAGTCTCTATCTTATGTTTGGGTTTGAGAGTTTTCCTGTATTCAACACAGCATCACTGTACAACACATATGTGAAAATCCTTTCTATTAAATTACATACATACTATGTGCTTGATAATTACATTTCAGAGTTACATAGTTTCCATTAATTCATAAAATTGACTCATAATAAATCAAAAGATTTCCCGTATATTAATATATGAAAGAAATTAATGGATATAAAAGTAAACAAAGTAACATCTTCATTCCCAAACCAAGGTGCTTCAGATTGGTCTACATAAATTAGAATTTAGGTTAAATATTAGCCGGCTACTCTTATATTTATAAAGTATGAAATTGTAAAAATTCTTTCTATTTAATTATATGCATACCATGCACTTGATAAATAAATTTCAGAGTTACATAATTTCTATTAATTCTTAAAATTGACCCTCGTAGTAAATCAAAAGATTTTGCTTATATTAATATATGAGAGAAACTAATGGATGTAAAAGTGAACAGAATAATATCTTCACTCTCTCAAACCAAGACACTTCAGATTGGCCTATATAAATCAGAATTTAGGTTAAAGATAAGACAGCCACTCTTTATCTTTATAAAGTCTCTATCTTCTGTTTGGGTTTGAGAGTTTTCCTGCACTCAACACAGCATCGTTGAACTTTTATAAATTATTACAGCGCATATGTTTAAATGTGAAAATCCTTTCTATTTAATTATATATATTATGTGCTTGATAAATAAATTTCAGAGTTATATAGTTTCTATTAATTCTTAAAATTATCTCATAGTAAATTGAAAGATTTTGCATATATTAGATGTAAAAGTGAACAGAGTAATATGTTTACTCTCTCAAACCAAGATGCTTCAGAATGGCTTATATAAATCAGAATTTAGATTAAAGATAAGATGGCCACTCTTATCTTTATAAAGTCTCTATCTTGTGTATGAGTTTTCCTGCACTTAACATAGCATCGCTGAGTTTATATAAATACATAAGTCAAAAGGTGAAAATTCTTTCTATTTAATTATTATTACATACAATTTTATTATAAAGGAAATTAATTAAAAGCTTTGATATCAATGAGTGTTCATGAAAATGTTAGATTAACTTTTAATCATTACTCTATTCTACTATAACAATAAAATTTATATTAGCTTGTTAATTAGATCTTATGTGTTAATGTGCATAAGAAAACTACAAATTATAATTGCCATATCTTATATTTATTAATTTAAATGAGATTCATACTTCAGATTTAATGAATAATAACAATAATAATTTATTGCAAAGTGAACAATAGAAAATTAATGAATATATTATAAGAATTTAGATTAGGATAGCATATAATACTGTACTTGTTTAAACTATCAAAGTGGTGCTAAACATAGACATTCTTTTAAAAAAACAGAATAAAATATCCATTTACCTATTAATTTCAAATAGACAATAATATAAAATTATGAAATAAAATATTAACTTGTTATAGTTTGTCTACTGGACATTTACTGAATAAACCAAAACAAGTAAATTTATTACGATTACTAATTATAAAATTTAGTACTATTACGATTTTCTTTTGATTAAGTGCACATTTAAATATTCACTCACATAATTATACATTAAGCAACCCTTTTAAAATAATAGTGATATTAAATCAAATAAGAACATATAACAAATTATAAATACACCAAACAATCTGTATTAATAGTGATTAATGTTCATCACCAAGAGTTCTACTAGTCTTTAAGTACCTTTGTTTTGATTAACTTCCAAATCCATTAAAAGAATCCAATATTTTTAAATATAATAATCTAATAAAAGAGTATCTTCTTTAGAATATTCGAAGTGGTACTTACGTAGAATGCTGGCCTGGAATCTTGCCAGGCATTTTATTTTAAATAATTTATTTTTAGGGATTTCCAATACATGATAAAAACATTACTAATATCAAAATTGGAAAGGAATAAAAATCCATATGCTGCTCATCCATGAAATAATAATCAAAAAATAATAATAATTCTTTACAACAGCTATATAATCAAATAATAATTTTATATTTTCAGCACCTGCTTGGGAGCCCTTTTTAAATGTTACTAATCTATTTAACGTTAACGAATCACCTGATATAAAACCATCCAGTGTCCAATAATAATATAAATAATTAAAACTAATCAAAATCTTCATATATAAATTCAATAATTTCAAAACAATTGATTATATTATAACAATATGTTAAACAATATTACATGCAGTTTTTTATACAATTATATATATCAACTTATATAATTTTCCATTCATTTTTAATCAACCAATTATTAACTAAATTTGTAGAAGTCTTATAAATATTCATATAATGAGTCAAATTATTTTTAATATAATATGTTTCATATATTTGCCTTCTTTTTGGATCTTTGATGAAATATGGCCATAGAATAGATAGATGCTACAAAAAGTATTAAATATTTAAATTTCATCAAAGATCAAAAAAAAAAAGGCAAATACATATATTAAAAATAATTTAACTAGTTATATGAATATTTATTTATAAGACTTCTACAAATTTGCTTAATAATTGGTTGATTAAAAATGATTGGTAAATTATATAAGTTGATATATATAATTGTATAAAAAAATGCGTGTAATATTCTTTAACATATTGTTATGATGTAATCAATTGTTTTGTAATTATTGAATTTATATATGAGGGTTTTGATTTGTTTTAATTATTTATATTATTATTGTTTGTTTTAGTTCCATTATTGGACACTGAATGGTTTTATGTCAGGTGATTCGTTAAAGTTAAATAGATTACTAACACTTGAAAAGGGCACCAAAGCAGGTGCTGAAAAAAGCTTATGTATAAAATTTATTATTTGATTATAGAGCTGTTGTAAAGAATTATTATTAATTTTTGATTATTATAATATAAACAATATTGCTGACTCTAAGTTATCGCATTCAATATTTACTTTTTTTAAATATATTAAAATGATAAAAGAAACACAAAAGTCCAAAAGGTTGTAATTAAACACTTTTTTTAATGTAAATGCAATAAAAAAAATAAATAAAAAATGATTAAGCAAATTATAACACATCTGATTATTCGTATCGGCAGACAGACATCAAACACTTTTCAGGCGGGCACTATCCCATAATTTTGAAAATATTCCACTGCATCTTGTTCTGTTGATAGAAGATTTCAAATTTTAATCGTACTTACAAAAATTATAAAGCAATAACGGAATGTTAAAAAATAATGATAATCTCAGTTAATGAATGTTATAAAAATCACAATAATTTTAGCTATGTAACTTATGTTATTAAAAAATGTTTTAAAATTTTTATAATTAACATTCAATTTAAAATATGTGAGAAGTTTATTTTAAATAATCCAATTTCAGTGTCAAAGTATTTGTTTACATTTTTTTTTCCTCGTGAAATTATTTTCTCGTACATGGTCGAAATATTTGTTTACATTTTCTTTTCTTGAAATTATTTTCTTGATATTAACAAATATATTTTAAATAGAGAATTTTTTTAAAAAATTTAAATACATTTTTAAATAAATTCCATTCACAATATAACATTCAAATGTTAATACTTGGTAAACCTTTAACATGTGGTGAACAGTTAATATGTGGCTAAAATAATTGTGATTTTTTTTTTAATATTCATCAACTGAAATTATTGTTATTTTTTAAACATTCCTTTATCACTTTCGAAAGAATGATTAAAATTTGTAATCTTCCATCAACAGAACAAGATGCAGAGAAATATTTTCAAAATTACAGAATAGTGCCCACCCGAAAAATGATGTCTGTCTGCCGACATGAATAACCACTTTTGTTATAATTTGGTTAAATATTTTTATTTTTATTTTCTGCATTTACATTAAAAAAATTTTTAATTATAATCCTTTGATTCTTTATCATTTTAATAAATAAATAAAAAAAGTAAATATTGAATGCAGTAATTTAAAATCAGCCATATTGTTTATACCATAAGCTAAAAGCCCCTGAAAATGGATTATTTAAAATACATCTGGAAAACTTCCAGACAGATATTCTACATAAGTACCTTTGAAGTTTTTATTATTAAACTGGTTATTAATAATTAGTGATAAAGTATTAATGCATAGTATTCCCTTAAAACAGTTACTATTACATTTGAAGTTATTGTCAAAGAAAGTATTGTCATATATCTTTATCCATTATCATTTCGTTGGCACACGCATATAAATTCGGATGCATGTAGGTATTAATTTCCACAGTCAAACTTCATTAACATTTCTATGACTTTAATTATTCCATTGGTTGAGATGATTATCATTTTATTTTTGGTACATTAATAAATCATCAGCACTTGATACCTATAGGCAACATTTCCTTAACATTTTTATAATTTTTAATTATTCCACTAGCATTCTTTTAAAAAATATTATGTCATTAGTTTATTAATATTATTTAAATCCATGGCAAATTAGTAGTTTTGCTTATTGGCACTCATATATATACTAGGTGTATGCGAATATATACTCACTGTAATTTTTAACTAGACATTTTTTAAAAAATTCTCCAGAGAGCTAGCAAACACTATCTTAGTTGTTGCCCCAAAATTTCCAAGAAACTCACATTTTTTTATCCTTCAAGTAGAAGGATATGTTACACTTTTAAACTGAACTGTTAGAGATACATCATATATAAAAAACAATAAGTAAGAGAAGAAATTCAACTTAAAATCACAAGCTTATTTATACTCTTTGTTTGTTGACAATTTGATGAAGTCATCTTAGACACTGTTACTATTGATACACTCAAGATCTATTCCTTTAGTTTCATTGAGTAATTATTGAGGTCATTTGAATACATGTCAGCATTTCTGACAATATGACTTCTTGGAATTTCAAGTTTTTAAAACAAAAGCATTTTAAAAATAGTATAATAACAAAAAATTTCTTCTAACTTTTAAAATCAAAAAAAAAAATACATCATGTTTAATTTTTTAAAATACTGTTATAAACATTATACTTTTTGAATAGCAAATATTATCTTTAAAACAATATGTCATTTTAAAATTCATAAATGCTTATAAATACACACACACTATCATTTAACTCTTATTAGAAATGTATTACTTTAAATTTAAGTAACTTTACAGTGAGATTTTAACTTTATTAGTAACTTTTAAAGCAGGACGTTAAGTTTTAGCACGTATTATTTTTAAAAGATAAAAAAAAATGATTGCTTCTTTTCTGCATGCTTTCTAATAACTTAAAATTAGAAATAAAATCAAACTGACAATTTTAAAACAACCAACAATCTACAAATCAATGACCTATACAATTTAAAATTTAAAAAAATATATATATTCAAAGATGTAACTAAGATGGCACAATATATATATATCAATAAACATTATTTTCAACTATTGTCAAGCCATTACAGAATGAATATCTATTAATTTATTGTAATATTATCAATTCATATTATCTCTTCTTCTCATGATTCTAACACCCTTACCTATTTTATCCAGCCATCTCACAAATGGTCTCTTTTATAGCCTAATATGTCTTGGGATTCAGGTTAGAAATTCAATTAGTCATTATTGCCATCTCTTCTAACTTATTTAGCCTAGTTTCATTTTAGCCTCTTAATTCTTTAACTGACATCTATTGATTACTAGAGCTTGCACTAGGTGACACTATTTTGAAGAAAATTTGCTGCTGTTTTTGTTCATTATTCTTGCAGCTATATTAATAATTTTTGATAACAAAAATTATAATTGTCTATGCCTTCTAAATTATATTATAAATCTTTACTTTTTCTCTCTTCCTTTTTTTTGAAAATCCACTGAACATTATCTTAGTTCTTTATTTTTATCTTTAATCATATATTTTTGCTTTCATCTGACTGCTCTGTGCATTATTTAGAAAAATAACCACATCAGTTATAAAATGCTGATCAATTTAGGTAATCTTTATTGCTTTCCATTTTAAGCAAATATACGAAATAAAATTGCAAAAGAAAAACATATAAAGTTTCAGAGAAATGAAATTAATAGGTTTCTTTTCACAAATAAGTAGCATTTCTAGTAATTTCCAGTAAATATTCCTGCCTAGAGATATGGTCATTCACCTTCGTAAGTCTATTAAATATAATGATTATTGCAGAAATTCTCTGCATAGTTTGGTAAGTTGGCAGATTCTGGAACTTAAAAGTCCATGGATTGTGGCTCAGCTCTGTCACTTCTAGGGATTGAAATTCTTATAAAATCCCAAGTGATAAACCATTTGATTATTATTATGGTCCATATAGTTACCAACTATTAAATATATGGTTATAGTAGCAAAAGTGAAGGAGTTAATAAAGCTACTAATGATTCCATTTCTGGTTGAAATTTCTACAAATTCCTTTGTGGTACTTTGTTAATATTTAAATTGTCTAATAAATAAATAAATAAATAAAATCTGTATGCTAGCTAAATAAATAAATTGTTATAGGAATGACACCCATAACCATTATTTTTGTGTGCAAAAAGCGTCCCTATCTTTTGTAACGATACGGAGAATGGTACTTAACGTAATCTGCACTAAGGGGCGCCATCTAGGCATTTGAACTTAGAAAAATTTATAAAGTAGGCAGATACGTAAGTCAAAAAAAAAAATTTTTTTTTTTTTTTTAAATTTTGATTCCGGTCGTTAGCCCATGTCACTAGCTCAGTGGAATAGCAGAGATTTAATAAGATAATCTAAGAGTATATATAAAAAAAAGGAATAAAATAAGCCACTGCCAGTAATTAACATACAAACATTTATTTATGCACATATATATAAGATTTAAAATTATTTTAGTATTAGTTTTACATTTTAACATTATTTTTAACTTTACCTTAGATTTTAATTTACATTTTAATTTCTATTATATTATAAGTTTACATTTTAATTAAGTTCGCACAGATGGGATTATAAAAGCTTGTTTTAATATGTTGCTATAGATCGGTTACATAGATTACACGGTTAAAAACATTTCAAAGTAAACATAAACGATCAAAATATAAAATCATTGATTACTGACAATTGCGGAGGGAAATTTATACGTAACCCAATAGTATTCACCATAAGATACTTGCATTGTCACCAATAACTTAAAAGACATCCGAATAAATACATTTTAGATACTCACCGTAAGGTATCATTATTTATCGAATGTCTATATATTTTGATCAAATATGGAAACGCAAAACATAGTTAACCAATAAACAATCCATGCAAGCGTCTATAAACAACTTAAATTTAATGCATTTTTATTTAGGATCGAGTATGAATAGACCACATAAATTTGCTTTTGAAAATAAACATTCTATCCCTATTTAACCTTAGGCTAAAATTCGTAGTCAAACTGGCATCAATTCATCTGATATATCGATGTATTCAATGTAATAAAATACGGCAGCACAAAAGGTTAAAAGAAGAAATTGCCTCTTATGAGATAGGAATATTACATCTATCTGCAAAGAAGAGCAATAAAACAAAAAACTCCATAGAAAGGAACTGCGGTATCCGACTTATAATTCCTTCCATAGGCAAACGGAAGTGTGCGGCGTATGAAGCGATTCTGCCCGTAGCGAATCAATATTACATCTACTAATCACACCAATATATCCAATCCATTGACCCAATTTAACCACGAAACAAATAACCTAAGATTACCCTCCCCTAATATAACTTTACAAATCTATACAGCCATTCACGCCCGACTTAAGTTTAACATTTATATAATTTAACTTAACGGAAAACAGAAATCATAATAAAACTTAAAGAACAAAATTAAATAAATGGAAATGATTTTAAATAAATAAATAAAAAATACATCAAATAACATTATTAATAAATTAAGTTGGTCAGATAGGATAATATTGCAATCATTTAAATATGGAAAATTTTAATTTAATGTTCATTATTTATAAAGTTCTTACGGTTTAAAAAGTTCATCTTTATCCGTTGCTTGCCATGAACGTGAATTCCCACGCCGTCCTAAGATTGGTATCCATTTAGCCGTTGTTTTATTTATTCATTCGGAGGTTTTTTAGTTTAATTGGTCCTCAATGTAGGAAACGATAGTTCATTTCTCTTTCTTTACTAGCAAAACTGAAGGGATTGAACGTGCGTCCTTCAATCTCTTCTCCCGCACCTCCGCACTAACATCTATCTGTCACATCGTAATAATCATAATAACTCACTAATTAATAATTTCCAAACTTGTCCTTTTTATATTAATGTGAAGGATTGAATTTACATTACGTCACCGATGCGATGGTCCTTTCGCTGCGGTCCGATTCCATAGGGATTTCTTCTTATTTGCTAACAGTTTCTATTGTTTTCCTATCTGACTGATGTTTTTACATTTAAATGCCCAAGGCTGGTTTACATTTAACTAATTAACAATCATTTCCATTTCTGATTAATTACCCTGTTTTCCAAATCAAAAATATATTTAAAGATAAATTTAAAGATATAATTTTATCTCCAAATCTTTTTAAAATTTAGTTTTAAAATACTTTTTCTTTAATAAAGTTTTATTTTAATAATTTTTCATTATCTGTGCGATTTAACATGTACGAGTTTAAGATGATATTTAATTTCAATTTTTAATTCTTAAAGAAAATTTTTAAATGCGAACTTCTTATTTTAACTTGTTTAATAATATAAAAAAAAAAACAATGTAACGAACGTCTGTGCTCATTACACTTTTAAATAAACTTGATTTTAAATTTTCATAAACAGATTAGGATTTCAAAAAAAATTCCTTCAATGAACATAATTTCATTTCCATAAAAGCAATCAATTGGCTTATGATTTCTTAGAATTGTTTTAAATGAATATGAAAAGAAGATATCATATTGCCAAAAAAAAAACAACAAACAGAATGTGAATTCTTTAATATATAAAAATATTTTTCTAATGTATTATTGTAATTCAAAATTCTGCAAATTTCTTGAGTTTTAAATCTATATTTTACTTTAAGGAATCCATATGTTGGTAAAAATCAGCACTGAGAATAGAAGTTTCTTTCATCATCCACTTTCTTATTATTGCTGATTGATATGTGGGATATGCTGAATGAAGCTTTCAAATGCTGCTTATAAAAAACTAATCAAACTATCGAACATTAAATATAAAATTTTTACCCTGTTTTTGACTTGAAAATTTTGTAGATTATTATATATAATGAAATTAACTGATAAAATATAAAACATTTTTAATTAGAAAGTATTTGAATTCAGATTTTCAAGCTCCCTATAGCTATCCACTCCATTTTATACAACCAATACACATGACCACACTCATGAAAAAGATAAATAATCTCCAATACGTGTATGTGGTCATGTGTATCAGTTGTATAAGATGGAGTGGATAGCTATAGGGAGCTCAAAAGTCTCTGAGTTCAAATCTCTAATTACATTAACTTTAGTTTAGACAATATACTTGTATTTAAATATAAAACATTTTTGTTTTTTGTTATTTATCATAACAATTTTGTATGATGGTGATAGGAGTGATATAATTTTAGAGACATGAATAAAAAAATTTCTATAAGAGATTACAGGCCAAATATCCATATTTGCAATTAATTTTATTATTCTCAAACTATTTCAAAAAGTTATCTATATTCTTTGAAAGCAAGATACAGTTTTCAATAGAGTACTATGAGGATTCAATACTATTTCCTAAATCATCAACAATAAAGGGACAAAAACAACTGCTTTGAAGCACTTCAATAAAATAGCAATATGGTTGTGAATATTGTATTTAATTTCACAAAGTCATAATGTCTTTGTTCATCAGGTTTTTGGAAAAGCCTATTGTAAATAGCTTTCCAAAAAAGAATTCTATCGATCACTTTACCAAATGCTTTGATAACATCAAAATCATCATCATCATCAATCCACTGCAGGATGAAAGTCTTTCCAAGTTCAATCCATCTTCTCCGATCGCTAGCCTCTCTTCTTCACATCATCCCTGCACACTTTCTTATTTCATCCATCCATCTCACATGTGGTCTCTTTCTGGATCTTTTACAATCTCTTGGAATCCAGTTTAAGATTTCAATCGTCCATCTATTATCATCTCTTCTAGCAATATGTCCAGCCCAACTCCAGATTTTTAATTCTTTCAACAATGTTAGTAACATCTGTTTGTTCTCTCACCCGTATATTGTGTTTTTGATCTATTCTTGTTATTCCTAACATGCATGCATCTCTCCATAGTTCTTTGAATTGTCTGAAGTTTCTGTATTGCTCTTCTATTAAGTGTCCAAGTCTCAGATCCATAAGTAAGAACTGGTAAAACACATTTATTAAAAACCTTCCTTTTCAAACACATAGACATATTTCCTTTTAGTATTAAGTTATTTCTACCAAAAGCACTCCAACCAAGTTTAATTCTATGATTAATTTCATCCATTATGTTTCCATCTGTAGTAATAATCTGACCAAGATATTTGTAACTGTTAACTCTTACTATCAGCTTTTTATTTTCATCTTTTGAGAAAATCCATTGAACATTATTTTAGTCTTTTTTAACATTTACCTTTAGTCCTACTTTCTTACTTTCATCTGATAACTCCTGCAACATTTCCTGAAGTTCTAAAGCATTATTTGCAAAAACAACTACATCATCTGCAAAATCGAAATGATGTAAATAATCTCCATTTACTTTTACTCCTTTAGTTTCTCATTTTAATCCACAAAATACTTCTTGCAGTACTGCTGTAAAAAGTTTTGGAGATATGGAGTCATCCTGTCTTACACCCCTTCTCAATGTTAACCTTCTTAGTATCATTATGTAATCTAATGATTGCTGTTGCATTTTTATAAATATTCTTCAGAATATGACAATATCCTGGGTGTATATCTTGATGATCCAATGCTTTAATCATTGAAGAAATGCTTATAGAATCAAACGCTTTTTCATAATCTACAAATCGAAAGCATAATGGCAACTCATATTCATTGGTCCTTTCTATAACTTCTCTCAATACTTGGATATGATCAAAATAGATGATGTTATTTAGATCACCATCATCATTTTGATCATTATCTGTATCCATTGCAAGAAAGAACATCTCTCCAAATTTAATCCATTTTCTCCAATCCCTAAATATTCTTTTTCATATCATATCATTGAACTTCTTTATTAAATACATTTATCTCACATGTGGTCTCTTTCTAGATCTTTTATACAATCTTCCGAGTTATTTTGCCATGATATGAGATTTTTTTCTTATACATATGTAACAAACATGGCTTTTTTTGTCATGGAATCACAAATAATAATTATCATAGAAATATTTACAATTACTTTATGTGGTTTCTGTTAACTGAACTTGGTTTTAATCTCTCAGAAGTGGTTTAGAAATTTGAAATTCTACCATGAACAGTGGTGACTCCATTGTGAATTCAGAATGGGTATATCAGATGCCAAAAGGAATGGGTCTGCGACTTGGGTTACAGGTAAATAATATTTATTATTTAATAATATGTTCATCAGACATTATGCAAGGGAATTTTACATCTTCCAATTTCTTCTCACTGTTACACTTTAGTCTCAAAGAGTAATTTTGTGAATCAGACCACTTCAAGTGTCATGCTAGTAGAAAAAATTATGTACAGAATCCAAACTGTGCTCAAAAAAAAAAAACCATTTGTACCATTTGAGAATATATTATTTTCTAAGTATACTGATAAAGCAACTGACAGTTTGTTATTAACAAGAATCAGTTTGATTGTTGGGTTAAAAAATAAAAATCTAAGCACATTATAAATAAAATGATTTTAAAATTTAACATATCATGAACAAACTGTATTCTTCCTGTTAGATTTTTCATAATTCGCTGAGTGCTTGCAAGAGATTTGCAAGTGTTTTAATATATCTTGTGTTGTGTGTTAAGTATCATTACAGTTTTCAAGTAAAGAAAAATCAAATTGCAAGTTGTAAAATTATTGGGCATATCTTTCTATAAATATCAGTAGGTGGCGCTATAACATAGTTGCAAAAAGCAAAATGAAAATGTTTAGTTAATTGCAATTTATGAATAGTAAGAGAAAATCCAAAACAGTATTTAATTGAGTTACAAGTAAAGGTGAGGTAATGAGATGAGTGAAAAAAGTAGTATGGTATGGAGAAGATTTGAATAAAGATTTTATGTCAGTATACTTGTACAAACAATGGGATGATTGCGTTAGGAGGATTGTGAGTGTTATAGTGGCAAAGAATGGGATAGAATAGATGCACTAATAAAAAAAATCACAAGTTGGAGAACTAGTATGGAAAGTAAAAAGATTTTAAATATATATAGAAGTAAACAGAATATTGGGTGTGAGTTAATTTACAATAATAGCAAGGAAAGTAATGTCTAAAACTCGAACAGGATCGTTAGCAACAAGGGAATATACACATAAATGGAAAAATATGGGTACTTTAGTCTTCAAACTATGTAAGGAAGGGATGGAAAATATTAGGCTTCTGCTCATTGAATGTAAATGCTTTTAAGCGGAAAGGGTACAAATAATGAAGTTATGGGAAAATAAATATAAACAAAGTGATTATATAGAAAATGGGTTCTTGTTTTTTATGCTGGTTTAGAAAAGGGGGGATCTAGATATAAAAACCATAGAGTGGACAAAGATCAGGTTGTGGAAATAGGATGGAGAAGGATAAAGAAGAATATAGGAAAAAATTAGGATGAGGAATGGAAAGGGAGGGTAAAGTGGCTAACAGGTTTCTCTAGACATAATGGCTGAGAGATTCCTGACTTTGACGAAGGAATATCCACATCATATCACAACTATATTATATCACATGATTATTTTGTTTGTTTTCTGGTGACAGTTATTGAAATCCAAAAATGATCAAAGCTGCAATGATAGCTCTCCTTATTTCACACAGCAAGAGTTAGAATATAGTTCAGACACTCTGCATATAATTAAAAAAATAGTTTTGCTTAATCTCTACAAATTTCCTATCAGCAGATGAAATCTTTAAAAAAGTTCATTCTCTATTAATGTTTAACTTGTAAATATAAATCTAATAAATGTGTTATTTATGATAAAAATGAAGGAAAAAGTAACTATACCTTCAAAAGATTGTTACTGAGTACTAATACTTCTAATGATTGAAGAGATGCTATGTCATCTGGAATTTTGCTTAATTGGTTCGTACCCAAATTAAGCTCAACCATATTGGTCCATGAATCAATATCTAAAATAAATAAAATACAATAAAATAATTATATGAAAATTGAAAAGAAAATAAATCTTCATTTAAAACAGGCAGAACTCTTCATACAATAGTATCACTCAGTGCAAGTCAATGGATGCCAGAAGGCTTACTGTATGGAGAGTTTTGCCTGTTTTAACAACGGTTACGAGCAAGCATAAGAAATGATGATCATGTGATGTTTAGTCGTTTTGAAATCTTCATTTAATAAAATACATTAAACAAAATATTCTTTCTATATAGTTTTAAATACAAATATTATTAATAGGGATATGGTATAATTTAAAATAGCTTTTTATTTTTAACGGAGTCTAATTTCTATGCTAGATCATATACTTAAAGATGCTGTTAACTAGGTAAACATTCCAACTTCTGAAACTATTATGTGCCACAAAAAACAAAGCCATCTGCTCTATTCCCTATTTTGTCTTTCCAGTCTATAAATTATGTTCTTAGTACTGAAATATTGATCTTTTTTCTATCCTAGATTTACAAAAGCCTGTTCTCATATTCCTTTTCCTTGTCATAAAGAGCTAAACAACAACACAACAACAAAAAAGGAATCTCTACCTTTCTACCTCTTATAATACCTTCATCTTTATGTTTTATTCACTAGCCATATAATGTTTACCTCTTTCAAATATCTTATACTCCAAAAATAATATTTCAATACTTCTATCTTCACACAAATCATAATTACATTAGTAACTAAAACTCATGTCCTCACATCAAATAATAAATTTCCTCCAATGTCATTATATATTCTTGCATATTTTATATATTTTTAATTATATATTGAAACTAATAGCCTCAACATTGCAAGATATTGAAAGAGAAAATAAGCATAAAGAAAAACAATAGGAAACAAAATATAAGCAAAGCTACTTAATTCGTTTTCCTTCATGTGATTAACTTGTTAGATCTTCATACAAATATAGAAAAAATAACAGATTTGAAAAGTAAAGCACAATTTTTATCTCAGTTATGAATTGTAAGATTGATTGTGAAAATGTGCATGGGGATATTGAATAATTGTAAATACATACATACATATTCTAATCAATGCATTTATTTATTAGAAGAAAAGTATAAAAAAACTAAATGCATTATATTTTTATTCTGGAACAAAAAAAACTTGATAGTAGAAAGTTCCATAAATTTTGCTCTGAAATTTATAAAAAAATAAACTATTTTCATTTATTTTGAGTCATACTGTAACAGAGTGCTAAAACAAAGGGAAAAGCATATCTTTCTTCTTATTGATCAAACCCATAAAAAACTGGAAAAATTGAACTAAAGTTTGAACTATGTCATCTTATTCTAGATAGGCTATCTATTCAGCAATTGAGAAAAAGCATGACATCAGAATATATTAACTAAAGTAATAATCACAATGTTATATAAAAAATTATATGAAACACTGCTTATTTATCAAAAAGGGGTCTAAAAATGTTGTACCAAACTAAGATAAAAAGAGTCATATAATTACTAATAAAGTCAAACAATATAATACAGATAGTAATATTATTTTTCTTTTTTAAAATATGTTATGTTTATATACGTACGTTAAAATACATACACATATAAAGCTAGAAAATAGTGTAAACAAGTGTACATATGTATCAAAATAAACCATAAAATAAAACAGTTTTGAAATAATCAAATGGCTTTATTGCTCGAGTTCATAAGAAGTTTGAGCCCCGGAAGTACCAGTATGGGAATCAATCAACATCACATGATCACCATTTCTTATGCTTCCTCATAACTGTTATTAAAACAGGCAAAACTCTCTATACGTATTGCCACGACTCATGGTTTTGAAGTTAAGTAGAGATAAAAGGTGGCTGCTGGAGGGTTGCATTAGATCCTAAGATCTAGGTGCTATGCTGTCAAATCCAAGGCTCCTCACTAATGAAGGCCACAAGCCAGAAACTGGTCTGGGGATATTGGATGAGTAGGTATTAGATGGGGATTTTATGCACAAGCTTTCTGGCATTCATTGATTACTCTGGCTTGCACTGCATGGCAATACCTATAGAGAATTTTGCCTGTTTTAAAATTGAACAAATAAATAAATTCTTTATATTGCTACATTAAATATTATATTAGAAAATGGATAAGTTAAAAAAAATTATACATATGATACTCTTAATATATATTAGTCAAATTAAATTATAAATAAGTATATTTGTAATTAAATATTAAATTGAAAATTTAGTATAGAGAAATGCTCTGAGCATGATAGTAAAATATTTTATCATTATTTTGGGAGATAGTAAATTTAGAAATATTCTTCCATTATTTCTGCCAAATTCAAAATGCAATATTATATGAACCACTAGATTTCACACAACAAATAAGCATTCATGAAGAATAATTGGAGAATATGATTAATGTAATATGTGTTGTGCTATTATAATTAAAAGAACTGATTGTCATATAAGTTTGAAAGAATTTCATCATTAAGACATAAATTTATTTCCGATAAAATATAAGTTAATTTTTATATCTCATGGCCAATTTTCAATAAACTTTCAAACCATAAAGTTGTCATTGTTTATAAACTCTTAGATAATTGATTAACTATAAACTAAACTGAAATAAGAGACAACTTTATATTTATATGTTGAACTATTTCCACCATCTAATATAAGTAGTGAATGTCTTTAAAAAAATTTAACTTTATTTACATATTCCAAATACATTCAATTGTTAGTAATAGCACTTCAAACAGGGGAGTATATGCATAATGTTTCGAGAGGTATTATTCTCCCCTCTACTTCAGGTGTTGTTCGTCTGACCAGTGACAATACTAGCATGGAAATTACACCTGGATCCCTAGATTCTTTGAGTATTGAATTTTAAGGTAACACTCTAATCAACTGAGTCATCCTGCCAAAGGCAACAGTCAGTAGAAATTTCATATACTTATCTATGAAGTTCCTCCAGATTTCTCCATTTTTTTTCTAAGACCAAAGTTGATTTGTGTTTTCCATACATTATGTATAGTCACACTTTTGTACCTTTTCTTCTCTATCCAATATTTTTGTATTTTCTCAATTGAACACATGTTCATTGCTACTACCTTAGACACATCTGTTTTCTCTATTCTAATCATCAGTTTGTGTTCTTGCAAGCACTTTTCAATGTGATGACTGGTCTCACCAATATACATTCTTCTACATTCACATGGTATTCGATAGATGCAATACTCATGTTAGATGATGGAAATAGTCCAATATATAAATACAACTAAAACACCATCTTCACAAACCTTTAAGAAAACATAACTTTTTATTATATAAATTATTTTAATACCATTAATTTGATTTTCATTCAAATTAGAATCTTTTCAAGATCCAGTTTTTAAAAATAATTTATATAATAGTGAGTTGTCTATTATTTCAATTTAATTTATAGTTAATCGATTATCTACAATAGCATTTACTTTTATCAACTTATTTATTTATAGTAGGAATTTTCAAGTTAAATAAATAAAGCTTTCTAGGAACAAATTCATTTTGATAAGGCCATCTATATTATCTATTTTTTGTTTGTTGTGGGTTTTAAATTATTAAAGAAGTTCAAATTAATTTATTTATGCATACTTTTGTAATTAAGTTATATTTTGTTATCATTTCTCTGTGGTTCTTATTCTCATTGATTTTAATATTTATTTTGGATTTGATAAATATTTACAAATACCAACTCTTCTGATGGATTATAATGTAATGTGTATATATATATTGTAACGGGATATATATATATATGCGTTACATTTTTAATTCTAATACGTAATGTTTTGTAAATATCTAATACTGAATTAAAAACACAAACGTTCAAAATGCACAAATAACGAATAATTAATTTATTAATGTTTGATTTAAATATTAAAATAAGCTTTAAAAAAAAATTATAGAATCGAATCAAAGATTCTAATCTTTAAATAAAAGTATAGAATAAAAACCTTTTTAATAATAGCGAAGATTTTTTTAGTTTTAAATATAAAAATTACAAACGGATCTTTAAGGCAAAATGACAATTAAAAAAAAGGATTACGAAATAGATGAGTTCCCGCCCAGAGATAGACACAGACCTCAGTGGAAAAACTAAAATCTTACCTTGGACAAACCCAATAAACCAATGAAATACAGACATGAAATATGTTTGATGAATCCTGCATTCCAGAGATAAGGTACCTGAGGACTATAAAAAGAAATCCAAAACAATAATTAGTTAGTTGGAGAATCAGAAAATTAAAGTTTTGAATTCATCTGTAAAAATAATTTTAAAAGTTATCGCCGTCACCAAAAAAAAATGTAATTAGCTTCATCGTGCTTCCTTCGGTGCGGCCGGCCGAAGGCAGCTTTCATCTCCACGGATCCCAGGATCAAACCACTGGTACCGTCTTCAGAAAACATTGTAAATGTGTCTTCATAAATCGTCATCGCCCATCAAGAAATGGATCTTGTATAAATTTGGATCTTCCTCGCGAAGGAACGAGCACGAACAAAGGAAAGTATAAATTTATAAATGAAACATAAACTCTCTTAAGTTTAAAATCTTCAAACTTTATGTGTTTTTAAAATGAACTATAGACTTTCTTTCTGAGCAAACCTGAACTTTTATCTTTCTATAAACTTTGCGATTTTAAACTCTTAGCTAAAGTTTTCAATGTAATCTTTAAAAAAAAAAATGTATTGTATTTTATTTTTGTTTATTCATGTTTAATTAATATCTGTTTGTAAAAGGGTAGGGGTTTGCGATTGCAAACTTAAATTTAAAAATAGAAACACATCGTTATTTGTGCATTATTAAATTTAAAAGAAAAGTAGGTTATATAATATTTGCAGTAAAAAAATAAGTTAAAAAATAAATGTTATCTTAAAAATGATTTTAAAACCTTAATTAAACTAAAGATTTTTTTTGTTTTAAATTAAATTAATAAAATGATTTAAATATTAGTTGAGTGTAGATGGCTGCTAGACTAGTTTAAATATGTTACTTTTAAAGAGGGTTTTGATTTCGGACTATTTGTTTCATAGTTGCGTCAATGCTGGTGGAGAGATATATGGACGTTTATATCAATGAAATGTGAAGTTTGTTAGCACCTAGGGCAATGAGTCCAACTGAATGCATGACCCCAAAGAGGTAGTCATATCGTTGAAATGGACGCAGAGGTATTTCCTGCGCCATTGACCCATTCCAGCTCTATGGATTTTGGACGATAAGCCTGCAAGATAAGACCGCTCTCCCATCCATACGTAGTGTTTCTTTTTATTATTTTATTTGCATGTTTCCTTCGCCTGACAGATGCACATTCCTGCGGGATGAAGGCCATGTTTTCTCCAATAATATCACGCTGTTCAGATGCACATTCCTGTCGGGTGATTCTATGCTAACATGTTCACATTGCATTGGTTGCTGATATATATCTGGAAGCGAGTATTGGTGTGGCTGTGGATTTTTAGTCTGGAGTCAAGTGATTTGAAAATTTGTGAGTGCATCTAGGTAGCTAATTTATACTCAACATTTCTAGGATTAAAAATAAGTTAAAACCAATAAAATAATAACTAATGAAACAGGATAAAACAACTTTCTTCTTTTATTATAAAAAAAATTTTTTTTTTTTAAGTTTGTGCGTTATTGATTATATACGTAAATAAAATCTTTTTTGTGTTATTAATACTGACAGTGATTGCTTTTATTATTCTTTATTAGTAAAAATATATTTTCATTAAATATATAAGTTTCTGTGTCTACTTGAGTTAGTGACTAGGGCTGGCAGTCACGGTCTTAACAGCGCGTATCTGTCGACTTTATAAATTTTCTAGGTTCAAAGTAGCCTAGTGGCGCTCTGTCGGCATATACCGTAAGACTGGATATTTCCTCATCATCCCCGACCGTTATAATATGTTTAAAAGACTATTTTAGTGATAGTAAGTAAAAATTCTACAAACTTGTTTTATTAAAGACTATATATCGATATGTTAAATTAAACTTAAAAATGTTTAATTGATTTTTAAATGAAAATACATTGTCTGTATTTGGAAATATAAAAGGTGTTTTGCCATATTGATCTCATTTTGAGGCAGAAACCCCTCTCTGACCGACCATAGGACAAAAAAAAAAAACCATCCATATCTCAGAATAGAAATTTTCATAAAAGTAATAAAATGTTTAATATATTTTCTTTTATTTTATATTAATACTTTTAAAACCTTTCTCTAAAAGTATTTACATACTTCCTATGCATTTAATAAATAATCACAACTTTATATTTATATTAATAACATATAATGTAGATCTTTTATAGAATCTTTTAAATAATTTTCTTCTTCTTTTTCCTATGTATTGATTTTTACTTTAACATATACCATTTACAACTTTCTTAAACACTTTATCAATACTATTTATTTATATCAAAACTAACAGTTTCGACTGTCCTGCAGTCATCATCAGAGCAATATTTAAATATATAATTATATAATTAATACATTTATACACATATTCATATACATAATTAAATACACAAAATAAAACAAAAATAAATTATACATTTTAACCTGACCATTATAAATAATCATTCTCATTTTATTACTTTACTCTTAAATAATTATATCCACATTTATTTTATATCACTTTATTGTATTTTTTAAAAAATTATTATTTATTATAATTATAAAACCTTAACATTTATTCCACTATTTTGTTTTTGTTTTATTTTGTGTATTTAATTATGTATATGAATATGTGTATAAGTGTATTAATTATATATTTTAATATTGTAGCTCTGATGATGACTGCAAGATAGTCAAAACTGTTAGTTTTGATATAAGTAAATAGTATTAATAAAGTGTTTAAGAAAGTTGCAAATGGTATGAATTTCTATTTAAAAATAAAATTGAAAGCATTTTATAATTTTTATCACTCAGTTGATATATTATTTAATAATTCACAGTTGAAAAAATAAATAAAGTGGATTATATATCAATGTTTACAGTGACTCTGCGACCGTTTTAATAACATTCATTACCCAATTGATGGCCAGTATGACCCAAAACATCTGTATGCTAATATTATAAATCATACATGGATGAACCCAGATAACATCATGTATATATATAAAAGCTTGAGAATTACTAATTTAAAAAAATTATGTTGTTGATATTAATAAAGTGAATGATTCAGTCTGCATCAAATCACTATCCTTGAATTATTTATTGACTGTATCAAACAAAAAATTAATTGTTCATATTACGTGTAGACATTGTGAATTACATTGCTTCTTTATGAAAATTCCACAATTATTTCATTCTATTTAACTAATTTTTTAGAAAATCAACATATTTATTTTTGCACTCATAAAACTGTATACAATCTAATTTCTCAATTTACCGTTGATGTTAGATTCAATAATTTAAGGAAGACTAAATGTTATCAGCACTAATCATTCAAAATTTTTACACGAGATGTTCGAGAGTCAGGTTATCTTAGCCAGACAAAAAAGAGAGAACAAAATTTACAAGGAAAAGTTGAAGTATAATGAAATACTCAACAATTAATGCTCCCCTTAACTTTCACTTCCAATTATAGTTAATTAGAGCCTTCACAAATATAACCATAATTAAATCAACTTCACTGAACCATTATATAAATTTGAAAACAAAATGTTTATATCCTTTAAGGAATCAAAACTACAAGATGTTTTTGAATCTTATATTATTACCTTGAAGAGTGTAAAATAAAAATGGCTGCATAATATATAAAAGTAAAACAAACACTTCTAGCTGTAGAAGTCCATTAACAAAGTAGTCTGGGAATGTGGATATACCACTGCTATCTAGTATTCACTGACTGTTCAAGCTCACAATAGATGGCATTGGAGTATAATAAACAGAGTGATATGGTAACTTACTCCTAATACATATATAAGTATTTAAATGCTAGAAATGCCACTAAATGAATGCAATATAATTTTTTTATCCTAGTAATGTCTCTTGCCCTAATGATTGCCAGATAATGAGAGACCAATCATGGAGTTTTCAGGCTTTAATTGTGTGCATCCCAATACCTTAATTTATGTCTATGCTGAAAAAATAAATTACAATAAAAATGGACGTTGTTAATGGATAATACATATGGAGTAGTCGAAAAGAAAATCTTGAAATACTTTAAAATAAATCAATAAATATAAAACAATTTCAGATCCGCATATGTCAGAAGTTTGAAATTTCAACTCACTAGAATAATTTTTAAAAAAGGTTCTAATAAACATAAATAATAAATATGCTTTGAAATAAGAGGAACTTCCCAAATAAAAGCTAAATTAGCTAGAAAAAGTTATGGAGGAAATTGCTAATAATTGCACTGCCATATGCCACTTAATTTTAAAGTAAGTTTATGCATAGAAGATATGATGATATAATATTATAAACTTTAATCTTCATGTTCCAATTATTATTTTACCAATTATTTATAATATGACCATTATAGTTAGAATAATGATACATTAACTTTACATTTTTTTAAATGTATGCTTTGATTATGGTGTATCTTTATTCAGAAGGAATGTTATTCAATTTAATATCATTAAAAATATATTCATATATCAATATAAAAACTTTGCATCTCTATGATGTGAGAAATATTACCACTATTTATTTAATAAAATGAACCACAACTTCAAATCTTAAAACAATAGCAAACCCCCACATACAGTAGTGTCACCCAGTGCAAACAATACTAATCAACGAATGCTAGAAGGTTTGTGCATAAAATCCCTATCTAGTGCCTACTCATCCAATATACTCAGAGTTTTCAACAAAAGCCTTGGATTTTATAGCACTGCACCTAGATCTTAGCCGTACAACCCTCCAGCAGCCATCTTTCATCTATTTAGTTAACTATAAAGTTGGGAGCTCAAAATAAAAGCACAATAATATTTTCAATCCAAGTTTAATATCTTTTGTTTTCTTAAAAACAATAGTCATCATAATCCAATGGGAGATGATTGGTTTAAAAAAATCAAAGACATCAAATCAGATATATATTGAACTGTGTTCAAATCAGTATGACAATATAAGCAAATTAACTTGGACTAAAAACATTATTGTGTTTACATCTTGGGCTCATAGCTTTATTGTTAACTAAGTAGATACAAGGTGGCTGCTGGAGAGTTGCATTAAGTCCTAAGATCTAAGTGCAGTACTCTTGGATCCAAGGCTGCTCAACGATGAAAGCCACAAATAGGCACTAGATAGGGAATTTAGCATCCATTGATTACTATAACTTGCACTGGGTGGAACTACTGTATGGAGAGTTTGCTTCTATTTTAACAGTCTATATAAGCATAAGCAATGGTGAACATGTGATATTTTAATGCTTTTAACTTGAATTTTATTAATACTAATGCTGTAGCTCAAAGAGTGAAATGCTACAACTTAAAAAAAATGGTGAATTTGAACAAATGATAACCAAGAGTTATTACTTCATCACAGCTATTCAACAAAAATCCACATATAAATGACTACTAATATTTTGATTTTCAGAAAACTATTGAAAATGAAATTAATAAATTCATATTATTCTTGCTGTGTAGTGCTATGGTAATAATAAGCTAAAGATTTAAAAAATTCCTAGAAATATCTCAGAAAAACTTAAACTGTTACGATAAGAAAGATACTTTGCTAATCGAATATCACTGACATCTTCAATAACTAATTATATGATTCTTTTTTCTTTCAAAAAAATTGTTTTTCTATTTAAAATATATATATAAATTTAAAAATAATGTACCAAGAGGAAGCGAAGTCAGCTGATTATCCTTCATGTTGAGTTTGGTCAAGTATTTCGCTCGAGAAAAAATACCAAATGGAATTTTATTGATTTGATTATGTTCCATATTAATTGTCTGCAAAAAAAAAATACATACAATTTTTAATTAAACATTTTAAAATTATTGATCATTTTTAAATTATCACATAAAATATCTACAAAGATAAAACTAAACGATTACTGCAGTGGTTTACTGATTTCTGCTAATCATGTGGTGTTTACAATACCTTGCAGAAAGTCAAATATTAAGCTTAGTAGAGCTATGTGCAGACTTCTATACTGTTGGAAACCTTGTCTGCAAACTTAACTGTTCTAGACTTATTTAATGATAATAAATCCTCAGTAATGATGCAACTCTATTAGGTTGAGATTAAATGCAATTTAATAATAAATAATCTTAGCAATTTCTAACTACATTACAAATTACATATACATCTTCTATATACATTATATATATATATACATAGGCCCATAGGTATACATATATTACATTATAGATCAATATAACCTGTAAGAGTCCTAGCTGGCTGTTTACATGTTCAGAGGCCAGCTGTCCACATTTGAAGTCCCTGTGCATTTGGATAAGGTTCTGCACCTGCTTATAAGTCCATATGCACAGGTGAAGCTCCAAGAATCGAAGTATCCTTTTCTTGATCCAATTTGCATTGAGTTCATTCATTGTTTCATTCCCTAAAGTTGACTGATTCGTATTCCCATCTATCCACTCAAATGATTCTTCCTTTCACTGCTATACAAGAATTTAAATCATTATCTCTCTAATTAATGAGTTATTTTTTAGCTTATAGTTTATCTCATGAAGGAAATCTAAACTCAAATTCCTCTAATTGTTCTATATCTCATTATCATATTGTATTTTATTCTTATTAATTAAACTGTTTTTACTTTTAGAAAATAATACTTTTTCTAATCTTAAAAAGTTATAAATAATTTTTATTTCCTATTTTAAAAGAATCAGTCTTTTAAAATTCTTTAATTCCTTTAATCTTGTTATGTATTTTCATTAGTAATTTATATCTATATATGTATGTGCATTTAAGCATACACATATATCAGTAGACAAATGCTGTTTGTGGTTAAACATTTTCTCATTGTCAAGGGTCCTTTAGTAAAACAAAATTTTATCACCATTAAGAAAATATACATTGCTCCCTATTATGAATGCAAAAGACATCTGTAATATCTGATGATAATAAAACTTACATGAATTTAAAAGTCAATTCTATATTCAAATTCAAGATACTATGGTTTCTCATATACCATGAATCCACAAAAACATTCAGCACTGAGCTATTATATCCAGATGTAATATAATGAGCGTGCTAATAGCTATAAACAAGCTTTTCTGATAAATACCACAAGAAAAAGCATTTAAAATCTCTATCTATAATTATCCCTACCCCCAATCCAGTTTCGAGCTAATGACTCTTTGTCAGTGAGACACTAGAACATTCAGACACTAGATCTAAAATACCAACTCAAGCCCAGCATTTATATAATACTTAACTATTAAGTAGAAAATCTGAAATTTTCAGACATCTATATGTCTTCAAATCCAGCTATCTAATTAAAATAGCTAGTAAGGTCTGAATAAACTTCAGCTATATCATATATTAATAGCCTTAGCAATATAACATTGCAAAAGCCTTAAAAGCCAAACTATAATAGTAATGAAATCAAATCATACATCATGTGACTTAATTTAATAAACTTGTATTACACATGTAATATAATGAGCATGCTAACAGCTCTAAACAAGCTGTTCCGATAAATGCCACAAGAAAAAGCATTTAAAGTCTTTATCTAGAATTATCCCTATCCTCAAACTCATTTAGAGGTAATGGCTGAAGTTTGTTCAGACCCATACGGCTATTTAACTTAGATAGCTGGATTTGAAGACATACAGATGTCTGAAAATTTCAGATTTTCTACTTAATAGTTAAGTATTAGATAAATGCTGGGCTTGAATTAGATGTAGTGTCTGAATGTCTTCACTGATAACAGCCATTAGCTTTCAACTGGTTTGGGGAAAGAGATCGTTCTAGATAGAGACTTTAAATGCTTTCTCTTGCGGTATTTATCGGAAAAGAATGTTTAGAACTATTAGCATGCTCATTATATTATGTTTGTAATACAAGCTTATTAAATTACGTCACGTGATGTATGACTTATTTTCATTACTATATCCAGATGTAACCAGTAACATCCATTTTTTTCATTTTAACAGGTGTATTAAAATTTTTTACAAAAACAATTCCTACTATCAGATAAATTGTACTTCATGATATCATTCTCAATTAAATTACATTTTATTATAAGTCCTTTCAAGCGGATCTTTATCAAAATACTAATCAATACAAACGTATCACTTTTAAAAGACTGCATATTATTCAGTCAGTTCATTGTGATAATTCTAAGAAATAAATAATCGCATAGCTCTATCACTTGGAAGTTCATAAAAAATTTGAACACCTGAAGAGACAAAGCTGGAGTGCAATCCATAGACCTTAAGCAAGTCTGTTATTCTACTACTGTTTCAAATCGTGTATAATGTACGTGAAAAAAGTCGCACATTTATAATTACAATTTTTACTGGTGAAGAGAAAAACAATTTATTACATAAAAGGAACTGCATGAAAATGCATTTACCATTAAAATGTTAAGCCACTGAATTTAATATCACTAATACTAGTAACTATTTTTGTAAATAACCACCTTTTGTAAGATAATTATAGTTGCATCCATTCAATCCAGATTTATTTATTAAATATATTCAGTATGTAAACTATCTTTACTAATGTGAAGAACAAAGACATCAATCAGAATGACTGGAAAGATTTTCATCCTGCAACTTATCAATAATTATTCAAAATGATGGTTTGTGTTGTATGAAATAATGCATGCTTATTAAATATCAGTACATGCATTAACTGAATTTTATTAGATTATTTCTCATCAGTCTAAGTTAACAATAAAGAAGCAGTATAAAGTCACACTACAGAAATAATTTTTAAACATCTAATTATTATAAAAATACTTAAAATTCTCTTTCGTTTTCTGTAAAATCTTAAGTTTACACTAAATATCAGATATGAGTAAATACTTTATAATTTGAGTTTTTAAAATTTAAATGTGTATATTTTTTGCTCTTTTTATAATATTTTTTAATTAATTGTGACAGTGTTGACTGTTTAGTAGTGTTTTTCAAAGCCATTATCTTTAAATGTTTATCACAATAATTTTTTAAAAAAAATCATAATTATATAAATAAAGAGATTTAAATATAATAATGCAAAGAGGACTGCTAGAGAGTCAATTTATAATAAAATAAAAATCAGCCAAAACTCTACATACGGTAGTGCCATTCAGTGCAAGCCTGAGTAATCAATGGATTCCAGAAAGCTTGTGCATAAAATTCCTATCCAGTGCCTACTCATCCAATATCCCAAACTAGTTTCTGGCTTGTGGCCTTCATCAGTCCAAGGATCCTCACTGACAAAGGCCACAAGACAGAAACTAGTCTGGGGATATTGGATGAGTAGGCACTGGATAGGAATTTTATGAACAATACTTCTGGCATACATTGATTACTCTGGCTTGCACTGAGTGGCACTACCGTATGGAGAGTTTTCCCTGTCTTAATAACAGTTATGAGCCAGTATAAGAAATGGTGATCATGTGATGTTTGGTGGTTAAATAAAAAGCAATTTGAAAAGCATACAAAAAGCTTTTTGAGATTTATTTAATACAAGCAATGTAAAAGAATAAAAAACTTCTATTTATAAACTGTCTTATTATTTCATAATTTTCTCGCTATAGAAATTTTAAATATATATACATTTTAATCAAAATGTAATAAATAATGAATTATAACAGTGATAATTTATTCTATAAATAACTATAATAAACCACAGAAACTAACTGTAAGTACTTCTGTGATTTATTAGTTATCTATAAAATATATTATAACCATTATAATTTATTATGTTTATTACAGTAATTATTTTCTAATAGATATTTAATTTGTATATAATTTTTTATAATAGTGTATAATTATTAATCTGAATATTTTTGCCAGTTTTTTATTTGTTAATAATATTATATGCGACAATAAATCACTACTTAAAACCATAGCAAACTCTCCAGCAGTAGTGACACCCAGTGCACGCGTTAGTAATCAATGGATACAAAAAGGTTGGTGCAAAAAATTCCTACCTAGTGACTACTCATCCAATATCCTTAGACTAGTTTCCAGTTGTGTCTTTCATCATTGAAAAGCCTTGGATCTGGAATGCAATCCTCCAGCAGCCATCTTTTAACTATTTGGTTAACTATAAATCTCTGAGCCCAAGATGGAAACACAATAATGTTTTCGATTCAAGCTCTTTCACTTATATAGTCATATAGACCTGAATCCAGTTCAATGTCCATACATTTTGGTATCATTGATTTTTTTTAAAAAAACTACAATCTCCATTATCCTATGGGCAAGATTGGTATAAAACCTCTAAAACATAACATGGTCACTATTTCCTATCCTTACACAAGCTGTTAAAACAGTAGCAAATTCTCAATACAGTAATGCCACCCAGTACAAGCCTTAGTATTCAATGAATGCAAGAAGATTTGCGTATAAAATCCCTATCTAGTGCTTACTCATCCAATAACCCCAGACCAGTTTCTAGCTTATGGCTTTCATCAGTGAGGAGTCTTTTTGCATCCATTGATTACTAAGGCTGCACTGGGTAGCACTGCTATATAATGAGTTTGCTGCCGTTTTAGCATCTTATGTAAGCATAGGAAATAGTGATCATGAGATGTTTTACTGGTCTTACATCAATCCTGCAATAGGATGATGGTGACTGTGGTTTTAAAAACCCAAGGACACCATAATGTATGATACTGAACTGAGTATAAATATACAAGTGAAAAGCTTGGATTGAAAACATTATGTTTTCATCTTGGGCTCATAGCTTTATTGTTAACAAAATAGGTGAAAGGTGGCTACTGAATGGTTCCATTAGATTCTAAAATATAGACGCAGTGCTCTCAGATCTAAGGCACCTCACTGATGAAAACCACAAACTAGAAACTAGTCTGGGGATATTAGATTAATAGGTACTAGATAGGAATTTTATGCACAAACCTTGCATTCATTGGTTACTAAGGCTTGCACTGGATGGCACTACTGTATGGAGAAATTGCTATTGTTTTAACAGCATGAGTAAGTATAGGAAATAGTGAACATGTGATATTTTAATGATTTTAAATTACTACTTTCTATTATTCTGTTGTGAGACATTGTTAGACTATTACTCTCTGAACAATTTTTACACAATAAAGCATATAAATGTAAAATACCTCATAGAAAAAATGATGATAAAATTAGTAACATGTTATAATACTTTTGGTAAATGCTCTTAATATATATATACAAGCATTGCTTATTCAATATACTGTAGCATAAAATAAATAATACCATGGGTTTTTTTTTACTTATAAAGAAAGCTTTTATTAAAAAACTATTTTTTATTTCTATTTAATTTTTCATTCTTGTAACAAGTGAAATATAAGATTATATTTTTCATTATTAATTTTTGAATAAAAAGCTTGAGCTAACAATATTTCAGATTTAGAAAAAAATTATATTATATTAACTATTAAAAAAATAATATCACTTATAATAAAGAATCGTTATTGCTATAAGATATTTTGTACAATACACTTTAAACCACTAAACATCACATGATCACCATTTCTTTTGCTAGCTCATAACTGTTATTAAAACAGGAAAAACTCTCCATACAGTAGTACCACAAGCTAGAAACTAGTCTGGGGATATTGGATGAGTAGGCACTAGATAGGGACTTTATGCACAAGTCTTCTGGCATCCATTGATGTCTCCGGCTTGCATTGAGTGGCACTACTGTATGGAGAACTTTTCCTGTTTTAATAACAGTTATGAGCTAGCAAAAGAAATGGTGATCATGTGATGTTTAGTGGCTTAATACCAATACTGCCTAATAGGATAGTGGTGGTTATGGTTATCAAAGGACCAAAGACACCAAAATGTATAAGTATTGAACTGAGTTCTGACCTATATGACTATATAAGCTAATGAGCTTGGATTGAAAATATTGTGCTTTCAATTTTATTCTCATAGTTTTGTAGTTAATTAGAGATAAAAGGTGGCTGCTGGAGGGTTGCAATAGATCCTAAGATCTAGGTACAATGTTCTTAGATCCAAGGCTCCTAACTGATGAAAGCCACAAGCTAGAAACTAGTCTGGGAATATTGGATGAGTAGGCACTAGATAGGGATTTTATGCACAAGTCTTCTGGCATCCATTGATTAATCTGGCTTGCACTGAGTGGCAGTACTGTATGAAGAGTTTTTCCTTTTCCTGTTACAATACACTTTCTTAACAAGATTTATTCTCATCAAAAACATTAGAATCTATGATATTTGAACCTCTTTTCCCAAGATCTTTTATGTAGATTTTATTCTAAATTCAATTTCGCAAATATAACATGTTTTTCAAAAGGAAATTTTATGATAAATATCATAATATATATTAAAACTTATAAAACAACAAAAAACTTAAAAAATAAAATTACACCCATTTCTAAGAAAGTATTTTTATATCTAGTTTTATGTTTTTTTTTTGTTTTCATTGAAAGATATATTTGTTGTTCTCTTTTATATTCTACGATTATTGATTAAAATGTTATAAATTATTTAAAATAAAAAATAACCCATGATATAGTGATATATTTTTGAAACAATTAAACTGCAATTTATAACTAAAAAAATAACAGTTTTTGCTATAAAATACTCACTTGAATAGATACAAATTGCTGAGGCCCACCAATTGGATATGAAACAAATGCATTCCGTGATAGTGTTAAGCCTTTTAAATTTGTTAAACAAGATAATAAACCTTCCTACAAAAGAACAAAAAAGAAACAGCTTTATTTCTCTATAATCGGCACTTCTTTAAGAGATTACATATAAAAAATCATTTCAAGTCCAAACTTACTGGGAGCTGCGCAATATTATTTCCTTCAACATTAAATTCTTCCATATGAATACAATTACTGAGTGATTTGGGAACACCGCTAAGACGATTATACCTAAAATACATTTAAACAATTTTAAATCATATAGGAATCATAATACTTTCTCTTTATGGCATTGATTATAAACGTAACTAATTAATACAATTGTTTTCGTAATCTTAATGACATAAGAGCACCATCATTTTACAATGCAAATCAAATTTGAGATGTTGAAATAAATTGTTAAGAAATGATAAGTAATTGCAAAATACTATCATTGCTAATTAAATGTTTTCACTTGGTTATAGTGCCTTATTGCAGTTACACAAATCTGCTTTCAAATTGAGAATTAAACATACACATACATTATTGTTTAAATAAATTAATAAACTGCACCTAGCATTTTTCTTTATTTCCTCTTCATCAAATTCGAAAATTTCTTCAGAAAGTTAGAATTAACAAACATTAAATTACATATTTTATAATTGTCTTGTTTAATCAAGATATAAAAATATTACTGATACATATATTCCTACATAAATATTAATTGAATAAAACAAATAGATAAAATTAGTTAAATGATTTATGCAATTAATACAATGTTTGTGAAGACTACATTTGTAGTCAAAATGTTAGAAATAAAAAAAAAAAGTATTATAAAACAGAATATACAGTTCATTTGTTTACTTAAATAATAATCAACATTTGTTGTTTGTAATTATAGATTGGATTATTTCCATTACCTAGCATTAATTAATATTTACTAAGGCAATAAACCTTTAAGCATGTGCGCTTGAAAACACGAAGGTAGGGACCTCTACAGGTCTTAACCACAAGCTTACTCTTTGGAAGAAAAGAGGGGAACCCTTCTTTACTTCAACCTACTTTCTATATAAATAAGTGAAGCTGAAGCAGTTAGAACTGAGAGCGTGAAGCTATTCAATACTTCACTGATTAAGTCCACAATTCCTATTATCCATTAGTACTCACGAAATCTTTCGATTTACGAGTCAATGGAAAGATCTTATAATTAGAAATCTATTACAATAATTTAAAGTTATAAATGTCTTTAGAAAAATTCAAACTTTATTTAAACTTTTCAAATACTTTCAATGGTTAATAATAGTGCATGGGTTAATATATACCATAAAATTTCAAAAGGTATTATTTTCCTCTCTTCTACAGGTGATGATGACTGATCATCAACAGTATTAGCAGAGAAATCTAATCTGGACACTTTAGATTCATGAAGACCCAATTTAAGATGACAACTCTAACAAGTTAGGCTATTCTGACAAAAAGCAACAATAAATAGAAATTTTATATTTCCATTTTTTTTTTTTAAAGGCAAGCTTAATAAGCGGCTTTCGAATATTATGAATTATCACATTAGGTTGGCTTATGGTTATTTGCCATTATCATATGAGCAGCTTCTTTAAATTTTCATCTTTTAACTTGTTCCTCTCTAATACTCTCGTCTTTCCTCAATTCAACATATGTTCACTGGTACAAGCATGTTTTGCTATTTTATGTGTTTTATTTTGAGATAAACTAATATTTTTTTAATTCATGCATTTTATTATTTTAGTTTTTGTTGTTTTAAATATTACTTTATTTATATATTTATATAGGTATATTAAAATATATGTATTTATATAGTTTTAAGTTGTTATTATTATTATTAATTTTTATGTAATTTTATTTTTTATTTTATGTCATTTGTTTATGTATTTATATGTGTAATGTTAATTATATTGTTGAAGTTAAATAATGTCTAACAGGTGGAGTAAATGTAGTTAATAAGTCATGTGATGTATAAAACTTTATATCTTGAAAAGGTCTCCATAAGAGATGAAAGGTGGGTTGATAATTAAATAATTGTAAATATAATTAGTTGTTTGGTTCAATTTTATTTAGATTGATTATTATATTAAGTATATATCAATAACAACATTGTGAACAAATAATTATTTTCATATTGGATATTTGACCATTGTATATATTTAAAATGCATATACATTCAATATCATAAAATGGTAGTAGGTATAATTCATTGTGAGTGTGTGTGTTTTTGCATATAAATAAAATGAAAAAGGTTTTTAACAACAAATATTGTATGATAAATGATTATTGACCATCTTAGTGTAACACACACATTACCTAAAAATATTTGCAATGTTTTCCTCATCACTCTTTTCTCATATAACTATTATATACGCTATATAGCAAAGACAAAACTATTATTTTAACTTGTTGGTATATTTATATTCCCATATTATTTCAATACATTTAACACAGCAAATATCAAATGTGATTAAAGTTTATATAATGATCTATTGAAAGCTAAAATCACAAATATTAGACACAAAGAGCTCGTAATCTATATAATCTGATACTAGATTTATACAATACAATATCTTTTTAATGGTCATTCAAACAAAAGAAACTCAAATCTTGATTACTCCTTAATAATATTAGCTAACATTTAATCTAAATTAAATAATGATGCCTTTCCATTCTAAAATCCAATTATATAACAATTAGTAATAAAATAACATTAGAGAACAGTATGAACAAATTTTCATAAATAATCTCCTACTAATTAACCTTCTGGTATCATAATCAACATTAATTATCTGCCAATAACTACCTACTATTTTAGATGAACATTTTTTCCAAGTTTTTCTATTTCTTGTTCTGTTAAAAATTACTGTTCTTTTTCTCATCACTATCAACTTTTTTCATTTCCGATCTCTTTCTCTCATACTCTCTACAGCTTCTTCCAGAATTTTTTGATAATTACACTGCCTCTCAAGTATAGTCCAGTTCATCTTCATAACTTTCTCAAAAAATAATCTATATTAAACCATTTCAACATCATTGCATTGTTAATGTTATCTTTTCAACTCATTTTTTCCATTCTCTTCCGAAATCAACATCTCTAAAGCATTAAATTTTTTCTTTCCTTTTTCCAGACTACCCTTTCATCTGCTCCATAAAAAGCTATATAGGATGTAGCTTTATATGTTTCTTAATTAGGTCTAATTTCAATGCACTATAAAATAATCTCCAACTCTTAATAAAAACATTTAAACATTGCGCTTTACTTTCTTTATCATTATTTACATCAACAGATAGTCATTTTCTCAAATACCCAAAGCAACACCTCCTTTATAACTCTCCAATACTTACTCTTAATCCCTTCTTTCTTAGCAATAAAGCTTTAGTTTTATTTGTATTTACTTTCAGCCAAAACATTCTGCAAGATATTTTTATCCTTCGTAAACATTCTCATTATCTGCAAGTAGTGGCATATCATCAGCGAATCTAACACAGCAACCCTTTGATCCCAATGTCTTATTTTTAAATTAAATCATCCAGTTACCATTTTTTATCTTTATTCTACTATTCAAATTAATGACCAAAAAACTTCAAACATCTTTTCCCTGTAGTACGCTCTTTTATTCATCTCGAATCTTATTATTAATTATAATTTTATTAAAAAAATTTCTTAATCAAGTATTGGTATATTCTCATATTCACTACCATTTCATCTATTGTATTCTCCTTTTGATTTTCCTTTTTCCACTGTAGCAAGTGCATCAGTCAATTTTGCATCCATCACTCTATCCATTGTCACATAAATAAATTCTTTAAAATAATTCTAGAAGACGCTTAGCACTGTTTCCCATCTCCAAGGCTCAATTCAATCCTGATATAATTTCTCAAAGAAAAAGCAGAGGTTACTACCATCTAAAACCATATTTAAAATAACATCAATCAGACTACTTAATTAATTAATACTCATTATGACAAGAACAACATTGTAGAGATTGGCGGTGTGTCGGACAGAGTGGCAAGATTAGTTGTTATACAACTTAATAGCAGATACCAAATGCAGATAATTCAGGTTTATGCCCCAACAAGTTCTCATAGTGATGAAGTAGTAGAAGATTTTTATATGGATAAATAAAAGGTTTTTGAACAGAGTAAACAACATTTTAAAATTGTTATGGGAGACTTTAATGCTAGAATTGGTAAACAAATGAAAGATGAAAGTGCTGTAGGTAATTTTGGTTATGGTAATAGAAATGAGAGAGGACATAGACTTGTGGAGTTTGCAGAAAAAGAAAAACTTTATATTATGAATTCATTTTTTGAAAAAAAAGAAAATGGACATGGACGCATCCAAATGAAGGTACAACAGAATTGGATTATATTTTGACTAACAGAAAATACATATTTCAAGATTGTAATGTTCTTAATAAATTTAACACAGGAAGTGATCATTGATTAGTAAGATACGTGTTAATGCAAAACTAGAGAGACAAAAATTATTAAGAAAAACAATATTTACAGTTGATATTCCTAATCTTGAGAAACATTCTAATGAATTTAAATTAGAACTTACAAATCGGTTTCAAGTATTAGTAGATTTTGAACATGATTCAGATTTGAATGAAATTAATATGAAAATAACTGATACACTTCTAAAAATTGCAACAAAAATAGCTGGTAGAAAAAATCAGCAAGTGACCAATAAAATTTCTACTGAGACTAGAGAATTTATGAAGAAAAGAAGTAATATGAAGATATACAAAAATGATGCATTAAAAAAGATTGAATATCTCGAATTTTGTAAAATGGTGTGGAAAAGAGTTGAAAATGATATAAGAAAGTATAACTGTGAACTAGCAAGGAAAGCTGTAGAAGAAAATAAAAGTCTCAAGAATGTAAAACAACATTTTGGTATTGGTAGGAAATTTATATCTGCAATAAGAAAAAAAGATGGAATTATTACTAAAAAGAGAGATGACATCATGAAATGGGTAGAAGACTTTTATCAAGAATTATATAGTAATAAAGAACAAGTACCTCCTATATCTATTACATCTTCCGAATTGCCCAGAATTTTAAATGAAGAAGTGAGACATGCAATTAAATGTATGAAGAAAGGAAAGGCTCCAGGTAATGATGGAATTATAATTGATATATTAAAAGAAGCAGGTGAAGAAATAGAAATTTTTTTTAGCAAAGTTATATACCAAATGTCTAAATGATAAAGATGTACCAGATGATTGGAAGAATGCAGTATTAATATTAATATTTTAAAAAGGTGATAAAGAAGATATTAGAAATTACAGACCTATCAGCCTTTTATCAGTTTTATACAAAATTTTTACCAAGATAATTACAACTCGTCTACAGAGAACATTGGATTTCCACCAACCAAGAGAACAAGCTGGATTTAAAAGTGGTTTTAGTACAGTAGATCATATCCAGGTATTGAGAGAAGTTATAGAAAGGACAAATGAATATGAGTTGCCATTATGTTTTGGATTTGTAGATTATGAAAAGGCATTTGATTCTATAAACATTTCTTCAGTGATTAAAGCATTGGATCATCAAGGTATAGATCCAGGATATTGTCATATTTTAAAAAATATTTATAAAAATGCAACAGCAACAATTAGATTACATAATGATACTAGGAAAGTCAACATTGAGAAGGGTGTAAGACAGGGTGACTCCATATCTCCAAAACTTTTTACAGCAGTGCTGCAAGAAGTATTTTGTGGATTAAAATGGGAAGCTAAAGGAATGAAAGTAAATGGAGATTATTTAAGTCATTTAGATTTTGCAGATGATGTAGTTGTTTTTGCAAATAATGCTTTAGAGCTGCAGGAAATGTTGCAGGAGTTATCAGATGAAAGTAGGACTAAAGATAAATGTTAAAAAGACTAAAGTAATGTTTAATCGATTTGCTCAAAATATGAAAATAAAGATTGATTATGATGAGTTAGAAGAAGTTAACAGTTACAAATACCTTGGTCAGATTATTAATACAGATGGAAACATAATGGATGAAATTAATCATAGAATTAAACTTGGTTGGAGTGCTTTTGGTAGAAATAACTTGATACTAAAAGGAAATATGCCTATGTGTTTGAAAAGGAAGGTTTTTAACAAATGTGTTTTACCAGTTCTTACTTATGGATCTGAGACTTGGACACTTAATAGAAGAGCAATACAGAGACTTCAGACCACTCAAAGAAGTATGGAGAGATGCATGTTGGGAGTAACAAGAAGAGATCAAAAACGCAATGTATGGGTAAGAGAACAAACAGGTGTTACTGACCTCATTGAAAAAATTAAAAGATTGAAGTGGAGTTGGGCTGGACATATTGCTAGAAGAGATGATGATAGATGGACAATTGCAGTTTTAAACTGGATTCCAAGAAATTGTAAAAGACCCAGAAAGAGACAAAATGTGAGATGGATGGATGAGATGAGAAAGTGTGCAGGGGTGATGTGGAGAAGAGAAGCTAAAGATCAGAGAAGATGGATTGAACTTGGAGAAACCTTCATCCTGCAGTGAATTGATAATGGTTGATGATGATGATGACAAGAATTTTCATAAATTCTAATAACTATTATAAAAGATAAAAATAACAGGAAAAAAAAACTAAAACAAAAACACTTTCGAAGAATGTTGTTAAACAAGTTTTTAATGGCGTTTATCTCTTTTTTAATTGCATTATTTATTACAACAACAAAAATTGTTTATGTAGCTTCTAAACAATTTGACAATAAAAGTTTATTGAAATATACAAGATTCAATTATAAATTAAATATTTGGTTTAATAAAAAACATATTAACAAACTACATAAATGTATGTGATGTGTAAATATTATAACGTTTTGCGTATTTTTAGGCCTCTACACGCTAATATAAACTGCGCACGAGTTGATCAAGCTATGTCAAAAAAGAAGAAAGTTGTATTTCTATCCTAAAAACACAGCTATATTTCCTGATCAACTCGGCCTAGTAATTGTTGAGAATTATGCTATCGACGAGATCAGCTTTTAATTTATTTGATAGGCGCCAGAGTTCTGCAAGAACCCACTGAACCGTCACATAGCATCTGGCAAACAAAAAAGAAAAATATGTTTTTAAACTAATCGGTATTGCATCATACCGTAACGAGAATTATTTTCTCCTTTTTGATTATTATTCCTGGGCTTGTTTAAACATATTGGCAAGGTAAATTCCGTTTTAAATCTTATTAAACTAATAATAAATTTAATACTAAAAAAATAATAACTATTATTAATAACGCACAATGAAAAGGTTGATAAAAGTAAAATCTCTTTTATTCTATCAAACTAAAAATATTTATAAGTTAAATTACGAATTAACTAAACAGGAAAGTACACACACACTAATCCAGATAATGAATCGATTAACAAAAACAGTTAGATTAAGCAATTAAAGCAATTTAATAATGTCCCAAGATCTTGTATAAAATTCTTTATTAGAAAGTCTCTTGAATACGAAAAGAAAAGTCTATATCAGGATGGTAGTCTAAGCTTAGATAAATAATTGTTTGCAAACTTTTAAGTCACTATCAGGAAAATTTATTCTTAACTTACCGGTAAGTTCATGTAGGTTTATGGGATCCCAGATCATGAGAATTTCCATTGGTCTCTCCTGCCGGCGTCTTCCATTATTGTTCCGTTCTATAGCTGGAGAAAAGGCACGGTTGTAGTGACCCTTTTATTGCAAAAAGCGGTCTTCACAAGTCCCGTTTCCATGCTTGCGTGACAGCTTGGTACAGCAAGGGGCATACCTGTGTAGAAGTATATTTCTTGCCACAGGTTATGCTCGCGGAAACCTCCAACTTTCAGAGACGTAACTAGAAGTTAAAGAGAAGACCTAGATTGAAGTTGTCCTCTCCTTTTTATATCGCGATCCAGTTTATGAAACTTCTGCGCACTCTTTTGTCTTTTTATCAGCATATAAGATAATAATCTTGTACACTCTCTCTTAAATTTAAATTACAAAGTCTTAATTTTTTTTAGCATTATTCTTCCATCTTTAATTAGCTAAAATATTTTTCTTTTAGCTTATACTTTTGGAATTCTTTTAATTTATCTGGATTAGTAATCTGCATGTCATTTATTCTTTCCAATTTTTATTTCCAATTAGATAAAAAAAAAAATAAGAATGACAATTTTAACTTTCATTGCACGTTTTAACAAAAATTATACTAATCAAAAAAAAATCTAAATTTACTTTTTTAGCTTTTACCAAATGCCAATATATTTGCAACGTATATAAATAAACGTTACAATATATATATACATACTTCATATTAATGATTGATTTTAATCATTATCATATTAGTATTAGTGACAGTCATTCACAAATAAAAATGGCCAATCCAATTCCCAAAAAAAGAGAGTAAAAAACCAAAATAATATTATGCAAAAGATGAGTGACCATAAACTACAACTATATTCCTATATAGAACAGCTTATCTGATATTTTGAAAGGCTGTATTTTACTTATTCTGAAACAAACTTTTCTTTCTGAAAGTCTACAATATTCTATCAAGCTGTAACTCTCCACTGTATTATACCTTTAGCCATAAGTTCCCAATAAAAGCTATCGGTACTGCACTTCTTCACATATCATGTAACATTAAGGTTTGCGGCAATTAGAAGATTCTCCATTAACATTTGTTCATACTATACGGCTTATATATGACTGAATAAAAGAAATACTTAGAAGGCAAGGTATAAAAAGTCATTGGCTGAGCAATTAAATGTTCAAAAACATTCAGACGCTTTCTCAGCAGGTAAATCAATTTAAATATATTGGTAGCTTAAAATTATATAAATGAATACTATGATGTGTTGCTGATTCCAAGGGTGGCCCCTGCATTTAACAAATTAAAATTCAATCTTTTATTAATATCAAATCAATAGCATTAATCCAAAAAGGATTTTTTTTTTTATCTTGATCTTTCTGAATCTAGCAATGAAGTAGAAGCACTGTTAAAATAAAACAGCTGATACTGTTATACCCTTTTAATAACATTAGCCCATCTAGGAATGCCAAGAATAAAAGAGCTGGATATAAAAGCAAATCCACATTATGCAATCTACTTTACTCATACTTGAAGTCGCTATTCACTCAATTAAATACCAATTTCCTGAAAGAGGAGATATTGAAAGAATGTAAGTATCAAACTTAAAATTTTGACGATTCTTAAATGATCAGTACTGTTCTCTTTGCGATCTTAATTTAAATACAGAAAAATGATTATAAAAACCTGAGAGGTTCCCAATTACAGAGCCCTATTCCAAATTAAATAATTAAAAACTGTAAGAGAAAAAAAGAAAAGAAAAAAAGAATAGAGAAAACCCAGAGAAAACATGCTATCCTTTTGAAAGCCAGAATTAAGCACCCGACATTTAAATTCGTAATCTCTATTTAGAACTTCATAACTCACAAAGTATCTTCTTCACTTCCATCATGACAATTAAAAAACAATAAATAATTAAACAAATATTATACTGTTGATAATTAAGCCTTGGATTGGGTCTAGAACTGAGCTGAACAACTTTAATGTCAGGGACAAAACTCAAAAACTTTCTTCCTTTTAAAATTAATGAAAAGATTATTAATACTTACTTAAAAGTGCCTAGGAATGCAGAGATTAGTGCCTCTGCCTACCATATCTACAATCAGAAATTTAAATCCAGAATAAATGAAATTCTTTTCAAAAGGCCTAAGATTTTTGTTTAGGTAGCTGATCCATAATCAACTTAAGTAACCACTTAATAAATTCATAAATGAGATATCCATAGTTAAACAATAAAATAAATATGAAAAAATGTTCAAACTCTCTTTATCTGACAATTAGAAAACATGGTGAAAGCACTAACTTCCTTTCTTATTCTGCTATCAGGACTGTTGAGGTTTTTGTCCTGCAATACGCTATTTATTTAAAACGTTATTCAATAAATGATAATACATACAAGCATAAACTAAAAAAAGCTTGTTTAATGCTTTGAAAACATATTTATTGAATTAGATTGTTTTTGAGAAAAGTTAAAATCTCTTGGAATTAAAAAGTTATATTGCATATTTATTTAAAATGGTCTACTGAATAAAATAATGAATGTAAAATGAAAAAAAAAAAGTACTAAATGAAAAGAAATTTATTTATTTTAAAAAAAAACAACATATATATATATATAACAATTGTAAAACCAAAAACAAAATAAATTAAATTATAATTAAAAAAATTCAAACATAACACATTAAATCAATCTTCAGGCTTTTGTTGCCTCTGGCAATGCATCAGTGATAGCATTTATTAAACTTTCATTTGTATTTCTGACAAGCATATTTATTTGATAAAAAGGTTATTAGGAAAAATTTTAAGAGTGATATGAAAAATTCATTTAGAGAATTGAACCATTTTTGATTAAAAGGAATGGATTTTTTTTCCATTAAAAATTCCATCAAAACTTTTTAATTTATTTATTTTATGTAGTTAATTAGAGGGGATTTGAAATCAGATTTTCAAGCTCTCTTCAGCAATCCATTCTACCGTATTCTCACTGAGGATAGCCAATAGCTTGAAATCGGTTTAGGGATAGTTTCTAGGTAGAGATTTTAAATGCTTTCTCTTATGGCATTTATTGATAAAGCTTATTAGTTATTAACATGCTCATTATTTTAGTTTATAATTACAAGCTTAGCAAGTTAAGTCACGTGATGTATGACTTGATTTTATTTAATATTATGGTTTTGCTTTTAAGTCTTAAATGATGTTACATTCCCTAAGGCTATTAATATATGGTGTGGCTGAAGATTTTTCAGACCCATATAGCTATTTAAGTTAGATAGCTGGATTTGAAGACATATAGGTATCTGAAAATTTCAGATTTTCTACTTAATAGTTAAATATCAGATAAGTGCTGGCTTTGAGTTGGTATTTTAGATCTAGTGTCCGAAATATCTTAGTGCCTCAATGAAAAAAGCCAATAGTTTGAAATTGATTTGGGGATGGGGATAGTTTCTAGATAGAGATTTTAAATGCTTTCTCTTGTGGCATTTATCGGTAAAGATTGTTAGAACTGTTAGCACGCTCACTATTTTAGTTTATAATTACAAGCTTATCAAAATAAGTCATGTAATGTATGACTTGATTTTATTTACTATTATAGCTAAAGAGAGCTTGAAAGTCTGTGTTCAAATCCTCTCTAATTACACTTAAAGTTCAGTATATATATTATACTTGTATTCAAATATTATTTTATTTAGGTGTTTTTCTGTTACTAATTTAATTAAGCAAAAGTTATTTTTAAAATATTGCCATTATTCTAATTTGAAATCTAAAACAATTACCTTTTTCCTTATTTATCAGACCAACCCTGTTTGCATCATTAAATAATTCAATTAAGAAATGTAACTGTAATTTAGGACAACTATTATCTATATTTAGTTTTATTTATGTATTAAAATATTTTAAGTAATAGCAAGCTTGAATTGAAATAATTAATAAGATGACAACAAGAAAAAAATGAATTAATACCAATATTAATCAAATTATTATTTAGTCATAGTACTCTTTTTCTGAGATATTTAAATTTGCTTTCCTTTATATCACTTTCTCTGAGCAACTGTAAGTCGAGTAACTAGGTTACAACAAGCAACATCACCTGACCATAAACCATGGTAGCTTATCACTGTTGCTATTCTTTTAATTCATCTTGTTCTAGCATCTCAATACAAGTCAGAAAATCTATGGATAAAACCAGAATGGAAATTATCTAAATATTCACCCATACCACTAATGTTGAATTTCTGTTCCAACAATAAATAAATAAACACTTAAGTTCTAGATAACATTAAAGTATCGAATGTAAAATTTCTTATATATTATTGACTAAAACAATACTTTTAAATTAAACAGAAGTAATTACTGATAATTTATCATTTATTTAATTTCCTTTAAGATTAATGTTTATATTACCTTAGGCCTAATCTTGTTAGGGACTTTAGATTTCCTATGGAATCTGGAATATCTAGCAACTCGTTATGTTGAAGGTCTAAAGTAGAAAGTTGCACGCAGTTCCCAATTTCTAAAACAGAAATTATATTTATAGAGACATATACATAATATATATATATTTTTGAGGCTCTATATTTAGTTTAGATGTTGATTTTCTCAATAAACTGAGACCAAGCATCTTTAGGGAATGAAGTTGTTTGAAGTCACAAACATGTATGAATACTTCAATTTACACGCAACTTTTATGAACTTACTAATGCTAGATTTCCATATTTTTAAGATTTAAATTATGCTACCAAAAATACTGTTTCAAATAATATGTACATCATAAAATAATTGCAAATACTTTATAAAGCCAAAAAAGATTAATTTCAGTATGACAAAATAACAAAAAAAAATATTTTAGAATGAAGATTTAAAACTTAAATGTTTCTGATATCAAAGGTCACATACTGTTGCCAAATGATTAAATTTTCAATTTTTTTTAACCCTGTGCATTTGAACAATGGCAGAATGGTGGCTTGAGAATTGAAGTTTGCTGAATTAAAATCAACTTGTCATTTCTAGTCCTCAAATGTCATGTGACCTCCAGAACAATTAATCATTTGAATCATTATTAAATATAAATAATTTTATACAAACAAATATTAATTTGTTAAAAAAATATAGAAATTGGGTAAAATAAACTGCTAAAAAGAACACGCAAACAAAAGATTGTTCTAGTAATTTTTATTTTAACAAATAATTAAAATTATTTTTATATAACAACAAAATATCTCAATATATATTTATTTATACAATTTCATAATTATTTTCAAAAAAATTTTAAAATATATCATTTAATCATTGTGTGGAAGATGCATTTGAAAATAACAATAAATTTAAATATATAGAGCTTAAAAATTATAAAGCAGCGTTTCTCAGCCTGTGGGTCATGACCCCTTTGAGGGTTGAACAACCCTTTCACAGGGGTCGCCTAAGACCATTGGAAAACACATTTTTGATTCATAACAGTAAAAAAATTAAAGGTTGGGGGTCAACACAACATAAGGAATTGTATTAAAGGGTCGCGGCATTAGGAAGGTTGAGAGCCATTGTTATAAAGTATCAAAATATCAATAAGAGGAATACTTTTTGATTTGCTTCGAATTGGTACACGCTTCTATTTCCTTTATTCTCTATCATTGCACGTAAAAAAATTAATACGTTATTTAAAAAATGATATGAAACAGATAATAAATGATTAGAAATATTACTATATGTAATAGTAAAAAAATGGCATGCAAACAATCCAAAAAAAAGTCTAAATTTTATTTGAAAATTATGCATTTTTCTTAATAATGAACAATATTAATTTCTCATTATTTTAGGTCTCTGCCGTAGTTATCAATGAATAAATCAGGAACTCTGATTCATTCATCTATCAATCTTTTTAACTACAATTATTTTACTTAGATTGTTAATCTTTCTAATTGCTTTTACATTTAAATAGCTTTTTACTTTCTGATCATCTAGCTATATAACTTTGTACATTTTAATTTTTAATAATAAATCTTTAATATAATCTTTTTTTTTTTTTCACTTTGCGTTTATTTACATTTATGAATTTGTATATGTATTTGAACATACCCATACATAACAAAAAATATAAGAAAATAATGCATTTTCTGATTTATTTTTTTTTTAAAACCACTTTTTAAAAAATACAATCTTATCATACAAAAATGCTTTTAATTCAATATGTTCAAAATATTTCTCAAACAAAATAGTCAAAACAAATTTAACACAAAACATTCCAATCTTAATCTAAAGATTTAATGTGGTGTTCAACAAAATATTTATGATTTCATAGAAATGCAGATCTTAAATATTAGCAATGTAGAACTTTCAACTGTGCTAAAATTATTTAATAAAAAAACAAATCTCCATGCTAATTTTACTTAAACTGCCAGATTTAATTAAATTAATGATGATTGCATTAAAAATAAACTAATGATATTGATAATACTAAGTAATATTTTCTTTTAATTTTTGAATATTGATGACCTCTATGAAGTCACTTTCAACTTTCATTAACATTTTCAAGATTATCTAAACTCCCAATCTAATAACTTTCAGCATGAAACAAAACTGTGTTTGCTTTTTTCGTTTTTCTAATTTACAAATTTTGTCTCATATTTCAAACAATAATGTAGTGAAATGGTTGTAAAAGTAAAACTATTTGAACATACAATGAGGATTGCCAATTCCTCAACAAGCTTTATGATAAATGCTTAGCCAGAGACAGCACTTAAAATATCTCTGTCGTGAACCCCCACCCCCAAATCCCTGACCATGGTTTCATGCTTTGGCACTCCTCAGAGGTGTCAGGGTAGGTTCAGACACTAGATATTTTAAGTACAGGCTTTGGCTAAGCATTTATCATAAAGCTTGTTAACGAATTGGCAATCCTCATTGTTTATAACTTACAAGCTTAAGAGAATAGGGTCATGTGATCTATGACTTATTTTGACTATTTATTTGAACATACCTTTCATTTTGAAAAGTAAATAAACTTCAACAAAGGTTAAGTTTTTGAACTTTTCTTAAAGTCAACAATTAATTTAATAATCCCTAACTAGATATTATTAAAATGTAAAAAGATCTGTTTTTGTATATTTTTTATAAAATATAATAATTAAATTTATGAATTTATTATAAATATTTTAAAACTTACCTGTGGGAAGATGATCTAAATGATTATGCGAAATATCGAATGTTATTAAATTTACAAGTTTGCCTATTCCAGCCGGTAGTTCTTTAATTTTATTCTCTCGTAGACTTAGCATTGTCAAAAACTATAAAATATATAAATTTTAATAAGAATCACTTATTTTAAAATTAGTAATTAAAACGTGTGAATTGCTAAAATTAATAATTACAATTGATTAAATTAATAATGTTCAGAAATTTGTGCGTGAAATAAATTTCTGTAAGCAAGACACATTTATTTAATAATTTTTTTTTTAATAGTGCAAAATAAGGAAAAGATTATAAGCAATTTCAGTAAAGTTAAAGGGGTCAGAGTTCAAATCCAGAACAAATCTTCAAATTTTTTGGGTAGTTTAAAAATGCTTAAATTTAAGATTTTCAGATAAATAAATCCATAGATGGTTAGTAACTATATATAATTATAAAGTAACTATATGTAATTATAAAGTAACCATGGGTTCAGTATAATAAGATTGTACTATATTACATTTGTACTTTTCATACTACAGTCAAGACACTGCCATTCATGTTAGAACTTTAGTGAAAGATACCTAAATACTATCAGCCACTATCATATGGCTAAGTGGGCTTATAAGTTATCTATCTAAAAAAAACATAAGCCTGTTTGTGATTTAATAAAAATTTCAAGGTTCAATTGACCCAGGCTTGAACCCCATTTCATGGTTATTGGAGGATGTACTGACTATATACCATGACATTTCCTTGTCTAAACATGTTTAATTAAAATGCAACTCTGATTCCAATTGAATGGACAATATATTGACTATAAACCAAATCCAGAACAATAATCGAACCCAAGAACAAAAGGTAATATCAATTTTTTTGTTGTTGTTACACAGTTTATAAAGATATCCATAACCATGTATATATATATTATAAAAGCATTTTTATTATGAATAATCAATTACATTTGTAGTTTAAAAAACATAAAATAATTTATTATCAGTTGTCTAAACTAAACCAACTTCTCAAAGATTCAATTTCTTCTTCTAAGACTCATAATTGCCCATTTTTTAAGATTACTTAGCAATATTTTCTTGTTCATTATTTTCTTTACACTTTTTTATCGAATCCAAATAAGTTAAGAATTTTTCTTTCAAGAAGTCAGCCTAGTTAATGGTCATCAACTATCCCATCCGCATTTAATCTGACAAGTGAAACATTTGTCCTGCAGGGAGATATTTGAAAGCCGTTTAATCATCCATCACCAATTAAAAAATGTTTTAACATGTTACCTATGCAAAAAATATTAATGGAGAAAAGTCAAATTGGAGGTTTTTAAGATATTGATGTAGACAACAAAGAGGAAAATAAGAATAAAGATAGATATAATGAAGTATTAAAAAATGTAGAAAAGATTTATCAATAAACAAAAGTAAAAAAATTAGAATCAATGTTCATTTTGTAATAAAATAATTATAAAGAAAATTCAGGAAATATTAAACTATCTTGAGGTGGAGAGGGATAATTATGATTTGAAAAAAAAAAGGGCAGGTATTGTTGCAAAATTTTGTTGCTAGCATACGAGATTAAAAAAGTTTCTTAAGTACAATAATGGTTCATTCAATTTAAGGCCATTCTTATACAGTTATTTTCCTTTTCTGAATGAAAACTTGAGAATTCCATTAAATGATCACAGTTAAATATTTCTATAAGTATTCTGATCTGTATTCCAAATCAAATTTATTGAAGTTTACAGTGTTAATTTACTCTTAAAATGATTTACATACTTTCCAAACGTTTTCCCAACTAAATTTCAAAATTTCATTGTAAGTAATCTATTATAAAAAAAAAATAACCTTCATATAATTATCCAATGTAATCAGACTGGCATTCCAATCTGATTTCAGAGTACCTTTAAAAATCCAGACAAAACATCGCTTAACGTTGCTGCTTGATTTCAATGTTAGCAGTAATTTACACTGCCACCTGTGAGAATGATAAATCCATTGATACAGAATTTCTGTCTACAAATTTAATGGTCTCATTACTGCTGGTAAAAAAAAAAACTCCACAGCAATTTTTTGTCCTGATGGTTACCAACCTAAAAATTAAAGTCAATTCAAAAATTATTTTGATAGTTTTTTAATGTAGAAAGATAGACTTGAATATTGAAGGCAAATGCAGACCCAATTCGCTGCTGCTGCACTTAATAAGTTAAAATATGCTATTTCATCAAAATGATAAACCATAATTAAATTAGTTGTACGTACAACTGTTATTTTATCCAATTTATTATATGGAAATGAAATCTGGACCTCTTACCAAGATAAACTAAAGGCATTATAAATGTTCATTTAAAGATGTTCTGCAAAATTTAAAAAGTATGGCAGAAAAATTATAGTAAGTTATTTAGTCTGTTGGATATAATAAAACCTATTATTGTAAAAAACACATTTTAGAATGCTGGTTTAGCATGCTGAATGAATAAATAGAATACATTTCATAAAACTATTTTATGATGAACTCAGTGCGAAAGGCAGACTATTTATGCCATTGAAGGGCAATATTAAATGATTTCACTGGGAATAAAGAGTTGAATATAAAATTCAATAGAGAGCTGTAAAGGCAAAATACTGAAGTATTTCAAAAAAAGTTTGCTGAAGAAACAATAAAAATAATGCAAAATATCAAATAAAAAGACTAAAAAACTATACGCTGATATATTTGTGGTTCATGAATTGATTTGTATAATTATAAAACTTGTCTCTAAGGTGTTATAATTACTTCTATCATTCTTCTAAGCTGTAATAGTCATATTTCATGGAAAATGGCTGTTAGTGATGATATATCAATCAACCAAACAAAATATTTTACAGTAGAGAGAAATTAAATTAGTACACCAATGAAATTGCAAAGACTTCATATCAGTTGCAGTCATACTCTTTAAAATGTATCACCATTGGGTTCTCCTGACATGAACATTTCCAAATAGTTTTTCCAATTTTGTCCATATTCCTTTGACTTCAATAGAACAGCTTTCATATAACTTCTTCAGCTTAATTTTGAAGAATCTCTTGCCATTGGAATTAATGTGCTATTGAAGTTAAATCTTAAATGACCACAAAGAGATTTTATTTGTGTGTTTTGTTTTTAATAATTTTGAAGAAAGCTCTTTAATTGATACATATATAAAAATATATAAATAGAACAATTTAAATACTTTTTCAACTTAAGATAGCAATATTACAAATGAATCATTAATTTCACAAAAAAAATCTAAAACAAACAATCTTATTAAAAATAAAGAGAATAAAAGCTTACTATAATGAAAGCTTTTACATGAAATCAGAAAAATTAAAATCCATAAATATATATATAAATATTAAAAAGAGATGTTTACTCACAGTAAGATTTTTTATTTTTTCATCTACTATACGTATCCTGTTGAATCTCAAGAATAATGTTGTTAACGATGTCAAAGAATAGACTAAATCTGGAATCTAGAAAACAATGAAAAAATTAAATACTAATAACTAGATTGTGCATTGGTTTAATTAAACATCTATTATAATATTTCACAAAACATAAAGAGGTAAAAAGAAAAAAAAAATCATCAGCTCTAAAAATACAGGTGCAATCCCACCTATATCATATCAATCACATTAGTTTTTTTCTTTACGTCTAGTACAATTCTTGGCTGATTATTGAGATAGACTGGATTTTTCTTTACCCTCCAATTATGAATAACTATATATCTAAGATTAAAAATGGATGTCTGAAGGGATTAGATATAAACTAGCTACATCTCCAAGTACTCGGCAAGACAAATAAATACATTAACCACCAGGCAAAAGGACATCCTTTGTTTAATAAATCAGCATATTATTAAATCCATAACAAAGATTCAAATCTTAAATGGCTGACTTCCTGTCAACTATCATGTATCCATATTCACATGGTAATGTAATTACTGCTTACAGATTCCAATCTATCTATTTTAGATTAATTCATCTTTATTCAGCCCTATGCAATTTAATGACAAATTTGGAAGTTAAAGATTGCTGGATCGGCCATATTATTCTGGTACTCAAATTTTATATAATTTCCCAAGTAACTTAAGCAATTGTTATACTTTTTGCTATATTCAGATGAAATCAAGTGTCGAACTACAGTGTCTATACAGTGCCCTATATACTATATTATTAAAAACAAAATGACATGAAAGAAATTTCAACATGTGGGCTTCAAATCTTTTCTGGTCATTATAACATAGAAGGAAAACAAGAGTAATATTCTTACATCACTGGTCCATATTATTTAAGTTGAATAGCCTTCATAATCATAAAAATCTTTTATTAACTGTAAAGCAGAATAATGTTATGTGATTGCTCATCAGTAAGGTGCAAATTAAAAATGTAGCTAGAAGAATAAATAATTTTCTTATATATAATTCTGATGTCAACTTTCTTCATTTGTGCAGTCCTTGGAAGCCCATTTCCAAAAAATTGTACCCTTCACATTAACAAAATGACTGTAATTAATATAACCGCTATTATTTTAAATTTATATCTTGCAACTGCAAACAAATAGTCTAATAATGGAATTAAAACACAATTGAAAAATTAATTTAAAACTTAAATATTGCTCAGAGGACTAATTGAAGTGTTCTCCCACACACACACACACACTGGTACAGTAGAATCAGCATTTGAATATTTGCTAAACAAAGAAGAACAAAAGCTGAACTTATAAGAGCTGTTCTGAAAACTACCAAAACATCACACGATCACCATTTCCTATACTTACACAAGCTAATATTAGTAATAGCAAACTTACCATACAGTAGAGCCACTCATTGCATGCCTTAGTAATCAATAGGTGCAGGAAGTCTGGGGATATTGGATGGGTAGGCACTAGATTAGGATTTTATGTATAAGGCTTCTTGCATCCATTGATTACTAAGGCTTACACTGGGTGGCACAACTGTATGGAGAGCTTGATAAAAGGGCAGGTAACAAGATGGTGAGAAAGGTAATGCGGTATGAAAAAGATTTGGATAAGGAATTTATATCAGTATACTTGTATAAAAGGTGGGATGATTGTGTTAGGAGGATTGTTGAGTGAAATAGTGGTAAGGAATGGGATAAAAGAATAGAAGCATTAATAAAAAATAGAGAGTTGGAGAGATGGAGAACTAGTATGGAGGGTAAGAAGAGTTTAAATATATATAGAAGTAAATGGAATATTGGATGCGATTTAATTTATGATAATAGTAAGGAAAGTAGTTTATTGTTTAAGGCTCGAACGGGATCTTTAGCAACAAGAGAATACACATGTAAATAGAAAACTATGGGTGATTTAGTGTGCAAATTGTATAAGGAAGGTATAGAAAATATTACGCATCTGTTGATTGAATGTAAATGCTTGAAAGCAGAAAGGGTACAGATAATGAAATTATGGGAGAATAAGTATGAACAAAGTGACTATACAGAAAGAGGGTTATTAGTTTTTATGCTGGGTTTGCAAAAAGATAAGTGGGATTTAGATATAAAAGCCATAGAGTTAACAAAGATTAAGTTGTGGAAATGGGATGGGGCAGAATATGGAAAGACTTAGAGTGGGGAATGGAAAATAAAGTGGCTAACAGGTTTATCTGGGCATAATTGCTGAGATATTCTTGACTTCATTTAAGGAGAAGCCAAATACATCACATCACATCACCATAGAGTTGACTAAGATTATGTTGTGGAAATGGGATGGGGCAGAATATGGGAAGAATTAGAGTGGGAAATGGAAAATAAAGTGGCTAACAGATTTATCTGGGCATAATTGCCGAGATATTTTTGACTTCGTTTAAGGAGAAGCCAAATACATCACGTCACATCACATACAATACATCACATCACATTACTGCTAATAAGAGCTGTTCTGCTGAGTATGTTCATTGTAGTGATGTGCCAGGAGGAAACTGCTCACTATTCATCAAAATGTCAAAATGAGGGAACAAGACTTTTCTCCAAATCAAAGAATGACACAAATCTCTTTCTAATCTTCAAAAGGATTCAAATAATTTTGTAACTTTTAATAATGTTAATAAGTGATTTACTTCCGTAAACTTCGGAAAAATGCAAACTACTTCCATGTCATGAGTTTTGACTAAACCAGTCTCTTTCACATATTGTTAATGGAAGTAAAGATGTTAATTTTAAGCATATATTTGTTTGTAGAGGGTGTATGAATAAAAGTATACATTAAGACTGTATATTCGAATAATTTATAAAGTATGTAAAATTATGCGTCTGAATAATTTTTGAGTTATAGTGTATTTTCATCTTTAAATTTAATCAAAATATATATGACAAAGAAAATAATTTAACCTTTAAATTTAAAGAATAATTTTGTCTGATAATTGAAAATAATTAGGCAAATACATTAATAGCTAGATATCAGAGAGTGATGAGAAATGAAGTCAATGATGTGAATTACGGTAACTTTTTGATTTGTATATTTCCATCATTATTCAGTTTTTTCCATGTGCCCTTAAGTCACTTGATTTGTACTCCTAGGGAAACCCTAAGCCAGATTGGAAATTACTGATTTATAATATTCAAACAGCTATTTGACATTTCTCCAGAAATTATCTGAACAAATGATCATATTTTCTACCTTCATGACAAGGCAAATGGTATAAAAACAGCAACTAATGATTATAAAATATTTTTATTTGATTATAATAGAAACACTTGCTTAATCATTGGTTTCATCTTTAGAGATTACTTACAAAATAATACATATATCTAATTTTACACTTGCTATGTGAAAGAATCAAGCACTCTATACCTTTCTATTTTTGATATTTGTAAATCAATAAATGACATACATTTCTTAAAACTTTCCTGGCTACACCAACCTAAGTATAAAGTAAAAGAGGTCATCAATTATTTTAAATTGAGATTACTATAATTACCGGCTTAATGTTTGATCTACATTAGTTTGACAATTAAAAGAACTTTAATGGAAGACCAATATATATGTCAATGTAAGGATTGGGAAAATATTAACTGTTAAAAGCTATAAACCAGCAACTAATCAGAGTACATGAATTATAGCACTACCTCTTTAGTATTCATTCATTACTCAAGCTTCAATAGAGGGCTCTGGATTAGAATAAATGATTTCTGCTCTGAAAGCACTTCTTTCAGTGTGAAAATAATTTTTTATAACTGAGTGCCTATTTGCAAATTATTCCACTAATTCATTTAAGCATTTAAAAAATTTGTGCAAATTGTTATACTTAGACGAAAATATCATTATTACTGTGGTAATCACTTCTTAACTTCGTTTTTGTACTATCACATTTTTAGTTTCACACATACCGCGAGAAATCTCTTCACTGCACCGGTTCTGAATACAAATGGCAACATAGAGATAGGGAACAGGCACTGCTTTATTCACTTAAAGAATACTTTACCATTGAGAGCATGTCAAAAGCAACAGAAAGTTGCTTCTCAACAAATTCATGATTTAAATGAGACATGCTACTGGAAGATTAGATATGAATTAATCTTAATTAAAATGAATCTAGCAATGAAGGTGTTTTTTTTATATACTGTTAGCCGCATATGGACTCAACCTAACTTTGCTGAGGAAGAGCTCAAAAAAAAACTATTATATTTTCATATAATGCTTTAGGATTCTGAAGTCTTATGCACAATCATGTGCTTATTCAATATGTGCTTGATGCATCATTGATTTCCCACACAAAAAATGGTGCTGCGAGTCAAGCATTGGTGGCCGAGTGGTCAGCACAGCTGCCTTACAAGCAGTTGTCCTGGGTTCACGGGTTCGTTTCCCGACCGATTCTTTGACACATGAAAAAAAAAAAAAAATGGTGCTGCGAGTTTAGTGAAAGATTAAATTTGTATTTTCTTCTATATTTTAATAAATAAGTCGAATTCTTTTTCCTGCCAAACATATAAACTATGTATGTATGTATACATATAAATGAGGGCATCATGATGTAGTGGTAGCACATTTATCTGTCATATCTTCAACCTGGGTTCAAATGTAAACTAGATAAAGCTACAAGTTTGTTCAGCTTTTTATCAGGTATAGGACTTTTCTTTTATGCAATTAGCCCAGTTAGTCATCCAACATTGGTAATTAAACAAGATATTCCTAGATAAGAGGTAGAACAAAGATAAGCAACTGCACTGATCACTACCATTTGATAATTGTCAAGCCTGATGAGTAATGACTTTCTTATCACTATTACTCACCAAAAGGATGTTGAAGAAGCCTTTGGCTTGCAATAAGCTGTTAAAAGGCTATTACATATTTATATATAAATAGAAAAATAGAGAGAATTATAGCTATCCACATAATGATATCACAATCCAGTTCTTAACTATTAGACTACTTGTTTATTATTCAGCAATGATGAGAAAAAAATAGTTTCTTTCTTCTTTTAGATACTGCTAAGTAGCTAAGCAGTAATAAACAAGTAGCTTAATTAAAAAATTGTTGAACTGGACTATGATATTGATGTGTGGGTGGCTGTAATTCTTTATATATTTCTCCAAAAAAGTATTTTGAATGGATATTTCATATATATGTAAATATGCAGTGTTTAATTTATGATTACAAATATAAGCTGTGAGATCATTAACTATTATCCAATCTAAATTAACATACTCTCGTCACACTATAAATGTATATTTCTGCTCAACACACTCATCAATGGTTATGCTAGAGATTTTGAATATTTGTCTAAAACGCTAGGATAGAAATTTGAATTTAATATACAAATATCACAAAGTAATCTGTTTTGAATTCAAAGAGTGAATATGTTTAAATACAACAATACACACAGTTTTTGAAAATCATTAACATAACATTTAAAGTAGATGGTCAACTATATAAGGAAAAAACAAACAGAATTTTATTTGCAATCTTATATAAGTTGTAAATAACATCCACCTCTAGAGTGTAAATAGGTTGACAAATAAATAAAATAAAACTCATAACCTTATAAAATTTGTTATCTTATACTAATTATATAAATATTAGACTATAATCAGCTAAATCTTAAATTCATTATCGCCAATAGTCTGTATGTAATAAATATATTTTTAATAACAACAAAACTCACTATATATAAAGAGTATCACTTATCTAAATATATAGACTACTGGTAATATGTCAGCCAAAGGGCTAAAATTCATCAAGTTTCTAAAAAAAGTCTACCTTTGACAGAAGTATTAGTAGCAATCTATATACTTGTAAAGATGATTTTTATATTTATACATTTAATATATATAGGAGCATATATAATATAAATAATCGTGAAGACCACTGACCTCACTAAGTTTATTGTGTCTTAAATCCAACACTTTGAGTTGTTTCAAACTAGCTAGAGAGTCTGGTAAACTCGTTAATGAATTCTCATTTAGTGCTAAGGTTTGTAGGTTACTTAAACAACCAATTTCTGGAGGTAATGTTACTAATTTGTTTCCATATAAATATAATTCTGATAACTGGATGAGCTGAAACAAAAAATAATAATTCATAATTATACCAATTAACACAATAGTAATTTATTCTTAGATTTTACAAATTATTGGCCATAGCAGTTAACAATTTTAAAAACTGTGTATGTATTTCTTATTCAAATGTTTAAAAAGGTATTTTTCTATGTAATATAATGTACAACTGTATTAACATATTTGTGAAATAGTTTGGTTATGTACCATATATTATCAACATAGCAGCTATTTGTACGCAAGTAACTCCAACTTAAGTCCAAAAAAAAAGGAGAGAAACCTAGGAAATGTTGATAAATTGTGTGATAACTATATAAAACAATTATTGAACCACCGACATATCCACCTATACTATATATGCTATTTTCCTTTAATTTTGAGATGTTGTCATTTAATCTCTTATGTAGCAAATTTTTCTTTTTGACAGACTTCAACTTTTCTTTGCCTAATTATAGCTCTATTTTGTTCTTTTCTCAGCCAGATCTATTCAGTAAAAGCAGTTAATAAGGCACTTCTTATTATCTTTGAGATATTAAACAAATTTCCTTACTAAATTCATGCTCAACATTATCATAAAAACCTTTTTAGAAAACCTATTACTCTTTACGTGTTTCACATACCCAATACACTGAAAACACACCCTCGCAATTACACAATTTCATATCACATGTAATAACTAAAAGACAATATTACTAGAGCTGTAGTTTACTTCTCAGATGATGCCACATATTATATACAATGATGGAGAGTAAAAAAAAAATTAAATATATACAGAAGTAAACAGAATACTGGGTGTGAGTTAATTTTAGGATAATAACAAGGAAAGTAGTTTACTACTTAAGACTTGAACAGAATCATTAGAAGCAAGGGAATATACACATAAATGGAGAAATGTGAGTGAATTAGTCTGCAAATTATGTAAGGAAAGCATGGGCAATATTAGGCATCTGTTAATTGAATGTAAATGCCTGCAAGCAGAAAGAGTACAAATAATGAAATGGTGGGAGAATAAATATAAACAGGGTGATTATTCAGAAAGTTGGTTCTTGGTTTTTATGCTGGATTTGGAAAAAGATAAAGGGGGTTGAGATATAAAGGCTATAGATGGACAAAGATAATGTTGTGGAAATGGGATGGAGCAGGATAGAGAAGAATATGGTAAAAACTTAGGGTAGAGAATGAAAAGGGAAGGTAAAGTGGCTATCAGGTTTCTCTGAGCATAGTGGCTGAGAGATTCCTGACTCTGAGAAATGAGAAGCCATAGTGCATTGCATCAAAACAATTCAATTAATAGATAATTTGTTTTGTGCAAAAAAAAAAAAAAAAAAATCATTCACAGCAAAAACTGTATCAAGCAAAATAATATATTTTAATTCTAAAAAGCAATAGATAAAAATTGTATTAATTAAAATTACAGAAAAAAATTATATTTTAGCAATGAGACTGCTATTTCCCAAGGGTATTATTTTCTTAATACCAATCGAGAGAGCATAGGTAATTTTTAAATAAATTTAAATACAAAAAGTTAACAAAATAAATTTATTTAATATCAATAACAAAATAGAAAAAGAATAACGAATAGAAAACGATTAGAAATTTCATTAAAACTCTCTATAATCTATTAATAAGCTTTTGCATGTGTGAATTAATTCCTACACTTACTCAAAAGAAGAAAGTTCTTCATGCATCCATTCAGGTTTAACTGCAATATATTGTGATGGTCAGACTAAGTATATTTCAACATTTTGCATTTTCTCTATTTATTTATTTATATAAACATGGGTGCCATCTGGCTTTAAGCATCAGGAAATAAACTAACACATTTATATTTAAAACAATATTTTCTTCAATATACTAATGTAACCATTACACAACCCCACGCGGAGAACATAAGTTACTCCCATTGAATGATGGTAGATCAAACAATCTTACATAAACAAAGTAAAAAATCATCCAATAATAGTTTGTTTACAAGTGCACTTATAATTGATGTACAATTTATTTTCTTCAATAAAGTTAATATATCATGTAACAATAATTTATTTATAAAGTATAGATATGTAATTTATCTTTTTAACAAAGTCCTTTAATCTTTATACATCGTAGTATCAATACATTCATAGATAGTGTAACACACTCATCGTACCTTTAACTCTGACTTCAATAAGCTTAAATATAATTGCACACATGTATCAATTCATAAATATAACATTTCTTTGACTTGCATATCTCCTAGTATTTACATATACATATGCTCCATATGGGATAGACATCAAGGCTATCTTTATTACAATAATCAGAAAAAGCGGTCTTTTTAGATCCTATTTTTAAGCATAATAATAACTATAAAAGGATGGCCTTTTTGGTCCTAACCCTAAATGAATAAACTTTTTATACAATAATCATAAGGAATGACCTTTTGTCCTAAACCTAATTTAATACAACAATTTATACAGGGATGATTCATTCTGAGATCAATCCTAACTCCATCTGATGGACAAACTATAGGCTTATGACTTTGCAATTGTATTTTCAGAATAATAATTGTATATAAAATTACTCTTATTAAATAAGAACCTTGGAGATTAACTTACATCAATAATTTCTACACTTATAATTTGTGTTCACTATGAGTATATTAATATTTATCCTTTTTTCATTTTATAATTGGATTATGATGTCGATGTTCCATGTGATATAAATTAAAATGTCAGCTTTGTAGATTACAAATTTTGTTTCCAACATTAAGTATATTTACTATATATGAACATTATTTAGATCGAAGGTAACCTGCTATATTTGACTTTCCATCATAAAATTTGAATTGCTCTCAGTTCTCAACTTACTGGTGATAGTAGTGATCTCAATAGTTATAAATCCTAGACCAATTCCTAGCTGAGAGGGAAAAATATTAGTTCAATCAAATTAATTAAATTATCAGTCTGATAATGTCAGTATTTGCTAAGCAAAGGACCAATAATATTAAGTACGATAATACCTAAAAGAGCCTCATGGAATAATGATACCACATCCACCTGTTATTTCTATGATCAGAATTTGAATCTAGAACAGCTAAAACTTGAAAATTTTTCCCCAAATTACAATCAGCGAATTAGGATTTTTCTTTTAAGTTGTCAGCCCATAACCAAACCAATTAGCCATTCAGGATTGGTCCCTAGTAAAACAGAAAATGGAACACTGCTCAAACCTTCATCTGCCAGCCCTGGTACTTAATGCTTTCTCACTTGCCATTTTTTTTAAAAGGGCTATTGGAATCTGCTGTTCTACCAAAGAGATATTTAAAAGTTGTTTTACCTACATAATATACCTGTTTTAGATTTCTCTTAACTAAAAATAATCCGTCAGATAAAGTGTCAGTTAACAGCATTTAGTCTTTTTCCATAGGATGCACTATAACACATTTCTTCTTAAATGCACTAATCCAAAGATAATTTTTAAGAATGCAATCAAATGCAACTTCTTTCATGGCCATATAAGCAAGTCTCAGGCTTTACAGGCATCAGAAGGAGATCCATTTGTTGCAAATTCAGTTCCGTTTAAAACTACTAGGTATCTGTGCATCATGAACTTACATTATATTTCTAACTACATCTTTGTAGACTCTTGTTTACTACAAACTACCTAATTTTAAGATTATATGCACTATTCCTTCCTTTGAAGAATTATTCACACTTCTTTGACTTCTATTCCTATTCTTCACCAGGCTTTTATCTATTAGTCCAGGTTTTGTTATATTCAATTCATTATTTTCAGCAGGTGACTTTACAGTGATTGTCAAACTACTTATAACTTTTATAAAAACAGCATTATGTTTTAACAATGTAATTATTTACCCTCCAATTAATAAGAATAAAATTTATTAGGATTTATTTGATCTAGTTCTTGTTTTACCAAAAAAAAAAAATCATCATATGAGGAATTTACAATTATCATTCTAAGAAAATCATTTAAATGATTCAAAAATGATATACAAAAACTTTGTTTGAAACAAATTTTTGAAAACTAAAAACTACTAAATGCATTTACAGTGAAAAATCTTTGGCAACAAATTAACTTACCAAAAATAGGTCAAATTAAAATTTTTCTATTCCTAGTTGAATGATATTTTTTTTTCCCTTAAATAAATAAAGGGATAAAATACTGAATTATATATATATTGTATTCATAACTGATGTATATATATATATGTATACTGTCAGGATTACTTATTCATTTTCTTTATTTAGGGCATTGCACACCTCTATGTGTAAGCCGGCGTAATCAATGAACTATAGTAAGTAGAGCAATTATATCCTCATCCCTAAATTAATTTTTGATTTATGAGTAAGAGTATATTGAAGCAGTCGGATCTGAGTTCGATCCTAGCTTCATGACATCTAGCCATAAACCCACTTCAAACCCTAGTACTAACCTTAAATTTCCGATGCAATGGGACTTTATATGTTCAATCCACGCTAATTTCCATAAAGAATAACTTATTTCATAAATGCGTATTAAAATTAATTAGTTTCAGATTTAAATTGATCAATTCTATTAATAAATTCATGATAGAATTATTCATGAATTTATATATTATAACTGCGTGGATTGTGCGTATATATTTGTAAATATTTAAATATATATAATTGTTTAAAAGTTTCATTGCGTCGGGAATGTTTGATTTTATTTTTAAATAATTTTTTAAAGTTTTATTGATTAAAAGCTACATTCTTTCAATAAGCTTTCAGATTTTCCCTTTCCAAAAACAATAGTTAAAGTTTTATTAATTAGAAAAAAAGATAAGGATTTCCTAATTAAAATCATTTTCTGATTTTAAGAATTCATTTCCTAATTAGAAAATGAATTCAAGTTAATGAGTTTGAAAGCCTTATCGAGGGAATGTTATCTAAAAACAACTATAATAAAAGAAGCGCTAGCCTGAAGGCATCAGAGGACAGTATATATAGCTCTGAAAAGTTTGGAGAAAGGAAGCCATCTTTGTTGTAGAGAAGTGCAGTGAATCCTGTGCGTTTCAATATCATAAATTTAAATAGTGCTTCGATCATGGTGAAGGGCTAAAACGTCAGGAATCTGGCTGCGGTTCCTGAAGTCCCCTGAAATCTTCAATGAAGCTGCTGAATCTTTTCCGGACCAATCATGCTGCTAAAATCGTGAAAATTCATTAAAATACTGTTCAAGTAATCAACCAAATGCATGCCTACGTTTTCCTCACTCGGACATCTAAACTAAGAGAACCTGCCCTGGAATAAATAGGTAATATATTTCCATAATGAACCTTAAACTTTCTGGCCAGTTTCTGAACTTTATTTTACACTTCCCTTAAGAGCTCTTTTCATTTATCATGTAATAATCTTTATAAAACCTTTTATTTATGCTATTTTAAATTTATATAAATTCTCTCAATCTCTAGTCTTTAAACTTTACTTCCTTTCTTACGATGGTGGTTCATTTACTATACTATAGATATTTATTGTGTGATTTTTTTTATATCGTTTATTTTTAATTATATGCCAATAATCCTTCGACTCGATGAGCTCCTTTGTTCTATTTGCCTCACGCAAATAATATAATATTAATTCTAATAGTAGTCCTCACCCATTAGAACTAAATTTATAAGTTCTATCAATCATCGAGTCGAAAGAAATTATTACGTTTACTATTTTTTATAATTGGCTAATAATAAATTATTAGATCTGTTTCCAATCTATGCCGCAGCTATTTTCTCATGTTCACCAATATTTAGTTATTCTTATATAATGTTAAAATGTTTTTTGAAAAAGGGTCAATAAAGGAATCAGCTAAATACATTCTAATTCAAATTGTTTTTACTATATATTAATATTCATGAAGAGCACGATGTTTGGGGCATGATTCACATAATTTTATAATGCTTTAAAATAATTTTACTTAAAAGCTCGTTTGACTTTAATTAATTTGATCAGGTCATCACGTACAGCATTCTTTATAAATGGGTTTTATTCATTAACCATGATGATTACCAAGTCATCATTTTTCCGAACGTTGCTGACGCGAGCCATCTCCTGTTTTGTAGGCTTGTTCTCGGTGATATTATTATTACTTTAATTCCATAGGAAGAAAGCACTTCCTCACTTGCTCATATTATCTTTGGAACACTAAGGCTCATAGTTACGTCTCTGCCTAGCTTTCTATGTTTCACGTCTGCCTAAAGGGCATAAGACTTGTCAGATGCAAGCCACCATGGGACTTCGATTATCGACCAGCTATCGTCTTTCAATTTTATTTTATAGCTCATAATTCGTCAGCACCATTGCCTCTCTGTTCCGGTAAAGCACACTCTGATGCTCGTAATTCGTGATGAAGTGATTTCAATTAAAGTCAAACAAATTCTCAGTTATTTCAAATTAAGTAAGTTTTCCAATAAAGATTAAAATTATGCCCTAAAATAAGTATCTTGCTCTTCAATTAAAGTCGAACAAATTCTCAGTTATTTCAAATTAAATAAGTTTTCCAATAAAGATTAAAGTTATGCCCTAAAATACGTATCTTGCTCTTCATGAATGGATTTGCGAATGTGAAAATAAATATCACATTCTTTCGTATGAAATTAGAGTAATAATTTTCTTTACAACTAAATACCTTTATCTGCCTTCATTTTCTTGTTGGGGGCATAGACATAGAATTCCAAAATATTGCGTAATACTCATTGGCATATAATTATAAACTTTGTTTAAGGACTAGAATTAATTAATATAATCATTATTTAAAACTCAACAAAACAAACTATTATTATTAAATATTTTCTAAACACACTTGGTTTCTTAAGTCTTTTATTCATAATTATTTTAATGTTAATGCTCGCTGTCTGTGTTGGCAACCCAAACATATACATATGATTCGATTTAAAATTATCTTAGTCAATTTATTATCCGATATTAGTGTCAGTTCAGGGGTCTCTAATCCTCACCAACCATTGAGCTAGTTTCTTGGCGCATAGCACTGTGCCATTGATTTAGATTTCTACTAATCTGAGCTGGTGAGTTGGGTTTGAATTCAGTTTGGTTCAGCTGAGTTTGGATCCGACTTGGTGGACGTTTTTCGACTGGTACAATATGTATGTAAATGAATTTTGTCCTGTACATGAGGAGCCAGAGTGACTTGTGGTCAACATAGGTAGGATGAGACGGTTGGCACTAAGGTGGGATTTGAATGTTCCATCATCAGATTTTCAATGAAATGGACAGTGGAAGAGTTGTGAAGTGGAGTGGTTTGAAGCCTGTCCATTAAAATATGCAGCTTGGTGATCTTAATATAAGCTGAGCTTTGATTGTATATATGTGTGGAGATGATAATCTGGACCAACTGATGGGTGCTGGTTTAGCATGAAATATGTATATTGGTGATTATTTATCTTTTCTAGATGTTTGTGATCATGGGTATTAGTAGTATGAGATAGTATGGATAGTTGAAAGGTGCTTGAAAGTCTGAGTTCAAATCCCTATATTTATAATTAGGCTCCAGATATATGAAGAGTACATGTAATTCAAATATTTAGTTTTATATAATTTTAGAAATTACAATGAAGAAAGTTTCGATAGTATAATTTAATATTGCCAGATAATAATATCCTAAAGAATATTGAATCCCATATAGAATTAAAAATTTAAGCTCTTCACTCTTTTTTTATTAAATTATTTGCAAACTAAGAAAAAATATATTGATATCAGGTATACACATAAATGTAGAGTTCCAACTAGATCAGAAATTGGGAAGTGGGTGAAAATGGACCTATTAAATCAATATCTAACCCTATCATAACTTTCCCACAAGACAAATGCTGTTACCGGAATACATGTGTACTTCTACACACAAACACAAATTATCATGTAGACTTGCCAATGCTAAGCATTAATAATAAGCAGCTAATACGTAGATTTAAGTATTGGACACTCAAGCCCAAATTTTTTGATTTTCTACTCAAAATGAACATGTGGTCATTACCAACATGAGATATAAGAGAAACATAATTAACACTGACACTATACGTGAGTTGTTCCACAAATCAGAAGAAAACTAAAAACATATATTCTTTGAGTGTAGTAGCCTACAATACACCCGATCTTATATTACAAAAATTTATCAGAAAAAGAATGCCACTATAAGTTCAATTATAGAATCTTTTCCAAATGCATGGATTGCAGAAATAAGAAGTACAACATTTGTACTATATGCATTATGGTGCACAAGGTGCACCTATCTTTACAATAGTAATGCAAGAAATTTTAACACTTTTAAAAACAAATTAGAGACAATAAAACAAAGAGATAAAAAAAATCACTCCTTCAGACATTTTCACAGACACTTGGTGCTCTAACCTCTAGTGAGATATATTTTCTGTTTCCTATTTTATTGTAAATTTTTTTAATAATAATATAATTCACTGAATGTTACTGAAAATACTTTTTGTAGTATTCTTTGATTAGTTTTGTATTAATTTTTTTTATATTTTAAACTGAAATATCTGTAGATATAATTTTCTTTGAATAAAGTTCCTTCTAAAACTAAGATTTCACAGACAGATTGACAAAAAAATTGAGTAATTTAAATTAAAGTGTATAAAAATAGCATTTCAAAAAACAAAAGTGAGAAATTAAAAAATAACTTACTTCTTTAACTGTTGGTGGAAGTACTGAGATCTAAAAAAAATTAATATGTCCATTTTCAAATAAAATGATTACTTCTAAAATGAATTATAATATCTCATGAAATAATATTAATAAAATTGCTTACGTTTGATTTACTAAGATCTAATCGATTTGCTCCTTCTTCCCGACACCGAGTAAATTCTTTCTGTACGTCCTTAATAAAAAGATAATGCAGAAGTTATAACACATACTAATTAAAGTAAAATTATTATTAAAGAAGATATTATTATAATATTGAACATAAAATTAACATTAGAATGTCTCACAGAAGAGTAAAAGAATATCCAATAATCTCTCACAGAGGAACTATAAAAAACAACTTTACCAGGCTTGGCTAAGAGTAAAAGTTTGGATGTCTTTCTGTTTTGTTTTGCTCTCTAGGTGACAATATCTAGATGCCATTAACTAACTGCTATTGTTGAACCAGCTAAAATGCATAAATGCGGAAAAAAAAAAAATTCAAATTCTGTCTGGCGCAGATTTTAATCCAAAGGACAGAAATCACAGACAAATATATTATTTCAATATCTTAGATCCCTTCATACTGCAAATGACTTTAAATATAAAGGTTTTTAACATTTATGAAATAAATACAAATAATTGCATAATAGCATTATGAAGAGTCATAGTATTTTTGTATTCTAATATCTATGAAAGCAAGCATTGTTAGCCGAGAGGTCAGCACAGTCACCTTGCAAGCAAGCAGTTGATTGCAGACGGTTGTTGCATGTTCACCTCCTGGTCGATGCTATGACATATGGGAAAAAAAGCATGAAAATGCCAATAGGATAGTTAAACTTAACAAAGGCATTCATGCAACCATATTGAATAATATATATATAAAATGAAATAAATTAGGCTATCTATAATTTTTCAACATGGCAAATAAAGGTAAAGGTACCATGCACTCAGTGTCTACATGATGAATAAAGAAGCGCATTATTTATAATCATATTTAATGTTTATCTGACCAATTCAAATTACCTTCAAACCTTTTACTTCCATCCAAGATATCTGAATATCCATTTACTGTCAACTGCTGGATGGTTTACCTATGTTAGTTATAACTATCAATCTTTAAGAAAAAACCCTATGCTTATTTGTCATTTGAAAAATACTTCAAGGTTCACTCTGTCTCAACTTGGGCATAGATCACACGCATGGACATAAATGCACTAACTGCTATCTCATAGAAGCCAGGCCTTGTTAATCAGACTGTATTATAAGCTTTGTCCATGATGATGAACAGTGACACCCAATGGAACAACCCAATTAATTTGAAATCTCTATTATCCAACTGCTAATAGTTACGTAATTAATAATGGATCAATACCAATTTCTTAATAAATTTTAGCTGCCTCATTTGGAAATCCTCCAGTATCTGGAAAAACTGCCCAAATTCCATCTAAATTTGAATCCCCAGATCATGGGCATGACATGTTATCATTATACCACAAAGTACTCACACTCTTAGCATATTTATTTGCAGATAAAAATTGTTTGGTTCAATTTAATAGAAAGTTTTTGAGAAGATTTATGATTTAATTCCAGATTAATTTTTTTTTTTAATGACAAAAAAAAAAAAAAAGCTTCAAAATAGTTATTTCAGATTAAATTGTCATATGACAATAAACCAACAAAACTACCCCTATAAAAAGTGGAAAGATCCTAAAATTAAAAATAGCCATTTAACAGATGAAAAATTTAAAAAAAAACCGAATAAGCCAAACTATTGCAAATAATGGATGGAGGCAACATTCAATACTGTATTAAAAAGGGGAGAGAGGTCTATAGCAAGCTAAAATAGATCTTATCAATAATCAATAGAACTTTAAAAATTATTCAGTAATTAGTATACTGTAAAAAGCTTTACCTTCAATTTTTTTTATAGCAAATAACTGAAAGCTTTTGCGGTGTAATGCTTAGAATTTTTCTTTTAAGTTATTGCTCATAAACAATCCAGTTATTGTTCAGTAAATGGATATCTATTTACTATTAAGTAGAAAGTCCCAGTATCACCAAGTTTGATTAATGAATGTCAATGCACTGACAGAAAAAAAAATAACACAATTGAAATATGATGCAGTCGTCATCATTGGCAATGAGGCACAACCATATACTTATAGCACTGATCATATGATTTAGCATTAGCTTTTCAATAACTAACGAGAATAGAAACCAACAAGTCAGCAAAGTTTTACAAACAGTAAAATTTAAACAATTTCCATAATATTGTATAGAAACAGGCTAAACTCTCCATACATCAGTGTAATCAAGAGTAATCAATGGATGCCAGAAGGCTTGTGCATAAAATCCCTATCTAGGGCCTACTCATTCAATATCACCAGACTAGTTTCTAGCTTGTGGCTTTCATCAGTGAGTAGGCACTAGATAGGGTTTTTATGCACAAGCCTTCTGGCATCCATTGATTACTCTGGCTTGCACTGAGTGGCACTACTGTATGAAGAGTTTTGCCTGTTTTAACAGCTTGAGCAAGCATAAGAAATGGTGATCATGTGATGTTTAGGGTTTAATATTGTATATAAATGATATTATCCAAATGACTGAAATAAATTTAAAATTTGCAGTACTTTTGTTTATTCATTATCTGAAAAAGACTGCAAAGATTCTTGAAATGTTCAGATAAGTAAGTAAAAAACAATCCAAAGTTTAAGTTCATTTTGTCTATAAATGTGGAACTATTAGCTGCTTGTAAGATGCATTACCTACAACTGTATGAACTATACAGTGTAATCATTTAGATAAAAAATTACCAAATGGTGGCAGACCTCAAAAAAATTTAATGATATAATAAAATAATGACTTCAGACAGATAATATCAATAGAAAATAAATTAAAAACAACAACAAAAAGATGGTAACCGCTTCCTATGCTTACACAAGCTGTTAACACAATCGCAAACCTTCCATAGTGTCATCCAGTGCAAGCCTTAGTAATCAATGGATATAAAAAGGTTTTTGCATAAAATCCATAGGAAATGATGATCAAGTGATGTTTTATTGGTTTTGTACCAATCCTGCTTATAGGATAATGGTGACTGTGGTTTTTAAATAACCAATGACACCCAAAATATATGGATACAGAAATGGATTCAGATCCATATAACTATACAAGCAAAAGAGCTTGGATTGAAAACATTATTGTGTTTCCATCTTGAGCTCAGAGCTTTATAGTTAACTAAATAAGTAAAAGGTGGTTGCTGAAGGGTTGCACAAGATCCTAAGATCTAGATCCTAAGATCTAGATGCAGTGCTCTCAGAAGCTCATCACTGATGAAAGCCACAAGCTAAAAACTAATCTGGGGATATTGGATGAAGAGCACTAGATGGAAATTTTATGCAAAAAACCATTTTGCATCCATTGATTATTAAGGCTTGCACTGGAATTGCACTAAGAAGAATTTACTACCATATTATTGTGTAAGCATAGGAAATGGTGATCATATGATGTTTTAGTCCGTTTACACCAATTTTGCCTATAGGATAATGATGACTGTGATTGTAAAAAAAACAAAGACACCAAAATATACAGATACTGAATTGGATTCAGATCTATATTATACAGGTGAAGGAGCTTGGATTGAAAACACTATTGTATATTCTATTCATTTTAGGCTCATAGCTTTATAGTTAATTAAATAGGTAAAAAGTGGATGCTGAAGAATTACATTGGTTCCTAAGATCTGGGTGCAGTGCTCTCAGAACTAGGGCTCTTCACTGATGAAAGCCACATGCTAGAAACTAGTTGAAGATGTTGGATGAGTAGGCACTAGACAGGGATTTTTATAAAAAAAACTATGCAAATGCAACTACATTTTGTGACACTTTCTGCTACATTATATACTACGGCATTTATACACACCATATTTAAATGAATTATTGCTTTTAAAAGAATAGTAAAAAACTACAATTTTGAACTATGTTCTTCATAATTGTCATTAAGTTAATTTTATATGGAAAAAAAACAACAACTAATAAATCAAACTGCATAGTGTGAGAATAAAATTCAATGATAAACTTCCACATAGCATTCCTATTAACCAGTTATAAATTTATAAACAGCACAGCTTAGTTTATCTAGAACATCAGACCTACAAGATGACTAGAATGACTTAATCTTCAACAAGAAGATATAATTTAGCATTTATTCTATATTGGACTGTTTGCATTATCTAACATTTTATAAATATTGAATGTCTTGAGAACAATTTTTAAACTTTATTTAAACTTTCCAATTTCATTCAACTATTTACAGAGGTGGTATTATCGTCCTCTTTTCTTCACGTATTCCTGACCTGACCAATGACAGTATTAGCATGGGAATTGAACCTGAATCCCTAGGTTCTTAAATATTTATTCTAACCAACTGATCTATTTGTGGCTAGAACATTACCTTAAAATTCAATATTAAAAAATCTAAAGGTCCAGATTAAATTTTCATATGGGTACTAGTACTGAGCAAGCCATAAACATTTGAAAAAGAGGCGAATACAATTTGAAACATTGCTTATATACTAACCTGAGTGCTACTGCTAAAAATATGCAATTATTAACAATTGAATGTATTTGTTTAAGTTTAATATTTTTTTTAACGACATTCAATATTTATTGTTAAATGATAGAAATAGTCCAATACTTAATAAATATTAGTAAGAAAATCAAGTCATACATCACGTGACTTAACTTAATAAACGTAGTATAAATGTAATATAATGAGCATGCTAATAGCATTAAACAAGCTGTTCAAATAAATGCTGGAAAAGAGAGCATTTAAAATCTCTACCTAGAATTATCCTTATCCTCAAACCAGTTTCAAGCTGATGGCTATTGTCAGTGAAGCGCTATAATATTTATTGGAAAAGCTTTTTTAGAGCTATTAGTACACTCATTATATTACATTTGTAATACAAGCTTATTAAGTTAAATCACGTGATGTATGACTTTATTTTCTTACTATTATAGTTTTGCTTTTGAGGCTTTGGTGATGTTATATTACTATGGTTATTAATACATGGTGTAGCTGAAAATTACTCAGGCTCAAATAGCTATTTTAAGTTAGATAGCTGGATTTGATGTCTGAAAATTTCAGATTTTCTATTTAATAGTTGAGTATTAGATAAATGCTGCATTTTAGATCTAGTGTCTGAATATCCTAGCACTCACTGATGATAGCCATCAGCTTGTAACTGGTTTGGGGAAATGGATAATTCTAGATAGATTTTAAATACTTTCTCTTCCAACATTTATTGAAAAAGCTTGTTTAGAGCTACTCATTATATTATAATAAATAATAAAATGCCTTCATCAAAAAACTTTAGGCAAACAAAAAGATCATCATTTTTAGCAGAATTTTTAAAAAAAATTAATAAAAACATTACTAAAAAATAAAACTGCTTTGAATGAAGCAAAATTGGATAACAGTGTTTCCAAAATATCTGAATCTATCTTTAAATTTAAAAAAAAAAATTAGATGAACTTTCTTGTTATCTAAACATATACACTTTTTTTTTTTGGAAAAAAAAATAGTTTTTTTTTTCAATAACTAATTCCAATAGTATATTTCCTCACATTGTTGGACTTTTCTGATATCTAAACATTTCTTTCTCAGCAATTTTATTAAAATGAGAATTAACTGAGACTTGTAAATGCCTACCCAGAATAGTTTTTGTTTCTAGCGGACATCTTTCTTTATAACACGTGAACCCAAAATGTTCATAGATCTATCATTTGTCTCATGCCTAAAAATATAAATTTATATATATAAAAATGAAAATTAAATAATACATACTAGATCTGCAGGTGTTGGTTTCTTTTTCACAGTAGGCTTTGGTTTAGTCATTCCAGGATGATTTATCATCACCTGCCGTAGCGGTTTGGTGGGCTCGGTCATTGAGCTTGTGCTTAACTTCTTTTCCTAAAACAACAAATTACCCATTCCTTTATAAATATGTATGTTAAATAAAAGTTATATATTAAGTACTTTATTAAATCTAAAATTGTCTAAATAAATATATTTGTATATAAACAAATATATATATACGTTCATTACTCTTTTCAATTTGTTTCAGAGCCATCTATAATAAGCTTGAGTAATTAATAGATATTAGTGCTATTACATTCTCATCTCCAGATTAGTTTTCTGCTTATGACTTCATTGATAGAAATCTTGATTTTAAAATTTCAAGCTCCAAATCCAATATATTCATTGATAAAAAGCTATAATCTAGAAAATCATCTGGAGATCTCAAGATAACATACCAAAATCTAATGTCTATGGATTATTCAAGCTTACAATAAAAGCACAGAAGTAAATTGAAGAAAACTGTTATTGAAAGCATACATAAATTGTGATCATACAAATTAAATGGTGTCAATATGTAATATTTTAGAAAATATTGTCCAAACACAAACGATGAAAATGAAACAAATTTCACTTACAGTCTGAATCTCTTATTATGAAAGTCAGTATAGACAATGACATTTGTAAGATGAAGCATAAAATTCTTAAGATGTTTCTACAATGTATTTCAAATTGGCCTTAAGTAACTAGAATCTAACATCAAATTCTTCCTTGTGAATATTATTTAAGTAAAAACATTTAATCTCATAATACTATTGCCCTTACTTGTTTTCCTAATAAATAATTCAGGGTGTAGGTGAAATTGGGTTTCTTTTCATCTGGTTGATGAGATGAACGAAATTTTTATTAAATTTAATATACCAGTGGTGCTAGAAGATTTCATTAGCTCCCAAAATATGACGAACTAACGTTGAATTAAATTAAATTCTTACATATTTACAATAAATTGGAATACAAGAGATTTTATTTTGTGAATATTTAAGGCTGATTTGAATCAGGTTATAGCATCATCTCTGTGAATTAGATATTGAATCTCACAAATGTCATTGCCTACTCTTGCTTGCCTAAAAAATAATTCTGGCATAAACAAAATACATTTCATTTTCATTTGAATACGATTGGATGATGATGTGAGATATTTAATTGAATTTAATATAGACAATACTTACCAGAGATTTCATTGCCTTCTAAAACATTATATGTATATGATTAAATCTCTGTCATTAATATATGTCACATAAAAAACCATTGTAATGTCCATTATAGCTGGTGCTCATTAATAATTAAATCTACCCATCATCACATAATCCATAGGCCAAATGCCAGAGAGATGATAGTGGGAGATATAGTTAGCCATTCAATTCAAAGTGCATTTCTTGATTCTATGTCACATAAAAAACAAACATTACAACAGACTATATAATTTAAGCTTTACATTTAAAAGCTACTATACTTTATGTATATATCAAAACCTAGAATAATCAGAGATGATAAAAGTAAGCGTCAAGTATTGGAAATAAAACTGGAGTTATAAATGAAAAAAATTAATGTTGGCTTTAGGAAATCTATGTTAGAATTGATTAATTAATAACATAAGAAATAAATTAGATTATATGGACTTAGATTGTCTTTATATACATTATAGAGAAATGGAAATGAATTTATGAATGACAAAACACAGCATTCATTTATGTATAGAAGAGCAATAAACAATTCTGCAAATACACTGGTATTTTATAATCATGAAAGAGATCAGAGAGAAAGGTTAGATCAACACTAAAAAAGAAACTTGAATTATTATTCCAAAGTGATAAACTACAGAAACAGTAGTATTTAGATAAATAAAGGAAATTTTTAAAATGTAGTTATTTAAAGTTGAAATATTTTATATTTTGTTAACCATGAATAAGATATCAATGAATTGAAAGTATTTAAGGTTTTCACCATAAAGATTAAATTATAAACTCTGTTATAGTGCTTATGTTATGTTACATATACGATGATCATTTTAAATCATTATCAAACCATTGTATGATGATGGTTTTTCCAAGTTTAATCCAGTTTCTCTGAATCACACTTTCTCCATATCATCCATTTGACATGTGATCTCATCTCTCAGAATATAGTTTAAGACTTCAAATGTCAATCTACTATCATTTCTAGAAACATGCCAAGCCCAGTTCTTTAAATGGTGTTAATGAAAACTGTGTTTTCTCACCTAAATATTTTGCTTTTGATCTCTTCCTAATACACATATATCTCTCATATATCATTGAATGGTCTAAAATCTCTTTAATGTTATTTTATTCAGTGTTCAAGTCTCAGATCTCCAAATAAAGACTGGTAAAATACATCTAAACATCACATAATCACCATTTCTTATGCTTGCTCATAACAGTTATTAAAGCAGGCAAAACTCGCTATACAGTGGTGCCACTCAGTGCAAGCCAGAGTAATCAATGGATGCCAGAAGACTTGTGCATAAAATCCCTATCTAGTGCCTATTCATCCAATATCCCCAGACTAGTGTCTTGTGGCTTTCATCAGTGAGCAGGAACTAAATAGGGTTTTTATGTACAAGCCTTCTGGCATCCATTGATTACTCTGGCTTGCACTGAGTGGCACCACTGTATGGAGGGTTTTCACTGTTTTAATAGCTTGAGCATGCATAAGAAATGGTGATCACGTGATGTTTAATGGTTATATACCAATCCTGCCTAATAGGATGGTTATTAAAGAACCAAAGATACCAAAATGTATGGGTACTGAACTGAGTTCAGACCTATATGACTATATAAGCTAATGAGCTTGGATTGAAAATATTGTGTTTTCAATTTGATTCTCTTAGTTTTGTAATTAAGTAGAGATAAAAGATGGCTGCTGGATGATTGCATTAGATCCTAAGATCTAGGTGCAGTGCTATCAGATCCAAAGCTCCTCAATGATGAAAGGCACAAGGTAAAAGCTAGTCTGGGGATATTGGATGAGTAGGCACTGCATAGGGATTTTGTGCACAAGCCTTCCGGCATCCATTGATTACTCTGGCTTGCACTGAGTGGCACTACTGTATGGAGAGTTTTGCTTGTTTTAAAATACATCTATTAAAAACCTTCCTTTTCAAATATATAGGCATATTTGCTTTTAATAATAAATAATTTCTACCAAAAGCACTCTATCCTAATTTAATTTTATCCATTATGTTCACACTTATATTAATAATCTGACAAGGTATTTGTAGTTGACAATTTCTAATTCATGTTTACAAATCTTTATTTTCTTCTGAAAAAATCCATTGACTATTACTTTAGTCTTTTTAGTATTGATCTTTAGTCCGACTTTCTTACTTTCATCCAATAATATATTTAAAAAATAAATAATCAAATGGTTTATTACTCAGGAACAATCTGCTGTAACAAAATTGCTGCAAACCATTGTAGTATAAAAAATAAAATATGCAAGGACACCCCTATGTTTTTATTATGAAGTAAGATTGACTATGGAGATATTCTTTTGTATGACTTAGTACAACAATAAAGTGGTGAACTTAATAACTAAGGGATTGAATCTAAAAAATGATTCAAGAGGGAAAAAGCTTAGTAAATAACTTAAGTAAAACTGACTTCGTAAGGGCAGGGGGTGCAATGGAAGCCCATCCACCTGCCATGAATATATCAAATCTGGATCAAGTAACCTTTAAAAAAAATTAGGATTTTTTTTTCAAGTAGTTGGCCCATAACCTATTTCAGCTTATTATCTAAAATTGGTTGGTAAATGGGTATCTTAGAGCCTAAAATAGATTTTAAAAAATACTCAAGTCTTTACCATTCAACAATTAAAAAGTCTTGTGAATATGGTCTTCTCCTCTAAAGATGATTGTTGGAAAAATCTTTGCTCTCCTATTAGGAATTTAAAACGTGGTTTAGTTATGTATATGCCCAATGATTCTGTAATTACAAAAGCTTCATAACTATTACTAACTCAAAAGGTCTAAAATAAAATCAATAGAAGATAAAACTGAACATAATACAATATTCTATAAACAGTATTAACCATGAAGAATGATAGCCTTCAATCACGGAGGAGGGGGGTTATATCAAAAATAAATCGTTAAAATAAAAATAAACCATAAACTAAAAACCTTACAAGTGTGACATCATTCCAGCAGTCATGAAGCAACCATATTACAATGCTTCTTTTTATCAACTTATAACAGATGGTTAGATGAGTTGGCTATGGGCCGACTACACTAGTAAAAAAAAATTCTAAGCCCGCTTAAGACTTGAAAGAAATTTCTAAGGTTACGTGACACAGACATGAACTTCAAGTACAGGTATAGCAATCAGCTATAGTAGCCATTATACCATAGGGCAAAGTAAATTGATTTATGATTGCATATAATGACACAGATACTTGCATCGCCTGAAGACTTTTGGCCAATAATTTTGATGGTAACATTTTTGATTGAAATAATAAAAATATATCCCAGAAAATGCCAAAAAAATAACAACTTCAAATTAAAATCATCTTCCTATTGCTAACTTGTTGCCTATGAAAACCTCAATATATCTTCTTCCAATCAGTTTTTTTTACCTCATAGAAACAGAAAATGTTTGCAAATATATATTCTTTAAACAGAATTTAGATTAAATTCACTGAATCCTAAAAAAAAAAAAAAAAGCTTTTTTTTTTTTAGAAAATATAAATAGATCAATTAATAATTAAAACAACAACTTTTTACTCACTGCCACAAATTGACTGACTCCTAATTGGCAATAGAATCCCATGTATCTATCTCAGTATGGTTAATGGTTTGAACTACTGTTGACCAAAGCAGACAAAATATGACAAAACAATTTCCAGCTAAATCATTTTTGTAAAAAAATATTTTTACTGAAAGAATGTTATTCTGTTCTATTTTTAATCTGGTGGAGAATGCAGATAAAAATGATAACCAGTGACCTTTCTCAAAAACTGACTTTGCTGAATTTCTTTTTTAAAAAAACTGGATTTACTCAATTCAGACAAATGTCCTGACTAATGTCTGTCTGGAAGCTTTTGGTGACAGCATTTTACTTGCAATTATATATTGGACGATTTCCAACATCTATTTTATTGTTAAATGTTTTTTAAACAAATTCAAAATTAACAATTCTCCAAATATAATCGACTGTTACTATATAAAACAACATTTCCAGTCGAATTAATTTCCTCTCCTTTCCAAATACTGCTGGCCATGACCGGTGATAGTATTGGCATAGAAATCTAATTGGTGACATTTAAATTTATGAAATAATAAATTTAAAGTAATGGGTTAAATTGTCAAAGATTTGATATTAAAGCATGAATAATTAATGAGAGAGATCATTCAATAAGTCAGCGTATTTCAATATATCCAAACTCTAGCCAAAGTAGAATTAAAATAAATTCATTTTATTACATAACAAACTAATAAATATTAAATTGGAATCTGTAATTGATTAGATTAATTCTCATTTTTTGACAGCATAGTCATGTAGTTGGTTGGTGCACTACTTTAAATTCAGTATTCGTATGATCATAGGTTAGTAACATCGGGAGAAGACAAGGATATACCAATCAAAACACTGTATCTAAAAGTCATCGGTTCAATTCACTGATCAGACTAGCAACACTGATGAAGAGAGAATATCCAAAATATTATGTTGTAGATTAATCAGTGTTATACTAACAGCTGAATGTGTTTGGAAAGTATTTAGTTTGGATTCATCTAAAGGCATTCACCTATTAAACTAAATGATGACAATAGTCCAATATCTAATTGCAAATCCTGTTTAACCTTTATGTCCATGGAGTATTGCACAAAAGAACAAAGAATCCAGCTAGAAATAACCACAAAATTTATTGAGAATATTTTGGACACAGTATTCCACACTCCACAAGACATTGTTTTGATCTTGCTCCAATTTAAGTCAGTTGATCATGGTGATAATTTTAATTATTTTTGAGATTAAAAAAAAAGAAGAGATGAGTTTTTAAAAAATGCACATTTTTACCCAGCAGTAAATACTGATTGCTATAAACACTTAGTGTCAGGATCCATTGTGTTTTGGAAGATAATTCAGCCATATTAACTATTGCTACAGAACAGTGGTCTTCAACCCTTGATCCACAGACCAGTCCTGGGCCGCAGAAATTTTCTACCGGTCAGCGCTAGACTGGCAGGAAAATTTGTGATAACAAAATAATAAGAGTTTAAACTTTTAATTAATATAAACAATTTTTATTTATTTTTTCATCTCATTTTTACCCAATTAAAAAAAAAAAGAAACAGAACGAAAACAAAATCTAATCAATCATACATAAATTAATTTGTTTTTCTAATTATCACAGATGTTTATGAGTGGGGGGGGGGGCAGAATTAAATTTTTTATTACCTTTCTAAAAAAATTCAAAATTAAAAAAAAAAAGTTTTTTTTTTATACAAACTCCATATATATATATATAACTTCATCTTGTATATTTAACATTGTTGTCTTGATCAGTTATAATAATTACGCTCATCTAAGGTTAAGCAGTTTACATCTTTAAGAAAATTTATCTATAGACTTCTGCTGGTCTGCGAAACCTTATCCTTATTTTTGCCGGTCGGTGAAACCTTATCCTTATTTTTACCAGTCCACAGGTGTGAAAAGGTTGAAGACCACTGCTATAGAATATTTAGTTGAGAATCAGAAATAGCAATGCCACAGGCCACCTAAAATTACTGGCATTTTTTCTATTTCAGTAATCATCCTCCATAATTAACTACATAAGTCACCCTCAAATTACAGTTAGATTCTGCATTAATCTCAAAAATGTTCTGGCTTACTGATGAGTTGATCCAAGAGATTAATAATTATTCCAAATTATCTCAATTGTCAAAAGACTTCCTTACCTTATATACACTCCCATTTCATAATAAAGAGCATACTTTTTAACATCATAAAACAAACAAAAAAGGAGAACAAATCCAAATATTTCTCTAGATATATCTGTATAGATATCAAATATTTTTCCAAAAAGTTAAGCATTTCCAAAAACAAATCAAGACTTATTATGAATTACTGCATCAAATATTAGAAAAATAAAAGATAAAAAATGTTGTGCCAAGTCAACATTTAAAAATGAAAATTGGTAACTATTTCACGAAATATAACCTGAATCAAAGATCAATCATCTTTATTACTGTAAACACACATTACAATTCATTTCTATAGAAATGATTTAATTAAGCAATAATACATTGCTTTCATGTTTATTTTTAGAAATCATCCACTCCCTGTCCTATGCAGTTTGGTCCAATGGTAGACTGAAGGAATCGAGAGTTAAAGTTTCTGATTAGAAGTTCAATAAGTTATTTCTGGTACTCAAATGTTACCTCTCGAGTAATTATTCAATTATATTGATTACATGCCAGTGATTTTCTCTCTAGTCTAAATAAAGAAAATTGTATCAATTCTAAATGATATCAAAAAAAAAAAAAATCTTCTTAGACTCTGATGTAGTCATTCCTTCTGGTTACCTAAATTGCTACTATGCTAATCTTACTATATATATTCTAACCTCAACTTTAGGCAAGTGGATAGTCGATTGAACATAACTCCGGAACCGAACACACTAGCGTGTTTATCTAAGGATAGTAATAATAAGATTATGTATACCCGGGCACCAAATTGTAACTATGAAATCGTAATGCCTGCCAGAAATCATCATCCATGCTCATTATTATAGGATATAATAAAGAAAGTAATTAAATTGTCTCAAAAAAAAAATAATATTGACACATCCCATTCAATTGATTTTGGGTCTTAATTTTAAAATCAATAACAATTATGTAAATACTCTCGTGATAAGTTATTACTGCTAACTAAATAATCTAGACAACTTTCTTCCACAACTTTACCCAGATATATGATCTCGAGCAGTAATTACAAGAATGTTGTGTATATTTCTATAATATGAATGACTGGAAATAAATTAGTAATCGATGCAGAGAACTCATAACTTATGTTTATAATATATACTATAAGCTTATTATTTAATTCTAAGTAGAATAAAAGAACTGTTATAAATCCTTCCACTTAACCCAACTACTATTATTTCGTTCTCAGCATCTATCACTCTAATAGTCACAATTATATAACACTAACTGTCTGTGTTATGTTCTCCTTTATATCTTCTTAACTGACAACTCTTAATGTTATTTCCTTAAACGCACAGATGCCTTCCAACTAACTATAGATTCATTATCATAATAATATTTCTCAATCTTAATACTTACACTACTTGACTTCCAAGCTAGCTCTCTTAAATTTAATAATCGAAGTACTCAAATTTCTCAAGATCTTGATCTGCTAATGAAGTGCAATTACTAATGATTACAATGCAATGGATATGATCCCAAACTTGCTAAATTAAATTTTAATGTGAGTTTACTGATGGAAATCAAGCAGAAAAGGGATTTTATGTCTACTCCTAATATCTATAACATTGCAACGAACCAAATAACTAAATTTAACATATCTAAATTGACTATTTTCTCTCACTTTATTTTTATTTCATATCATCTGTGTGCCAAATTTAACTAGTACTTTTAAATCTATTACGTTTAGGAGTTGGGTATATTCTTTATCCACACAAAATGATTGTCCGTCCGTCCCCGTCCCCCTATATAAGAAAAAAAAATCTTTCTTGGTTGATATTTTACAAAGGTGAACTATGGAAATCAGTCGGGGAAGTAAACTATGAAAATAAACCATGGGAATCAATCACGAAAATCAATCAACATAAGTCAATTCATAAATTTAAATGTGATTTGGTATTATTATAAAATTGGTTGTGGTAGTAAATAGAATATGTCCTTTTATAAGGCAGTGAGGTTCTAGATAGGTACTAGATAAGTACTGGATATAGGTACTGGACATACGTTCTAGATATTTGAAATATTAAAACACAAGATACATATGTAAATTTATAACAATAACAAATATTTATTATACTTAAACAAGAAAGAAACACACACATATATAATATCACCACAATCTCAAATATTATACTCATTGTAAAATAAAGTTTTACTTTCTTTTCATATGAAATTCACTTTAACTAAAAAATAATAATAATAATAATAATAATAATAATAATAATAATAATAATAATAATAATAATAATAATAATAATAATAATAATAATAATAATAATAATAATAATAATAATAATAATAATAATAATAATAATAATAATAATAATAATAATAATAATAATAATAATAATAATAATAATAATAATAATAATAATAATAATAATAATAATAATAATAATAATAATAATAATAATAATAATAATAATAATAATAATAATAATAATAATAATAATAATAATAATAATAATAATAATAATAATAATAATAATAATAATAATAATAATAATAATAATAATAATAATAATAATAATAATAATAATAATAATAATAATAATAATAATAATAATAATAATAATAATAATAATAATAATAATAATAATAATAATAATAATAATAATAATAATAATAATAATAATAATAATAATAATAATAATAATAATAATAATAATAATAATAATAATAATAATAATAATAATAATAATAATAATAATAATAATAATAATAATAATAATAATAATAATAATAATAATAATAATAATAATAATAATAATAATAATAATAATAATAATAATAATAATAATAATATACTTTCAGATTGTTTAAATTTCCTTAAAACTTAATCTCTGTTTTGGCCCATATTTCAATTTAAAGTTAATGTGCTTACGCACGAAATCAGAATTCCGCATTTGAATATAAACATGAAATTATCTTATAACTTTACTCATCAACCTACTCAATTTCTTGCCCCCTCCCCTCCTTCATTACCACAATTATAAATTTAACTATTCCAACAAGCAATAATATTTTGTATTTACTCCGTAAAGATAATGCTGTATCCAAATTTTCTAACTAGTCTAAATAATTTGTCGAAATATAAAACCATAGTTTTATTTCCATACATACTAAATATTCACCGCTATCCACCTGTAATTCCTTCCGATCATCATGTTACCACTCCAGCAATGGTATACATTTTGATAGGCTAGTATAATGCCATAGCTTGACGATGTCTAATTTTATTACCTTCCACAAACTCTGACTACAGATTGGCCAGCTTATAAATTAATGCCACTTTGTCATCCCCCATGTCAATGCACACATCTGACTACAACTGTAACCCTGTCATAGCAACTTTTATCCTATCTTGCAAAAACCCTCCAGATACTTTATATCACTATTGTAACGATATATAGATATGTCGTTACATTAATTTAAAAGAAAAACAAAGTTCGCAAATAAAAATAAATGTATTAAAAATCTATAAAAAAAACTAGACGCTAAAATTAAAATGTTGTTAAATATATATATTCGCACAGATGCTAAACTTTAAAAATATTTTTTTTATATATTTTTTTTATATATATAAATAAAAAAAGGGTATTGGAACGTATTTTTTTTTTTTTGATAAAAAAATACAAGAGTTAAATATTAAAATATTTAATATAAGTTAAAATAAAAACAGGTATTAATTAATTCCTGTAATCTATAAATGGAAATGATTGTTTATTATTTGAAAAACAAGCTAGCCCTCAAGGCTACCGACAATCGCAGAGGGAAACTTATAAGTAACCCAATAGTATTCACCATAAGATACTTGCGTTGTCACCAATAACTTAAAAGACATCCGAATAAATACATTTTAGATACTCACCGTAAGGTATCATTATTTATCGAATGTCTATATATTTTGATCAAATATGAAAACCAAAATCTAATTAACTGCAAACGAATCCATGCAAGCGTCTATAGACAACTTAAACGTAATGCATTTAATAATTTCTACTATAAAATATTACTACACATAAAAAATATTAAAAGGGAAATGATTCTTTTAACAATCGGGAAAGATATAAAATTAACCATTATTAATTTGATTTAAAACTTAAAAAGTCAGATAAGAGTCCATTTTAAATAAGTGGCTTGTTTATTAATTTGTTCAACTTGAGAAGTTCTTGATTGATTTTAAGAATTGTTCCTTTTATAGCTTAGGTAAATTCGTTCTGGTGTCAATTCATAGTTTTAATTGAAAGATCGATCTAATGTTCAGGAGGTGCATTTGCTGGTTCATGGTATCAGTCATTTCATTTCAGAGATAAGTGGAGAGAACGATAAAGTGCGTCTTTATGCTGTCCCAACCAAGTTGAAAAAAGCTCCTTGAACTCAATATTTCTTTCTTTTTATATCATCACAAGGATTCACTGAACAAAACGTCACTAATCTGTTTTTATTAGGTCCGGCCAAGCTTATGCTTCCATTTGTCAAGCTAAAATCTCTTTCTTCTCTTATCTAACTTTCATCTGACTTTTAATTAAACAGCTTTTAGATAATTAATAAACAACCATTTTTTATAGATTACAGGAATTAATTAATACCTGTTTTTATTTTAACTTCGTTATTTTTTTTATTAAAATATTTTTATATTTCAATCTTGTATTTTTTTATTTAAAAAATAATTAAATATTTTTTTTTTTTTGTTTATGAAAAAAATATTTTTAAAATTTAAATTGTGAATGTATACGTTTAAATGTTTTAATTTTAGTTTAGTTTTTTCCTTTTATTTGCGAACTTTTAAGTTTTTATTTTAAATTAATGTAACGACATATTTATATATCGTTACATAGATATGTCGTTACACTATGCAGCACTTCACAATGCACACATTAGTGTCTCAGTAAGGGAAATTAACAATTCCTAACTTCAAATGTTAGCATTGGCCACATATTATGTCTCTACGCATTTACTTTAAATAGGCATGTAAAACATTTTACCACAACTGTATCAATAAATCCCTACTTAAATAATAAATACAAATAGAGCTGGGATCAAGTCCTCGATCTCCCAATACCTGCATACATAGTAACTAAATTATGAGATAGTTATTTTCTACCTATCCATTCGAGGTGGTACGATAACTCTATCTCAGTAATACTCAGCATTTACAACTCCATGCATACACACACAGGGTGATTACAGTCTTGATGCAAAATGACAAAGTTTTGACCGATCATGAACAAAACCCATGAACTATATTAATTTCAAAGTCAAGCACCCAGCAACATTCATCCAAGATTTATGATCCAGACAGATCACTTTTCCACGTTAAGGCATAGCAATGACTATTCAAATACTTTTCACACATCTAATAATAGGTATATAATTTTGATAATAAAAAAAATCTTTTCTTTTTTTTTTTGACAAATATATAATGCTTTCTCATTATTATACATTAACATTTTTTTTTTCAATAGTTTCTTATAGATCAAAATCATTTTTGTTTTAAAAAAAAAAAATTCCTATAACTGTTAAGCATCTATTAAACATACTAACAAACATATAAATAAAAGCAAAATAAATAAACAATAAAACATTATGCATTGTCTCTTTGGTTTGGGTTCCTTCAGAGCTCAGTCTGAATATTTTGTACAGTCAAGGCCAATTTGACAGAAAACATGTATGTATTGTCCATAAACACCAATTACCATTTTTCAGTTCACTGCCTTGGAAAACACATTATATCTATCTTACTTTAATGATTATAGACACACAAAATTCTTTTCATTCAAGATGTAGTTACATCGATCATGATAATTAAAACTATTGAAAGTTAGTCCTGCAGATGACTTTCATCTTTTTACATATTTTTGTTCCCGGGTTCAAATCCAGATGCTTGGTTTCAAATTTTAGGCCATAACTTTATTTTCTTTAAGCTTCATTTTTTTTTTTTTAGTTTCTTTTAGGAGAAAAAAAAATTCAAACAAAATTAGTGTTCTAGATGCTCTTTTTCCATGTATATTCTTACTGGAGTCACAATCAAAAAAAAATTACTAATAAGTATGATGAGTATTTAACTAACTTTATATTAAAGTCCAATCGTTCCTTGGAGTTTTAATTAATTAAGCCACTGATAAAATATTGTTCCTGAGGTGTCTTCTTTTAAACAAACTTTTAAAAGCCAAATATGAAGATTAAGGTATTGAGTACAGAACTTTTTGCTGTGAACTAATTTTGCCATAATTGATTTTGAAGAGAGATCTGTACACCACTTATTTGTTTTAGCTGTTCATCTTAAGTAATATATACACACTCCTTAATAAGTTGAGTCAATTGCTGTCCGAGAGAAAATGGTCAGAGAAGATCAGATATTGAATTACCAAGAAAAATCCCCCCCATTACTTCATTTTCACTAGCTTTTATAAGAAGAAAAAAAGCCACCCGCAAGTTTTTTTGCTTTGATTCTTCTAATCTACCAATGCTCTCTCAGAAGGCAACTTTTGACACCAATTGTTAAATGTTGGTTTTGGTTTATTGTTCTCGGCACTGATTCATTATTATTTTTTCTTTTTCTTAACACATTTTATACTGCTTTTATCTGCGAGAAATATTCAGAAAATATATAATTGCGGGTATTTTATAAAACTGATATTATATAAATTTCTTCTTTAAAACTTAAATCAAATTTAGAACTGAAAACAATAACCAATTCCTGGAAAACCCATACAAAATAAATTCATTTTACATTATACTATCAAATAGTCTAGAGTACGATGTGTAAATTTCCATGAAGAAAAAAAATCTATATATGCATCATACATGCACGCACATACAATACTAAATAGTAAACTGCTTGTTCATATTCATATTAGTACAACATATCTCTTATTCATATTAGCACAAAATATCTTTTCCTGATTTCCTAAAAATTTAAACCTATTCCCATGAAAAGAACTGTCAAACTAATGCTATCTATAACAAGTTCAATTTGTACTAACATTTTATTCATAAATATTACGACTCACAAAGACCTTTCTGTTTAGATATATAAATCAATATTTTTAAGATACTATAGTGCGCACAATAGTCAATCCCCCTTCCCTCTACATAATGATATGCTATAGTTTTAAATAAAATACAAACATACCTTTCTTTATATGTTAAATTTAAGCCTATTAGTCTCTCTAAATAAAGCTTGTAACTTTTCTTGAATTTAAAAAAAAAAATTTTTACTCCGCTATAGTTAAGAAACTAATCCTACTATTTGTTTCCCAATCATTAGTTTTTTTTACAAAAGAAACTAAGGTTACAATATATATAATGTTCACTAGAGGGAGCTTACCAATAGCTCCAATCAAGCTTTAATTTATAAGTGCCGAAAGAAAAAGAATTCAAAATCTCTATCGGGAAGTCTTCATCCCTAGACTGATTGGTTTCATGCTTATGGCTCACCTCAGTGAGAAGTTAGGACTCCAGACACTATATAGTGTATGGAGTTCTGACTCTTCACTGAGGTGAGCCATAAGCTTGAAACCAATCGGTCTAGGGATAAAGACTTCCCGATAGAGATTTTGAATTCTTTCTCTTTAGGCACTTATAAATTAAAGCTTGATTGGAGCTATTGGTAAGCTCCCTCTAGTGAACATTTTAATACAAGCTTAAAAGCAAGTTACACAATTTGTGTCTTGTTTTATTAATTATTTTAAATATAAACAATTCAAAATACAGCAAAACTCTCCATATAGTAGTGCCATCTTGTGCTAACAAGAGCAATCAATGGATGCCAGAAGGCTTGTGCATAAAATCCCTATCTAGTGCCTACTCATCCAATATCCCCAGACTAGTTTCTGGCTTGTGGCCTTCATCAGTGAGGAGCCTTGGATCTGAGAGCACTGCACCTAGATCTTAGGATCTAATGCAACCCTCCAGCACCCACCTTTTAACTCTATTTAACTACAAAACTATGAGAATAAAATTGAAAACACTATTAATATTTTCAATCTAAGCTCAATAGCTTATATAGTCATATGGGTCTGAACTCAATTCAGTACCCATACATTTTGGTGTCTTTGGCTCTTTAACAACCATAGCCACCACTATCCTATTAGGCAGGATTGGTGTTAAACCACTAAACATCACATGATCACTATCTCATACTAGCACAATAATTGTTATAAACAATTCAAAATACAGCAAAACTCTCCATATAGTAGTGCCATCTTGTGCTAACAAGAGCAATCAATGGATGCAGAAGGCTTTGCATAAAATCCTATCTAGTTACTCATCAATATCCCAGAAGTTTTGGTTGTGGTTCATAGTGAGGAGTTGGATTGAGAGTCTAGATCTTAGGATCTAATCCCTAACATTTTTCTATTTAAAAAAGAGATAATATAATATATATACATATAATATATATACATATAATATATATACATATGTAAAAATGTAATCTTTTTTTTCTTAAATCTATGAACAGATTTTTTAATACAAAAATTAACCATTCAGTTCTTTTAACTTCCGAGTGAGTCTTATTTGTTAATCCATTACATATACCAATATCTCATACAGAAGAAATCTTCCTTTTGACAACAATCTTTACATAGAAATCTGTTTATCTCTCAACAGATCTTGTGCTCTAAATGCACTTAATTATTATATGTTTCTGAAACAATATAAGAATTCACATTACTTCTTTAAATTACAATTACAGACAGAAAAATAAAAATATAAAGGACTCCCAAAATGCATTTTGACACATGGACCAAGTCATTTCACATATCTTAACATTGCTTTTTTTCTTAATAAAATAAAACTTCTAAAATGAATCGATATCATCGTTTTCAAACCTTCAATCCACTATGGGATAAAGATCTCTCCACATTTAATCCAGTATCTTTTCTTTTCCACATCATACCAAAAACTTCCTTGTTTCATTCATCTATCACCCATTTTACAATCTCTTGGATCTGGTTTAAGAGTTCAAATTACCATCTATTACTATCTCTTATAGCAATATGTCCAACTCAGCTCCATTTTTTTATAATTCTTATAATGAGAGTGATATCTGTTTATTTTTCTAGTTTTTGATCCCTTCTTGTTATTCCCAATATCTTTCTATAATTTAGTGAATAGTCTGAAATCTCTGTCTTGCTTTTAAATATCCAAATCTCAGATCCATAAGTTAGAACTGGTGAAAGAGATCAATTAAAAAATCTTCACATATTTTTTTTTAAGAATAAATTATTTCTATCAAAATACTCCATTCAAGTTTATCTATGATTAATCTCTTGCATTGCGTTTTCACCTGTATTGACCATGTGATCAAAGTATTTGTAGTTAGATTCTCATAATTCATGATTACCAATCTTAATTTTTTTTTTCTGAGAAGAAACATTAAACATTATTTTTTTTTTTTAATATTCATCTTTAGCTGTACTTTCTATTTTTATTTGATTATTCTTGCAACATTTCTCAAAACTCTGAAGCATTATTTGCAAAAACTGCAAAATCTAGATGACTTAAATAATCTTTAAGTATTTTTATTCCCTTAATTTCCCCATTTCACTTGCTGTTGCACTTTGATAAATATTTGTCAAAACACGACAATATCCTGCATCTATTTGCTAATGGTTCAAGGCTTTAACCACTGTGCAAATGATTACAAAATCAAATCCCTTTTATAATCCACAAATCCAAAGCATAATAGCAATTAATTTTCATTAATCTCTTCTATAACTTCTCCCAACACTTCATTGTAATCCATTGTGTTAAAAGCATTTTTAAATTCAGCTAGTTCTTTAGTTTGAATCCTTAGCACGCTGTAAACAAGCTGCAATTAATTAGTAAAGATTTTTTACGAACTGACAGAAGCATCTATAATTTCTAATAACTTCTTTATCATCTTTCTATATTGATATTATTACTGCATTTTTCCAGTCATTTGGTACATTCTTTATCATTCGGACATCTGCTATATAGTTTATCAAAAAGTTTTCATTTTTTTTCACCTACTTCTTTTAAAATATCAATACCACCATTTTCTTAACCATTTCTCTTCTTCATAGATTTAAGTCCATGTCTCACCTCTTCCTTTAGACAACTTGGGAATTCAGAAGCTGTATTAATCAGTGTTCCCTTTTTAAAAAAGTCTATATTACTACATAATTCTGTGTAGAATTTCCACCTATTTCTCTTTTTTCTGCAATAGTTCCACTTTTACTTTTTATTGCTGAAATAACCTTTCTTAAGAACCATGATGTTGTTGTTTTATTCTTTTGAGGCATTATTTTCTATAGCTTTCCTTATAAATTTACAATTATATTTTCTTACATTAACTTTTTTTTTTGTAGCATTTTACAAAACACTTGATAATTTTTCTTAACAGATCATTTTAAAATATTTTCAGATTTCTTATTTTCTTTATATACCATCTTAACTTAGTTGAAACTTTACAGAAATGCTTCTTTTTGTATCAGCTATCTCTGTTGCAGCTCTTAGTAGAGTACCAATTATCTTTTTATTGATTTCACTCAAGGTTGAACTATTTTCAAGGCCTGCTAATATTTTAAAACAATTTGAAAGTTATAATTTAAATTCTTTGAAGTCTTTTTGAAGATTAGAAATATCAATTGTTAATACTGCTTTTCCTAATAATTTTCATGTCACCAGTTCTGTATTAACCTGTCATTGCTAATCATTTCCTATATAAAATCTATTAAGAACATTACGATCTTGAAATATACATTTCCTGTTAATAAAAATACAATCCAAGTCTGCTATAGCTTCATTTGGATACTTTCAATATCCATTTATTTTCATCTTTCAATCATTTTTTAATTCTAAATATTAAAATCTCCTATGGCAATTTTTAAATGTTTGATATGAACAATCATCATTTGTACATCTACAGAAAATCTATTTCTTTATCGAAAAAAGAGCTTGCTAAAACATAAACTCTGAATTATCTATCTGGTATACCTAAAATATCCTCAATAAAATTCTTCCATTTTTTATAAATCCCACCCCACTTATGCTTACAAGATTCATGCCTTTATAGTAAAGTTCATGTCCACCTTTAAAATCAATTTTTCTTCACTTTTTTTTGTAACTCCACAGCAGAGACCCATTTAATATTAAAGAGTTATTCCATCAATTCATCTTCTTTCACTGAAAACTAATTTCCAGTTGTAGATAGCTAAATCAAAGATCATCACTGAATAACACCTAATCTTTAATCAACAGATTCACATGATTACTATCTTCCATGCTTGCTCATAACTGTTGTTAAAATAGGCAAAACTCTCTCCATACAGTAGTGCCACTCTATGCAAGACAGAGTAATCAATGGATGCTGGAGGGTTGCATTAGATCCTAAGATCTAGGTGCAGTGCTCTCAGACACAAGGCTCCTCACTGATGAAGGCCATAAGCCAGAAACTAGTTTGGGGATATTGGATGAGTAGGCACTAGATGGGGATTTTATGCAGAAGCCTTCTGGCATCCATTGATTACTCTGTCTTGCTTAGAGTGGGACTACTGTATGCAAGAGAGTTTTGCCTATTTTATCAACAGATTCTTAACATCATATGACTTCAGCCATTAATCCCTGGCTTGGCTAATAACTTTACAGTCTCTTTGGACAATAATTTTTTAATCATTCACATACATATATCCTGCCTTTCAAAAAAATTCAATGTTTGAGTTAAGAAAGAGCAAGCAACTGAAAAAGGAAAATCATGACAATTCTTGGTCTTAAAAGAACCCCCCCCCCCAATAAACTCACTATGTTGGTTGTATATAGTGAGCAGCCCATTCGTGTTCATTTACCTTATAAATAATCACATGGTAATAACAGTTGCAATGATAAGAATGTATGGAGTCAACATTAAAAATTTGTCCTGTTTGGTTTCTTCAAGGTCTTAAACAGGGAATCAAAGAATGTCCTTTCTGTTCACAGCAAACTCCTTTTGCATAGCCACTAATATAAATTATCATCAGATAAATAGAAAACGTTTGTATATATTAAGATATGTGTAACTTGATGAGATATAGTTTGAGCTGAAATGCAACCTGAGAATCACATACCGGCAATAGCTTGTATTATTATTTGAGAAATGTACAAAACTTGGTACATGAACAAAAAGTGTTGGAACATAGATTAAGTAATAGTCATGCATTAAGAAATGTAGAGATAAACTTAATTTTTAATGTAGCAATAAAATATTTATTTTTATTAATGAAATATAGTATTCATTTTAATTTTTAAGATGAGAAATTAACAGTGACGTTATTGAAGGACAGCAATAATCTATGAATGAATGCTGATAAAACGATTCTTGTGATGTATTTTAAGTTACTGTTTTTATTATTGACTTGCCCCCATGCATTACACTGTTAAACTAAAACAGTGGATTACATTCATCTTCAATTTTCAAAAAAAAAAAAAGGTATCTAAATACAAGTAATGTTAATCTACATACATAAATAATAATCAAAAGATTCTATCCATGAAAATAAAATAAAAAACTTGAAAGGAATAAGACCAAGACTTGTGTTTTCCAACCTGGGGTATGAATTAGAACATTTAGTGATATGCAAGAAAAACAAATTAGTGACGGAAAATGGCACATTCATTACTTAATGTAATTTCAAATGTTATCGATAGCATATTGTCCTGAATTTATAATGCGCTGTCTGTTCATCTAACTAATTATTCCATTGTTTTTTAATCCCATTACTGAGCTATTTATTTAGATTCATATCAGTCATGGCATGTAAATTTGAAACCACCAATCATATTAGTTACAAACATTTTTCTAATATGAGGGATATGCAGATAAAAAAAGGTTGGAAAACATTGATACACATGATACAGTACACAAATGAATAAATTAGTAAACTTTCCATTTTTAAGAATACCTTTCCAGATTACATATGCTATTTGTTAGATTGCAGTAGCAGCGGCATAATTTATTTTAAGATCTCAATGTTTAGAGTTAGAGCTAGGGAAATCATGTAACTGGTAGATAAATTCTACACTTCTCAAATACTTCAGTAAAATGACATCAATTGCTACAATATATTATAAAAGAAGAAATTTGATGCAAAGTAGTATGCAGTTTGTGCTAACAGTTAATTTCATCTCTTTCTCAATTATATCATTACTAAATAATGCATTTTTATACCAAACCCATTTTTATACCAAACGGAAAGAGCCTCATGATCCATGCCTACATTATGCAGTTTAAGATTTTTCTTCCAGATAGTACTTACCTGGCTAACCATCTAACATTAATCGGTAAATGGGTATCTTACAATTTTTAAAGGCTACGAAGAATAAAAACTGATCAACTTTCACCAATTGCTAATTGCCAAGCCTGCAGGATATTGTTCGTCACTGTTCCCCCATGATGGAGAGTTCTTTAGTTATAATAAATCTTCTATACCTCTCAGAAAACATATTAACCAAATGTAAGATGAAATACCTGCTGCTCATCCCAGAATAAAAATATTATTTTTTTGTAGTAAAAAAAAAAAAAAAATCAAAACTAATGACTCAAAAAAAAGTTCGTTCAACATTTTATACAAACTTCTTGAAAGAATGACCCTGTCTTTAATACCTATCATGGTTTATCAAGAAAATGAGTTATTTCTTGCTATATGTATACAAGAAGCTGTCTCTATCCAAATACAAATGAGACCGATTTTTTGTTATCATGTTTAATTTTAATTTCAACCCTGAGTCAATTTCTAGTTTATTATTTATTTAAGCAGCAAGACATTTATAATAAAACAACTTCATGTCTACTCTTCCCCCATTTTCATTTATTGCAAGAGAGATATTCTTCAAGTCTCCCCTCTGGTGGTTTACTCTCTGCCATTTGCAGCAATTATTTTATTGAAAAACTACTCCAATTATTTCAAAATTTATTTGCAGGATATTCAAGATAATGTCCATAAACAACAAACTTAATTCATCATTCAAAATATCCCCTGAATGTTCTTAATATATTGCAGATGAGGACCCAGCTATTTAATCTTGCAAATTCACGTGACATCTATACCAAAAAATCTCTATATTATCAAAAACAATATTCCAGTATTTCCTTTTTCTTCTTTTTTAGCATTATACCACTATAGAGAGCTATATTAAAACTTATTAAACTCTAATCTAATACTATTTCTTGATTAAATAATCTCCAAATTATACTGTGAAAACTAATCCAGCGATAGAATATTCGATTAGACAGTTATAGGTTCCTGGAATAGAGTTCAACCTGTTACTTCTGCTCCTCTAATATCACATGGCACCCACCCACCCCCCGAGCAACTAATCATTCAATTAATATTTAATGAGTGACTCAGAGAGTGGCTACTGTTAATGTTTTGTGGATTTTGGCACAAATAGAATGTGAACTTGAAATCTAATGTTCCTGAATTGAAGCTCAATTTATCCCTTCTTGTGCAAAACCATCACATGACCTCCAGGTTACTTACTCTCAGATTTATTTTTATATCCTTAAATAATTTTTGTAATATACATAAAAATTAAAGTTTTGCAAAACATAAAAAAAAATGTTAAGCAAAACATTATGCTCACATCCATTCCAAAATGAACACATGATACATAAATAAACTTATATATATATTTTAAATAAAATAAGAAAATGTTAAAATATTTATTTCCTTCCCTACCTCCTTCCAGAATGGAAACTATGTTCTAATCAGAATTGTAAGTTCTCAGAATAAATACAAACACAACTTGTTTACGTTTAATCCTTTCTCAATTTCTCAGAATAGGAATACGAAATTTGTTTTATGTCAATCTTTGGGTTTAGATTTATCAATGCAGTATTAAAAAATATCGATTATAAAAACAATAAAATAATTAAAATGAATTTTTTATCTTAATCTGAAGATTAATTAATATAACCCTGCATCATGACAATAAAAAATGTTGCCAGAAGAAATAGGTTTATTGACTTTAATAGAGATCCATTTAATCTCCAAGTTAATCTAGAAAGGAAATATACAATTAGAAAATAAAATTAGTACACAACTGATTAGTTATAATTTTTATTTTAGTTAATTGCATACTCACCTAGATAATAAAGCATCACGTGATCCTCCTGGCTTACATTTAACATCTGCATTAATAACAGTAATTCAATATATTTACTTCAATATTTAAATGATTAAATGACAGACCCTAATAATAATGGAAATCAAAAATATGACTATTTCAGGCCATAAATTATTCAATTTTTTTAATGGCCATAATGACAGTCAATAACCATAAAACCCCCAGGGGATTTGATTGGCACTACCATTTATTAATTACTAGTGCTTGCAATGGATAGTTTAAAAATAGGTTGAGTGAATCATGTGATGTGATTGTTTAATTAATTGCACATGAATTATGTCATGTTTGTCTTGCATTGGTGGTTGAGAGGTCAGCGCGACTGCCTTGCAGGCAGTTGCCTGGGTTGCGGGTTCGCGTCCCGGCCGATGCTATGACACTTAAAAAAAAAAAAATTATGTCATGTTTGAGCATTAATTTGAAGAAGGGTAGAAAATAATATTCAAAAATGATTAACTTGAGATTCCTACCTCCTTCCTTCACCTTTTATTAGTGGAGAATATTCTACAAATCTTTGATTAAGAAATAAACTACTCTAATCAGAAAGATAATACATCAAACCATTACCATTAATTGTTTAGAGGAAGGGAAGTGAGACGAACCACTGCTGATAATCACCATTTGATCAGAGAGTACTCTATTGCCACTTCTAGCAATGACAAATTATTACCTACTATGATCAAATATCATTTAGATAAATAAACTAATATTTACACTTCCTTTAAACAGACAACTTAATACATACACAAACGAATATGCAGACCACTAAGCCTCCATTTATACATCTGCTTCTGAACACATGTTGTGTGTAATGTTTTATATGCAAAATTTGTTAAAATATTTCCATTAAAATATTATTTAGCATGTTCATTACCTAATATTTGGTTATCATAAATTTTTTAATAAATCATGGCAAGCGATATCTGTTATGAATCTCTCGGTTGACACTAATAAGATATTGATGACTTCTGATAATCCTAGAACTAACCTTTCTCCAAATATCATGTTTTCCATTTGATCTTCAAACTTTTTAAAGATATACTGAGATTTAGCTTAGCGGAAAAGTAACACACTTGAGAGCAATAGCTATCTGAATGAAAACTAAATGTAACTTATGCTGCTTGCATATTATATGACTTTCCACACAATTAAAGTTTTTTTTCTTCTGATAATCCATTGAAGCTAAAACTTTTATGAGATTCCCATCTTTTTATCAATGTATTGGAAATTGTCTCATGTTTAAAATAAAATCAGTTTAGTATGAAAATCTGATTTCAGTCAAAAAATTCAGTTTCTAATATAAAATAAAAATTCAAAATCTTTATGCCAACACTACTAAATTATGTATTGGTAGAGAAAGAGAGAATGAATAAAGTACGGAAAATTAAGGTGTTTTATAATGAAGAGAGAGTATGTAATAGTAATCATAACTTCATTGTAATAGAAATGTATAGTAATGTGATAGAGAATAGAAATAAAAGTAGAAACAATAGTGAAAGATGTGGATGGAGAGTGAATGATAAAATAAGGTGGAAGAAAATAAAGTACAAATTGAAGAAACCATGGAAGAGTTGGTTGAGGATGAGTATAAAGACTGGTGTAATGAAATAGAAAAAGTGGCAAATAGGTTTTACGTGAGAATATTTAGAAGAATAAAAGTTAGTAAAGAGTTAGTAAAAGTGTAAAAGAGAAAAAAGAAACATGCAAAGAATATGTCTGCTATTAAGAATAAAGAAAGTGAAAAAGATATTAATGCTAAATGGGAAAAGTACTTAAAAAAAAGAAGTTGGCTAAAATAGATAATTATATAGAGAGAATGAAATTGGATAGCAAATTGTTGGAGGATATTAATAAAAGCGGAAAAAATGGGAATAAAAAAATTTGGAATTACATTAAAAGGAAAAATGTAGTGGAGAGAGATAGTATTACCAGATGATGAGGGAATAGAGTGTAGCTCTAGAGAAGAATTAGAGAGAATCTTAAATAGGTATATAATGGATATAAAAAAGATTTTAGATGTGAAGGACAGAGTGATACAAAACATGAAAGCATATAGTAATGGTAATATTAGGTTTACGGAAAATGAACTGAATGAGGCAGGGAAAAAATTAAAAAGTGGAAAGGCAAGAGGTTTATATAGATGGGCAGCAGAGATGGTAATGAATTTAGGGCATAGGGCAAAAGTAAAACTATTATCTTGTTTTAATAAGATGGTACAGAAGAGTTTTTCCGGATAGTTGGAGTAATACAAGAGTAAGATTATTTAAAGGAAAGGGTAAGGATCATAGAAAATTAAACAATTATAGACTGATAGCGGTAACATCAGTTTTATATAAAGTTTTCTTGTATATGGTGGCTGGAAGAGTTGCAAAATGGATGGAAGAAAATAATGCAGTGGGGGAAATGTAACATTTTAGATCAGATAGGCATATAGGAGATAGTTTATTTGTAGTTACACAACTTATGAATATGAGTAGGAATTCAAGTAGAGTTATATATGAATTTTATAGATATAGAGAAGGCATATGATAAAGTAAATAGAAATAGATTACAGGTAAGTTTAGCAAATTTGGTAATGGATGAAGCTTTAGTGGACATTATTAAGAAATTATATGAAAATAATTACTATACATATCAATTAGGGATTATAGAATCAGTTAAAGTTAAAAATGGGATGAGACTAAGGCAATGATGCCCTATGTCACCTATTTTGTTTTTGTTGTACAGTATTTGAGTGAAATGGAGAGAGCAATAGAAAACTAGAATGAGGGATGGAGATACTGTTAATAGATGGCAAGACAGTATATACTTTGTCCGGTCTTTTTTTTTTGTGGATGATGTCTTTTTGTGTGCAGAAAGAAGAGAAGATATGGAAGTTATGCTGAGGACATGCGCAAGAGGGGGTAAAGAGATGGGGATTAAATTTAGTGAAGAAAAATCAAATATAATGATGACTAATGCTGGACAAAAAGAAAATGAAGAATTTTTATTGGGGGATATAAACTTAGTGTGGTGAATAGATATAGTTATTTGGGAATCATCTTAAGTAATCAGAAAAATTGCTTGGTTGAATGGGAGAAAAAATTGATAAATGAAGCAAAGAAAAGAAAGGGATTGATAAAAAAATTAACAGTGACTTCATATAATAAATATGATGTAGCTAGAATTGTATGGAAGGGAGTAGCAGTAGCAGGGTTAACATATGGCAATGATGTGTTAATAAAGGGGTATTAGATTACTTAGAAAAAGTACAAAGTGGAAGTAGGAAGACATGCATTAGGTGCAGATGTGTGGACAGCAAAGGACACAATTCAAAGAGAAATGGGATGGTCAAGTTTTTATATGAGAGATACAAAAGCAAAATGAAAATGTTTGGTAGATTGCAGTTTATGGATAATAAAAGAATAGCCAAAATAGTATTTAATTGGGTTATGAGTAAAGGGCAGGCAACAAGATGTGAGAAAAGTAATGTGGTATGCAGACGATTTGTATAAAGAATGTATATCAGTATACTTGTACAAAAGGTTGGATGATTGTTGAGTGCTAGTGGTAAGGAATGGGATAAAAGAATACATGCATTAATAAAGAATAGGGAGTTGGACAGATGGAGAACTAGTATGAAGAATAAAAAGAATTTAAATGTATATAGAAGTAAACGGAATATTGGGTGCGAGTTAATTTATGATAAAAGGAAAGTAGTTTATTGTTTAAGGCTTGAATGGGATCTTTAGCAACAAGGGAATATATATGTAAAAGGAAAAATATGGGTGATTTAGTCTGCAAGTTGTGTAAGAAAGTCATAGAAAATATTAGGCATTTGTTAATTCAATGTAAATGCTTGAAAGCAGAAACGATACAAATAATAAAGTTATGGAAAAATAAATAGAATCAAAGTGACTATACAGAAAGTGGGTTATTGGTTTTTATGCTGGGTTTGGGAAAGGGGGGGGGGATTTAGATATGAAAGCAATGGAGTTGACAAAGATTATATTGTGAAAATGGGATGATACAGATTATGGGAAAACTTAGGGTGGGAAATGGAAAGGAAATGTAAAGTGGCTAACAGGTTTCTCTGGGCATAGTGGATAGTGGCTCAGAGAATCCTGACTCCATATAAGGAGAAATCACGGTGCGTCATATCACATCATGTGATTGTGTAAAAAGAAACATCTTAAAAGGTTCCACTAAAGAATGAAAGCCGGATTAATGTATTAAATATTTTTATTTATAATGAGTTGTCTATATCACTTTTGTTTTAAATTGATTACTTTTAATTTTATATATTGTATCGCTAATGAACAGCATTACATGTAAAATTGTTGTTTACAATTATTAAAATAAAATCTTATATTTAAATAACGAAAAGACTTTGAAATTAAAATACCTCATTTGAAAAAAAAAATCTATATGGATGGAGAGACGTGGAATAAAACACATACTCATGCCAATAAGCAACCCGCAATCCAACACATGCGAACAGGTCATGAGGGAGTTAGGGCATTTATTTCATGTATATATACATGATAATCACTGAAGATGGGTGAAAGAAATCCCGCGTATTCTTAATATGATTTACTGATCAAAAAATGAGTCTACAGTGTTCAAACCTGTCTGGCTTCATTTTGGATGAGATGTACCATACCCATTCAGCTTCCAGTGAAAGCAGGTCCAATTGATAGAAGGAAGGATGCTGAACGAGCCTAAAGTAGGCTAAAGAAAATGGGTGAATTAAAACAGAAGAGACAAGGAAGGGTCAAGGATAGATTTAATATAGGAGATGAGGTCATTATAAGAACTAACTCTGTAAGCCATCCCGAGAAATACATTTACAAAAAGTTCCAACCGATTTATGGTCGGATATATAATAAAATGAAAATACAGTGACAATGCATTTGTGGTGGCACAGGGTATGGAAGAGAGGGGAACATATAATGCCTGGTCATTAAAATTGATAAAGAGAAAAAAAACGCTGCCGGACAGACAATTGGAAAATCCAATAAAGGATCAGAAATGTAGGTCACAAAATGAAATGTTTTTCTGGAATATGCAAAGGAAAAAACACAAGTAGAAAATACAAATAATTAATGATTACGGCTGATATTATTAGAAAAATTGGCAGAGATAAAAAAGATCAAGAGACGTATTTTACTCTCAAATGGGGGTGGGTGTAATGTACCACTAATGAACAGAGCTACATGTAAAATTGTTGTTTACAATTATTAAAATAAAATCTTATATTTAAATAACAAAAAGATTTTGAAATTAAAATATCTCATTTGAAAAAAAAAAATCTATAAAAGTTTAGTTTTCTTCATATAAATGTAATCGCCAAAGGGCAAATATCATTTATTAATATAAGTTTTACTAGTTTGAAATAATAATAAAATAAAAAAACAATTAGAGGGGGGATTAAACGGTCATTCGTAAAGTTTTACAAATTAATTAATTCAGGGGAGGGGAGATTTAACTTAGCCAAAATTAAAACTACTAAAGAAAAAAAAAAGAAAAATCTAAAAATCTCTCTTCATTTATTTTAAGAATAAGGATGTGTGAATAAAGATTGTTTTTAAACATAAAGAAATAATAAAATGTGTGCATGTTAAAAAAATTAAATATGAAAGTTAAATATTAAAATAAAGGAAAGCTCATAATTAAATTTTAAAACTCAAAGAATGCTTAATAGATAAGCTGCACAGGAATGAGATTAGCAATGGCTACTAATTAACTAATTAAAATCCATAAACAACAGAACTAATTTAAATGCATCTTATCCAAAATTAATTCAACAAAAGCAGTGGACGGATTTTGAACAATGAAAATAACTAGCGGATTTAAAAAATTAATTACAAGATAACAACAAGATCATCACATAATAGAGCCAAAAAGTTCATTATTCAGTCATTCACATATCTAGATTCAATCATGTTATTAGATGTATATTTCAAAAAATACAATGCTATGCTAAGCAGTTTTCGGAGCATGCGATGAGCTCCAACCTTTATCCGCAAGAACATTAGCAATCTGCCTGATAAAAGCCATGCCCATCTAATAATTTGAAGCCACCAAAAATGTTTAACTGCCTCAAGTAAGAAGTAGCCCAGAACTGCAATCATCAGGACCGCATCAGAAGTCTAAAGTCCAACCGGTTGGTAAACCACACATGCAGCAGCAAAGAGCAAGAAGCCACAACATTTAAAATCCTATAGGTAATAACATTTTCTTATGCCCATTCCTAATTTTTTTATATTAATCTATAAGTAGCCATTGCAATCTTTGAATATCTCCAGAGTCAGTATAATAAATGAACTCTATAGCCAGCATATAATGAACTATGGTATGTGTGGGTTCATGTTTCCTAATGTAATAAATAAATAGTTAGAGCTTTCAGGTCATGAAACAATTAGTTTATAAGTCCGAGTTTGTGTGCATTCCATATACACGATGTTTATATTATATTATGGTTGTATATTTTTTATAAATAAGAGTGTGTGCTCATCATATAAGTGATAATTATTTATTTAGTTAAAGAAATGTATAAAATTAGTCCATAAGTTTTAGTAATAAGTATATTTAAAATATTTACAGTAAAGTACTTGTCTGTTAATTGTTGTTGGTCAATTCTTTAATTATACCACTAAGAACAACTTAGCAGAGAAGTTAGACACATAGTTTATTCCATTTCTTTCTGTTGAGCTAGTGGGGATATTCAGGTGCTGAATTAGTAACTGTCATCCAGGGTATGTTAGTTACTTCTTGTAATTAACTGGCACCTGAAGTTTACTTCAAAACAAATGAAGTACTTTGAATGACAGGGTTTGAATTCAGCAGTCAAGAAGTTTTGTAACCTGGAAATATGCCGGTAGGTTATACCTTGGGTAACCTGTCTGGCTACAGGTATCCTCTGGGCATTTTACTTCTCTGCCTGAGGAATAGGATGCTGTAATATTTAAATTGCAGCTGGAGTAATCAAATTTATAATAATTTTATAATATTGTCATTTTTCTATAAAAAGAAGTCAACAATTTGTTTACAATTGTTTTACAGTTTTGCTTATCACAATTTTTATTAAAGAGTAAAAATGTTATATATATTTTTTTATTCGATCAGATCTCCCACCCGGTTCAATATAGAAGGCAAAGTTATGGACAATTAAAGTACTTTTTATGTGTGTTGTCAGCATATATAAATTGAGATTATACTATGTACAAAATTTTAAAAAATAATATAGTTGTAAATAATAAATTAAGGAAATACTGAAAATATAAAAATAATTAAAAAAAACTTACTATGCCATTTCTTTATTTTTTATTAATAAAATGAGCAGATTTTTCATCACAACTAAACCTGACCCCCTCCCCCCAACCCAGAAAACATTAGTAGCAGTATCATGATTAGCAGACAATGGCCTTTCTAACTGGTTTGAAGTTTCTAAATCTGTATCAGTTTGCTATTATCCATTTAACATTCTCGGTATATAATCTCTAGTCTAATGAATGAGTAATAAAAAGTATTAATATACTTTCATTAAGAGATTTAGTTCGACACTTATCAAAAAAACTGCAATAATTCACTATCTATATATATAGTGAACAATGATAAAGATATGTGTGAGATTGTGGGCTGGATCAACTGATGAGTGCTGGTACAGCACAAAATGTGCATCTTGGGAGTCTAGAGCTTTTTCACATCTTTGGTCATATGTTTATAATTATATCCCTCCACAAGGTGTTAAAACTGGATAAAAGCCAATCCCTACCTTGCATGAGTGGTGTAGTGAAATCGCACTACAAAAATATTATTCATGATTGTGCACAAAAATTGGTTAAAATTTATTAAATTTGCAAATTTTAATGCTTTTACTTATTTACTTTATTTATTATACTTTTTTGGACAGTGTTTTACATTCAAGTAGTGTAGATTGCAATTTCACTGTAATTTCTAAAAAACACCCAGCCTATGCTTATATTGATAATAAAATCATTGTTCTTTCTCTATTTTCTTGTTTTATTATTTTCAGCCACTTCGGTTAATGTAGGATTAAATTTTCATGAGCTTCTCACCCATCCATGACCTCTCTGCATGAATAATAAAATATGAATGTCTTACAATGGTTTTGGTTTTAAGTATTTACATATAGAGCGAAGTCATGACCTACAACCCACCAACCCCCTCACATTTAATGTATTATAGTGTATAACAGCTTACCTTTTGTTGATAAACTTTGATTAGAAAGAATATATATTATTTATTCAATTGCAAATGTGCATATGTTACAACACACACACACATATATATATATAACAGCTATTTTTTTCTGTGTGCGTATAAACAAAATAATTGTTAATAAAAATTGAGGGGGATATATTTACATATATTTTATTAAAGTGTGTTTATTCATGCATTTACTGCAGAAAAAAAAAAAATGAGAAAAAAAAAAACTATCGTATTTTTATTTTTAAAATAATGCTCTAGGCGAATTTCTTTTTCACTAACTTTTTTTTAAATATAGAAACATAGCAGACTGCTCTCTTTAACAAGAAGTTACGATTTCTTTTTTTAAGTCAATATTATCTTTTAATGAAGAATAAAATATATGTGCTTTCAACATAAACCAAAGAAATTTTATTAATATATATATAATCGTGCATGACCACTCAGAGAGAAAACAAATGGCTGCTTGAATATCATAAAATTTGTAAATTTTAATGCTTTTTTATTTGCTTATTTATATTTTTGTTTACATTTTTATTTAGATGGCATATAATTGAAGTCATATAGTTAGATACAGTTCAATGTGTGGCTTCTTATATACTTTTGAGTATTGAATCGATGAAGGAAATAATTAGTTTCCTTTTACTACTTGTGGTTCAAAGATTCTATAAATAAATAATTTATATTCAAGACTATTGGCTATAAAAAATCTTTAATATATGACAACCAGCTAGTTACATTGTATAATTTACCAAAATATTTTTTTAACAAAGATTGAATAAAAAGTTATTTACGATTTACTATGAAATCTTACAAACAATAATAAAGACCATGTGGCTGTAATAATCCCTTCATCCACTTTTTTTTTATCTGCAATAATGGAAATGATGGGGAGAATTCAATTTAGTGGCAGGCCCTTTAGATAAATAGCTCCTCTTATATTTAATATGGATCATTCTTTCTACTATTCTTACTGGAAAGAATTTTTTATATTTCAAATTTCAATTGTTATCTGGGATCCATCTATCATGCATCATCATTCTTTCATTAGGAAGCAGATTACTCAAATCTTTTTGTTAAACGATTAGCTTAAATTCATTACAAAAAATTCCATTAATTAGTCTTATAGTTCTTAGGAAATTATTATTAGTTATTCTTTAATTTGTAAAATTAATTATGATATATATTTGGAAATTTACTTCCTAAGATATTCACATAAGATTGTTTACATATGCAAGCATGCATAGACATTCAGATTTTTTAGATATGCAAGTGTGCACAGACAACATATACAAACACATTTACTTATTTTGTCTTCAAGAATAAATAACCAACTAAAATTTGAATTAGGGCAGATTAGGTTTATGAAAGAGATCATGCGTTTTGTTTATTCTTAAACTTAATGAATAGCAGACTCCTAATCCTCTTTTTAATTAATAAAAAAATACTCCAGGTTTTACATTTATAGTATTAGCAATATAATTATTAATATTTCTCTCACTTTACAATTCTAAGACAGAATACATCACATATTGAAGATAAAAATAGAGATCTACTTGATTTTTTTGATAAACTTTTGATGTGATGTGATGCACTGTGACTTCTCCTTATATGGAGTCAGGAATCTCTCAACAACTATGCCCAGAGAAAACTGTTAGCCACTTTAACTTTCCTTCCCATTCCCTGCCCTAAGTTTTCCCATTTTCTTCTCTATCCTGCTCCATCCCATTTCCACAACATAATCTTTGTCAACTCCATGATCTTCATATCTACCCCCCCCCCTTATCTTTTCCCAAACCTAGCATAAAAACCAATAACTCACTTTCTGTATAATCACTTTGTTCATATTTAATCTTCCATAACTTCATTATTTGTACCCTTTCTGCTTCCAAGCATTTACATTGAAGTAACAGATGCCTAATATTTTCTATGCCTTCCTTACACAACTTGCAGACTAAATCACCCATATTTTTCCATTTACATGTATATTCCCTTGTTGCTAAAGATCCCGTTCGAGCCTTAAACAATAAACTACTTTCCTTACTATTATCATAAATTAACTTGCACCCAATGTTCCATTTACTTCTATATATATTTAAACTCGTTTTACTCTCCATACTAGTTCTCCATCTCTCCAACTCCCTATTCTTTATTAATGCATCTATTCTTCTATCCCACTCCTTACCACTATAACACTCAACAATCCTCCTAACACAATCATCCCACCTTTTGTACAAGTATACTGACATAAATTCTTTATCCAAATCTTCTGCATACCGCATTACCTTTCTCACCCATCTTGTTGCCTGCCCTTTACTTGTAACCCAATTAAATACTATTTTGGCTATTCTTTTATTATCCATAAACTGCAATCTACCAAGCATTTTCAATTTGCATTTGCATCCCTCATATAAAAACTTGACCATCCCATTTCTCCTTGAATTGCCTCCTTTGCTGTCCACACCTCTGCATCTAATGCATGTCTTCCTACTTCCCTTTGTACTTTTTCTAAGTAATCTAATACCCCTTTACTAACACATAATGCATCATTGCCATATGTTAACCCTGCTACTGCCACTCCCTTCCATACAATTCTAGCTACATCATATTTATTATATGAAAACACTGTTAATTTCTTTATCAATCCCTTTCTTTTCTTTGCTTCATTTATCAACTTTTTCTCCCATTCATCCAAACAATTTTTCTTATTACTCAAGATGATTCCCAAATAACTATATCTATTCACCACACTTAACTTTATATCCCCAATAAGAAATCTTTGTCTTCTCTTTCCCCAGTATTCACCATCATTATATTTGATTTTTCTTCACTAAATTTAATCCCTATATTTTTACCCACCCTTGCGCATATCCTCAGCATAACTTCCATATCTTCTCTTCTTTCTGCACACAAAAAGACATCATTCGCAAAAAAAAGACCAGTCTTTCTATTGCTCTCTCCATTTCACTCAAATACAATACAAACAAAATAGGTGACATAGGGTGTCCTTGCCTCAGTTCCGCCCATTTTTAACTTTAACTGATTCTATATCCCCTAATTGCTATGTATAGTAATTATTTTCATATAATTTATTAATAACACCAACTAAAGCTTCATCCATTCCCAGATTTGCTAAACTTATCCATAATCTATTTCTATTCACTCTATCATATGCCTTCTCTATATCTATAAAACTCATATATAACTGTCTACCTGAATTTCTACTCATATCCATAAGTTGTGTAATTACAAATAAACTATCTCCTATATGCCTATCTGATCTAAAACTTCCTTGCATTTCCCCCACTACATTATTTTCTTCCATCCATTTTGCAACTCTTCCAGCCACCATATATGAAAAAACTTTATATAAAACTGATGTTATCACTATAATTATTTAACTTTCTATGATCCTTACCTTTTCCTTTAAATAATAATCTTACTCTCGTATTACTCCAACCACCCGGAAAAACTCTCTTCTGTGCCGTCTTATTAAAACATGATATAATATTTACTAAGGCTGTAACCTTTAGAAATAAGTGTCTGAAAAAGTCGAAGATAGGGACCTCTACAGGTCTTAGCCACAAGCTTAAGCTAGGAAGAAAAGAAGGAAACCTTCTTTACTTCAACCTACTTTTATATTTGAATAGGTGAAGCTGAAGTGGTTAGGTTGAAGTAAAGAAGGTTTCCTTCTTTTCTTCCTAGCGTAAGCTTGTGGCTAAGACCTGTAGAGGTTCCTACTTTCGACTTTTTCAGACACTTATTCCTAAAGGTTACAGCCTTAGTAAATATTACTTAATATAATAATGTGTGTTTAATAAAATTTATAATTAAAACATGATAGTAACTTTACTTTTGCTCTACACCCTAAATTCATTACCATCTCTGCTGCCCATCCATCTAACTCTCTTGCCTTACCACTTCTCAATTTCTTCACTGCCTCATTCAGTTCATTTTCTGTAAACCTAATATTCCCATTACTATATGCTTTCATATTTTCTATCCCTCTGTCCTTCATATCTAACATCTTTTCTATATCCATTACATAACTATTCAATATTCTCTCTAATTCTTCTCTAGAGCTACACTCTATTCCCTCCTCATCCAGTAATACTCCCCCCCCCCCCTAAATTTCTCCTTTTAATGTAATTCCAAAATTTTTTACTCCCATCTTTTCCACTTTTATTACTATCATCCAATAATTTACTATTTAGTTTCATTCTCTCTATAATTATCTATTTTAGCTAACTTATTTTCTAAGTACTTTTCCCATGTAGCATTAATATCCTTTTCACTTTCTTTATTCTTAATTATATTCTCTGCATGCTTTTTTCCTCACTTTTACTAACTCTCGTTTTTCTATTACTTTTATTATTCCGAATATTCTCACCTAAAACCCTATTTGCCACTTTTTCTATTTCATCACACCAGTCCTCATACTAATTTCCAACCAACTCTTCCATGGTTTCTTCAACTTGTATTTTATACTCTTCTAACTTATTCTTATCATTTACTCTCCATTCACATCTTTCACTATTTGTTTCTACTTTTATTTCTATTTTCCATCACATTACTAACCATTTCAATTACAAGGAAATTATGATCACTATTATATACTCTCTCTCTTCATTATCAAACACCTTAATTCTCCGTACTTTATTTATTCCCTCTTTCTCTACCAATACATAATCTATTGTGTGGGATATATTATTTCTAGACCATGTGCATTGTCCCTCATAAATATTTGATAAGTTTCCAATGCTCAAATTTAGTCTCTGACAAATTTTCTTCAAAAGCTGTCCATTCTTATTATCTACATCATCAATTTCTTCAGCATGCCCATTCATATCTCCTATAATCATTATTCTCTTCCCCTTTTCTTTAAAACTCTGTATATCCTTAACTAGGCACTCATATATGCTATTGTTCCACTCCATTATAGTTTGACTATCTCCAGTAGCTATATAAACTATAGCCACCGTCCATTCTTGTCTTCCCTACTTTATGTTTAATTTTTAAATTTAATTTGCTATTTTATCATCAAACCTACATCTCTTGAAATATCAGAGGTAGCCATAAGTCCTATTGAAAAGCGAACTCTCAACCATATTAAAAGCTTGTTAAAATGTAAGACACTCATTTTTATTTCATTATTTCCAACCCTGGAAATATTCGGTCTCAAAGAAAGAAACATATAATACATTAATAATAAGGGTAATAATGCTCAAGGTTAAATGGGTTTATAAGTAACATTAGAAAACAATCAACTCTTGGACAATCCCAATATAGATAACAATTAACAACCTCAAACTATTGTTGATTGTTATCTAGTGTTAAAAGGAGGTTGCCTTGACAACAGTTTGAGACTGTTATCTATATTGGGATTGTCTAAGTTCTAACTGGCTTCTAATAATACATAATTAGTATATATATGTCTACTATTCAAATTAAATGGAATTCAGAAATGTTTTAGAAGTTTACATTTTCTAATCAAGCTTGTGATTTCTTTATCAGGCAGTTAGGAATGCCCATTTGCATTAGGTAAAAGGACATTAAGCTATATTTACTATGCATTATATGTTACGCCTGAAGATACATTGAATAACTAGGATTTAGTGTGATAACTCTTGATTACCACCACTGGTACAAATTTCCATCGCACACCTGCATCATAACATAATCACCGAAACAAACAAACCAAAAAAACACCAATAATAGATAGTGAATTAGGTCTTCTTAGTTTTCTACAGGGGAATCTAAAATGGTCTTGCCCTACAAGGGCTATTTAAAACTGTTTGGTCTTACACATCCTATGTATAATTAATACCTATATATAAATAACTTATCAAGAACATGATATTTAAAAATGAAGAAATTATACCCAAGAAAAAGAAAAACCGTTGCTAAAATTTCTATTAACAAATTTCATCTAAAAAAATAAAAACTTCAAATTTTAAAACCCCCCCCCCCCCCCCCCCGCGCGCTTTTTCTTTTTTTTCCTTTTTTTTTTTTTAGTGCTGCGATTAACACGGTAGAGTAAGAGTGTCTGACAAAAGAGCAGATTCCTGATTGATACCACAATAAAGAAAAGTGGAGCAAAAAAAATAGTTTAGTCAAGAAGTGTACTCTTTTGAAGATTTTAAGGTAAGCAAAAACTACAAAGCTAACAAATTAAAAAAATAAAATATTTAATTCATTAGCAATAAAAGATTATGAACCAAAACTCACAAAGTATACGATTAAATTACTGAAAACTTGAAAAAAAAGTGTTAAAGATAAAAGAAAGTAATAGCAAATTAGGTTGTTTTTATACATACCATTTATAGAGAGAAAATAATATCATATAGGTATAATATTTTATATATAAATTAAAAACATAGTTACGTATAAATACATATATATAAAAAGTTTGTTTAAAAAAAAGAGTCTAAAGATCAGGAAAACATGATTATCAGCTGATTTTGATCAGCTGCAAAAATGAACCTAATACTTTTAATCAATTTTTTATCATTTTTCCAACACCTACATAGCAACAGAAAAAAAAAAAATACTGTGCGCGTATATATATATATCTGCACAAAAACTTTATGCATTTGATTTACGTTACAATTTACAATGAAGTAACCTAAAGATATGATGCAATTTTCTGATGAGAGGATAAGGAAACATTGAGAAAAGTAGATGAATAATAATCAATCGACTTTTCACCGATTAAATCGCAATCTACTTTCTTCCATTCAGTAAAACCCTGCAAGGATATCACTCTCTTACTTTGACGCATATAACAAGTTGACTTATACATTCTTTGCAAGATAATATTTACACAGATCGCTAAAAAAGAGAAAAGAACTAAGCTCCCAACAAATAAACGTTAACTGTACTAAAATTCATAATATAAAGGGCTCGTTAATGTTTATAATGAAACAAGCAATGAAAATTATAACTGGCAACAATCAAGTGTTAGTCTAGTCTATCTATCTAGATACTTTTAATGCTTAATTAAACCTGGCAGAACATATACACAGTGAGTACAAGCAAAAACAATGACTGGTTCTTATTCATCTCTTTTAGAAAATAGAAGGTTTAGAACAGTCATCGCCACAAGAAAATGATAGATGCAGCAAGAGAAGGGATTTCAAAAGCCAGTATTTAAAGTTGGTTATAAGTGGAGGTTATTCTGAACAATAATAATAAATTTTTCAGAACTTCAGAAATGTTTTGGAATAAATTTAATTTGGTACCTACATCCCATTTAGAGTCACTCTTGGATAAAGAGGATCTTACTCTAACAGAATGGATGAAGACGAATTACGCAAGAACCACCAGAAGATTTAGATGAACGAATCAAATATAAATATTCTAATACAGCATGTGAATTATTAACAACAGATATTCCCCAGTTAAATAACTGGTTAGCTAATGATACAGCTCTTCTTAATAAATTATATAGTTTTTTTGAAAGTGAAAGCCCGCTTAATCCATTAATAGCCAGTTTTATTAGTAAAACAGTTGGTCTTCTAATTTCCAAAATGCCTGAACCTACTATAGAATTCATTCGTTCAAAAGAAGATTTTATTTCTTTAATGTTGGCACATCTTGGTATATCAGCAGTAATGGATTTACTTCTTCGTTTAATAACTTGTATAGAAACTCCTGAGTTAAGAAAAAATGTTTTAGAATGGTTAAATCAGCAACAAATAATTCAAAAATTAGTAGCCTTAATAGATCCTATAAGTGATGAAGATAGGCATTGTAATTGTTGTATTTTATAAAAATTGAATCCAAGTTTGTGCACTCCAAAAAAACTAATATTTATTCGAGGTTGTTTTTAGATCGCGCACTGATAACTGAGGAATTTAATTAAGGCATTAACGTAATGGTGAACATTAATTCCAAGAAATATTTGCTGATTGCAAATATTTCTAGATAAAAGACGTTACCTTAATGGACAATGTTATTAATTGCTGCAGTTATCAGAAAGCTATAAAAAGACTGTATAACAACTACACAGTGCAGTATAGAGAGTATTTGAGGCAGTATCCGTGTGCATCTCCAGTAGACGTTCCTGTTCAATTCCGGTAGGAGAAATCTCACAGCAGTGCTTTTGGTTAAGGTCCAGTGCTCAGTGGAAATGCAGTTCACGGGCATATCTGGAAAGGGCCCACAGAAATTGATTGGGAGACTGTAGCCTGAGGAAACCGTCCGGATAGTAACTGAATAAAGAGTTGAGTTTTCAGCGGTTTTCAAGTGGAGATACTGGTAGACTGTTGCAGAGACGGAAGCTGTAAGGAGCTTAAGGTCAGTCACAGTGCTGTACTATGAAGAGTTTGTTGTGCAACTAAACTGGACTGGAACAAAGGTGTTGTAAACCTTGCCCATTGTGAACCGTTTTTGTAGCAGCCAGCCTGAATGAACATTGAGGGAATTGAACATTGGTGAACTGTAGAAACAGAGTGAGTACAGAGCGGTATTGAGCAGAGCATTCGTTGCAAGAGAATAGCGTGGGAATTACAAATTAAACTAACGAGTTTGCAAATTAACTTTTGTGCGCAGTAATTGAAGATTCATACACAGTGAGTACAAGCAAAAACAATGTCTGGTTCTAACTTCAAACTACTTGAAGCACCATTTCTGAATAAATATATGTGTTACATTGTAACATAGTTTATCCATTTTCCACAAAAATTTTAAAGTAGAAATATGTCTGCATCATAAGTTATAACGCAAACGCACAATGAAAAGAGTCAATATTAAATTTTGTTTTAAACTGAAAAAAGCTTCTAATGAAACATGTGAATGGAAGTAAAGTCCCAAGAATGTTTCAAGTGGTTTGCAATGGTTTGATAATGGTAGATAGAAAGAGCATTGAAGAACATTCATGGACAAGCACATCAAAAATAATTGCATAGGGAAGCAAACCTTGCAAAAAGTTGGTAAAGTGACTTGAACCAATTGCTGTGTCTGTCAGATTCATTCAGGAAGTCACTAGTATCCCAAAAACTATTATCCACTGCATTTTAAAGGCAGTTTGTTAAAAAAAAAGGAAGGTATGTGCATTTTGTGTCATGCTAACAATTGACCAAATTGACACCAGATTGAAAAGAAACACAACTATGAATCCTTAGTCAAAAATCACAATGGATGATACAGTATTTCCAGTATGAGATGTCAACCAAGTAGCAGAGTATCACAAAAAGAAGAAGAACCAAAAAAATTGTGACTGCAAAAGAGCCAAATTAAAATAATGCATTTTTTTTTATTCTAAAAGCATTATCCATAATGAGTACATTCATGAAGTTTAGATCATAAATATGAACTATTTCTTGGATATTTTGAATTAATTGTGGACTAAAATTTTCTCCAAATAATCAGTCTATTATGAACATGGTTTTTTTGGGCATTGTAGAATAACATGCCAGCCAAGAATTATGCTAGAAGCATCTACCCTATTCTCCTGAATTTGATTAGACTGGCTGGATACTTCCAAAATTAAAACCAACGAGAAAAAAAGAGCATCATGTTTCAATATTGGACATCTGGAAGTTTGTGACAAAGTTTCTATAGACAATTCTGGCAGAAGATTTCAAGGACTGCTCCAAACAGTTCAATCATGTCCAGCAATACTTGGAGTAACCAGAAGATAATTTGAAATAATCAGTAGTAAAAACAGAATATATATATATGTGTGTGTAATATCTTATGTTTTATTTCATATCAGTCATCTTTTCACTGGGATCAAGTATTATCTATTAGTAAATCAGCATCATCATCTTTCAGATTTAGTATGTCTATCTTTTAAATTCAATATAACTACAAATATATATATATAAAGTATATACGCTAAAATGAAGATTTTCATAGTAAGAAACATAATTTATATATATAAGGTAAAAACTAACTGTAGGGCAAAGGCTTCTCAAACAGCTCCTCATAAAAAAAACAGTGAAGAAGTTACTATAATCGGCTTATAAATTGCCAAGAGATTTTGAATGTTTTTATATCCTTGTTTCACTTTTTATCCAATCAGAGCTATAACCACTGTCAATTTAATACTGGACAGTTAGTTAGGTTGGCTTTGGGATGCCTAGCTGAAAAAAAATCCAAACCTGTTGAAAAAAATTTCAATACTCTGCCCGAAATAGGGATATAATTATTGTTGTATCATGAAGCAACAGTTTATAATGTAATTCATTGCTACTTTACAGCATCTCCATTTGAAAATAAGATTATTTTAAATTATACGTAATAGTAAACAAATAAACCTGTCAATAAGAAAAGATGAAGGCTTACTGCACAACTATCAAAGCAATATCCTTCATGCCAACTGCAGTGCTAATGAAGCGCTAATAATTTTAATTATTTACTATTTAATATAAATGTAAATTCATATAAAGTCACACTATTCTCATAAAATTAAAACTTCAGAAGTCTATTGTATATATGTGTAAATATTATACAAAATTTTAGTAAGACAAAAAAAAACTTTACAACTTTTCAAATATACATGTATATACGAATGTATTTGTATGGAATAATAAAAGTTACCCACACTTGCAATGAGCAAAAGTTCTTAGTTTAAAGTGTTACATTATAACATTAATAAGAAATATGTCAACAATGTGTAAACTATCAAGCTGGACAGACTAGTCCACTAAGAAAAAAAAAGAACTTGAAACCTCACAATAAATTAAAGTTGTTAATAGCTCATAATTTCAAGAACACAAAAGAAGAAACAATACTAGAATGTCACTAAGAAATTAAAAGGTAAATGAATATATATTAAAAACCTAGTAGATGCTATGTTGAATCACAAAGCTAGATCCTGACCATAAGGAGATGAATAAAGATATGGAACCATCAGACTAAATGAAAGGAGATGTTAAAAGATAAAGACCACTAATAATAAAAAAAGTAAAAACTATGGTAAAAGAAAAAGTAAATAGAAAAAAATTCCAAATTAAAATTCGACTAGTTATGATCACATATTTAAAGTAAACCAATTTTTGAAAATAAAGACCTTTACAGAGCACATTTGAATAGTCTGACATTAGTAGAGGGATGAAAGCCAGCTATTGTTTATAATCATTTGGAAGGAATACCTCAAGCATGATGAAATTCACTATATAATAAACTTTGTACTTTTCACTGATATAAAAATGCTCTCTTAAATAGCTATTTGACCAAGATTATCAAAATGGAATACAGCAAAAAAGGTACACATTATTCCTTGAAAGACAGAATCTAAACTGGAGAATTGGCAAACCAAACAAAATCACAAGTATAGATACACAACTACTAGAGGGTCCAGGATGGACAAAAGTAAGATTAACCAACAAAACTGATCTTCATTTAATTAAGGCAAAAGAGCTGAACATATATAAACATTAACTTCAACCAAAAAAAAAAAATACAGCAACATTAACACAGATTAATCATTAAAAAAATCCACAGAGAGTATCTAAGTAACCAAAAGGATATGGAGCCAGATGCTTATTAATGGAACCAATTGGAATCTAAGTCCCCATCACCTTGCAGTAGATTGACAACAGTTGAAATATCCAGAAATTGATGAATACAAGGCTAAATTTAAATCAAATGAAAATTTCAATGCGTAATACAGAAGCCTTGTTTCTAATAATAAAACATATAGCAACTGATTATAATATGGACAACAGAAATGAATTGAAATGACTTTGATAAAGATGTTTAAAATAAAAGTGGATTGATAAACATTTGTTTTAAGGAAGATCCTATTGCCAAAAAACAAGAAAAAGAATACTATTACTATATAAAAAAACATTATGACTGACTTCAAGAACAATAGAACAGATTATTGGATGCGCTCAAGCATACTGATGACATTTATATATAGATCATGACAATATTTTGATGTTAAGTAAAAAAAGTTACCAGATAATTCAATTCTAGATACCTGTTGAAATCACAAACATTATTTTTCTACCCAGCTCAAGAAAGGATAAGTGAACTTTATAACAAAGAAAATATAGTTTCATCTCAATGTAAACCCCAGAGTCACAGAAGAGTATTGTTTGAATGAATTAATATCACTTCTTTACATGTACTAAATGATGTGTTAATATTGTTATTCAATGAAATGAGTGTAGTACAATGTTGATATGCATCTTTAGAGCATTTGCCCCAATTAAAGATTGTTGAATTATGCATGTGAGTTACATTAGTTTTCCAAGAATTATATAGCATATCTTTCTTGAGATATAGTTTCAGACAAAATAGTTTAGTGAATATCCATTCATTTTTGCCACATTTGATTCATGTTTGGTCTTAATTGCTTTATTTATGCCTCACTGATGTTATAGGCTTCAGTGATGGTCAATCTGTCATCCCTTCCCCTCCAAAAAAAAAAAAAAAAAACATTTTGGCATGCTACAGCAATTGTGTTCATGCATAATTTTGAGATGGTTTTTCATTCCAAAACTAGAGATTAATGTAAAAAACATTTACTGACACTGTTGAATATAAAATTAGCTGATAATAGAAGAAATGGATGCATTCATCGGACTTTCTCCCATCATTACTGATAGTATCACTGATGAGGGTTTTTTTTTGTAGAAAAGCAAATTGTTTGTAAGTATGCTTAAAAAGAAACAAACAGCCAGGCAGCAAAAAAATAAAATTGCCACAACTAAAAATATAACTGACCATATGCATCAAATACAACTTCAATTTATGGAATTGTAAAACTTGTAATAACTGAGAAAGAATGATATTAAAAGAAAGCACATATGTACAGTTAATAAGATTAAATATTAAAGACAAAGACAGAATAGCACAAATACATGTATAAAAAAACAAAATGATTTTTAAAATGTCAAAAAAGCTAGATAGTGATAATATGATCAATTTTGTTGCTCATTTTATAGGAAACTGTTGTACCTATTGAGGCTAAAATCACAACACCGTTTGTGAAAAATCTGTTAAATCGTTTACTGTCATGTATAGATAAGCACAGTTTAAGAACAGATAGAACTAGAGATATTACTACTATCAAATCATGGTTTAACACATGTTGAAAAAAGAAAATAAATGTTACATCAATTTAAATAGCAAATACAAACATCTGCTCACAAATATCACTGAAAGAGAAGTTTAATGGTTTGTTTACAGACAGTCTTTGTGTATAACAATAGCCTACGTTTAGTTTATTTAATTACATATTTTCAAATATAAACTAAGAGATTAGAATGTAAATATAAGGAGGTAAATTACACTCTGAATTATTAAACAGAAATAAACAAATAATGACTTAGAAATATAATATAAACAATGATTAATATTCATGTTTTGTAAAATTATTGTTAATGATGAAAGAACGGTAGATAAATAACAAAACATGCTATTTAAAAAAGAGAAAGATAATTAACTTATCTGGTAAACATGGTTAAAAGATTAATAGGTAATTTATCTATAAAAGAAGGACAAAAGTATTTATCAACCAGTTGAATTGTAGATAGATGTAGTTGAAAGATGGTTCATCTCATCTCAGATGAAGAAAGAGTCACAAATAAAAAAATTGTACAACAGAGAACAACCATATGATTGACAGCTATCACTGCTTGATTTTAATATTGTCCACTAACCATAAATAACAGAAAAGCAATGCATTTGAAAATGTATTCTTTAGTATCTTTTTTTAAATGACCTATGACTTTCCAAACAGATTCCATTATGATCTATAAACAGGATGTTTGTTGGAAGACTGCAATATAGGTGAGAAAATACCACATTTGAAAGACCTAAATGTATAAATCCTGAAATGATAGTATATTGCCTATATGATAACTCAACATGTTAACCTTAACAATGAATCTGACCTGTTAAATTGCTTACACAAAACTAGCTTGAAAACTTGTCATCATAGTAGATTTGTGAAATAACAAGGATATAATCCCCTATATAAGAATTATGGATAATCTTGCAAAGATTTAAATAGCATTTATTTATTCTGGATGCCCCAATCAAAGAGAAGCCAATATTTGAAATATGTTACTGAAAGTATCTATGATTTACATATGTGTGCAAAATACCAAGTTAATTAAGTTGCAAAACTTAGTTTTATTCAAACTAAAAAGGATCTAAATTTATGATTATGATTTGTAATTTATTATTACTATTATTATTTTTTCTTTGACTATAGTTGTTAAGCACAGACACAATTATACATTTCTATACGGATGAACACAAACCCTTTTATTTTGCAAACTTGGGGAAAATTAAACTTTTTTTTTAAATCTAACAGAGAGAGAAGAATTGTAAAAAAAAAAAAAATCTTTCTCATTCTCAGAAAATATAAATTTAATGGTGGGAAACCTAGTCACAAGCAACTCTGTGTAAACTCCCATGACAATATGAATATTGGTTTTCATTGCCATTATATTAATAATCTATAATAATACAGTATGTATTAATATTAGAATATTTCGTAAATGCCTTAAAGGTAAGTAAAAAACAGATGTTTTCAAACTTTAAATGTTTACCTTTTAAATAAAACCAGTTAAAATAGGTATATATTTAATTGGTAAAAAGTATTTTCATATTTGATGATCAGTGTTATTCTTGCCAAAATTAGTTCCAAAACCAACAACTATGGTCCTTGAACATTCAAAAATGAAAAGTATTATATACAGTTCTAATTCCTAAAGAACTCGCCCATCCCTGATATATTTGTCAACATATATGTTAGTTATTACTAAAACAATGAAGTGGTAATTTTAAAATAAATATTTTTTGAATGTGGCAGTTCAAATTTTATTAACAGTATTGTAGTATGAATTTAACACCTGTGACACGATATTAATATCTGATTAACTAATGAAAGTATTGCTATTTTTAAAAAAAGACTATTATCTTAATTCCCAGTTTGTGTATGTGTATACATCTTTTCTCCAAGGTATACATTTATGAAAAGATAATTACATACGCGCTATTACTGTTTTATGCATCTGAGTGCATTATGCTTAACTAGTGCTAAAAATGAAAACAAGGGAAAAAATTTAATGTAATCTAGAAAACTTCAAATACGTCTGGAAGGATGGCTGTCCAATCTTGAAAGTGACTCCAGTTTTAAGTAGATTTCACACTATTTAAATACAAAGGAAAATACTTTCGCTATGAATCTTTAACCAACCAAAATGGATTTGGATTACAGTAAATGATAAAACTACCGACATAGTTATTATTATCGCAAGAATTAATTGTAATTTACATAAAAACTAATATGTTATCTGGATTAATCATCAGTATCATTTTAAAGTTATATAATATAAAAAAGTTTCACTAGTCAATCTGTCTCCATTATATAATTAGTGTGTCAATATATATATACAGCCAGATATACACAGACATGAACCCTTTTTCTTCCTGTTCCTCAGAGCATTGTACGCTATTATGTTTATTAATAATTTGATATTCAATGTGAGGTCTTACATCTAAATATTTACAGGTGCATTTCTTTTGAAGCACTGTTCATCCTATTATATTATATATTCACCTATTTAATATATAGATTGTAAATTAGTGGAAAATTTATTACAGTTTCAGTTAGCATATTTAATTCAGAGATGCATCAAATTGGTGTCTGTGTATACATATACCATTCTATGTATATACTAATACATGTGGCGTTTTGTGCTTATAAAAACTTGCAAATCTTGTCTAGGTATGCTTATATATACACACAGGATGCATTATTAAGATAATTGTACTCTTTCACTTTTTATAATTATGTTCACATTATAGTAGTGAACAATATTACCCACCTGGGGCTGAAATATGAACCAATGTTGAAAATTATCAAACATAAATAAAATACACCCTATTCATGACCTCTACCAAGTAAAAAAAATTACATATGTATTTATCCATTCTTAACTGGAATAAAAATTAAAAATGTAAAACTTATCAAGAGGTAATAGATTTTTGCTTTGCAATACATTTTTAAGACCGATTTTATTTTAATATATACTTGATGACATACACACACATACTATGCTCATATGTTACTACCAAAAAATATTTCACTTTTTATAATAATGTTAAAAAATATTTAACTTCCTATAATAATGTTAAAAATTATTTGGAAACATATGTAATTTGGGTAATTATGAATGAATGGCTCAGTATATTGGTTAGGATACTTACCTGTAAAATCCATGATCAGGTTTAAGTTCAGGTCAGATACACCTGAAAATGTTGTCAGATCATAAGCAAACTTAAGACTTTTTCTTTCAGGTACAAGATTCATCTCTAACCCAGTTAGCTATCTAATGGTGGCCAATTAATGAGTCGTAGCTATATACTACTGAAGAAGTAAAGACCCTGGATTAGTCTGAATTAATTATATCGTTTGTCCAATGATTGAAAAAATGTAATTTTAATATATGGCCATCAATATTGGTGTCAGGAGGGGGAAATAAAAAGAGGTTATCTTAATATTATTTAAATACTAACAAACATTTCATTAAAAATAATTCACTTTTTTTAAAGCATATATATTTCTGGACTGCTTATTTTGAGCACCTGGTGATAATTTTAATCAAATGTCAGTATATTATGCCATCACTTCAACATCTTCGTATATACTCGTTCCTATCCAAACATTTGTTCAGTAGTTTTAGCTTTTCAATCTAATGGTGGGTAAAAATAACACTACTGGATCATCATGGAAGATGGAGATTTTATTTCCAATTATCATATTAACACTAACTGATTAGGATTTAAAAACTGATGGTGATGATAATAATAAAATCTATATAGCATAAGCATTCTTTCTTTAGCTAAATTTTGATTTAAGAGAAGAAAAAACAATTTAATCTCCAAATAGTAAAAAATCAAACAAAATATTAAAATATATATATTTGTAAAATCTGTAATATATATATATATATTACTGTTGCTGTTAAAAGTCACTGCTGTGTGCTTATGAAATTCAATTATAAGAGTAAACACTTTATCAATATATCCTGAAAATAGAATAATCCTTAAATAATAAGTCCAGCAGCAAAACTAAATGGCTCAGGTGTTAAAAGTTATTAAATCAACCTGAAAAAGAGACTTAAGGAAGGGAAGAGCTTATGTAATAATGGTTAACACACCAATAATAACCTTGACTTGAGATTGAACTCTTAGAAATTTTTCAGGTCACAAATAGTTTAGGATTTTTCTTTCAAATAACTGGTCTCTAAATAACCCAGCTAGCTATCCAATAATGATCAATAAATGATATTAGTTAATATCAACTAGAGGGTAAAGATACCAGATTAATTTGCATTAGTTATAAATGCTGATGCATTAACTGTGAAAAATGGAAAAAAGTAGATGTAATAAAATGTGGTTTTCATTACTAGTAAAAAAAAAAAAGGGGGAGGGGTCATACTTCTATGGAAACCCATTTTATTATTTCTTTTTTTTTACCTTTTCTTAATTTGGCTAAATCAGGGGTCCCTAACCCTATGTTCGCGGGCACATGGCGCCTGCAGACGATTTTACGTGTGCCCGCCACTATCCGAACACAATAAAAAATTATTTATTTGATACAAATAAATTTAATTTTTAAAATTGCTTATAAATTATTATATTGTAATCAAATGTTAAAATTTTATTTTTGAAATAAATATTTTTTTGTTCATTATGTGTATTATTAACAATATCCAACTACAAATTTACATTGAAAAAATAAATGGTGCCTGCCACCTGGCTGGTATTATAGAATGTGCTCTTAAGTGCAAAAAGGTTGGGGACCGCTGGGCTAAATGAATGAAATCTGATGAAATGATTAACCAAACTGATAATGAACAATAACATTTAATCTCCCAATTAACTAATTATGAGATATTATTTAAAAATATTCAGTTGCTCTTTTGGAGTGAAATACAATAAAACCATTGTATCTGTATCATTTGAATTCAATCCTTTATGTCTGATATTGAAATCCAAGGATAATAATATAACCTAAATTATTATAAAGTAATATTTATTAAGGCTATAACTTTAAGACTATGCGCCTGAAAAAACGAAAGTAGGGACCTCTGCAAATCTTTAACACAAGATTTATTTAAAAGACAAATAAATCTTGTGTTAAAGATTTGCAGAGGTCCCTACTATCATTTTTTCAGGTGCATAGTCTTAAGGTTAGAGCCTTAATAAATATTACTTTAAGTAATGAGTATGCGCTTTATAAATATAATTATCGCAATTCTAAATTATTATATATATATTTTTTAATTAACTTTGATTTTGGTATAAAACCCCTCCATTTGCTTATGTATGCCTTGGATTATAACGTTATTGCAGCAGAATATTGTACTACTCTTTATTTAAGTTCGAACAGCTACCAAGGGATCAACAGGAGACTAAATTTTGTAGTTTGGTGTAACAGGATATAGAATATTGATAAACCTATCAACATATGTGATAAAAATTTATATTCTACAATAGAATGACTTACATTAGAACAAAAGATCTTAGTTCAATAACTGAAGGAGGGAAAAAACAAAGAGGTGGAATAGGGGATCTATACAAAGGTTGTTAGCCTTTTACAAAAATAATCATTATATATATATGTTGTGCCATTACAATTTAATCATTAGCTAAATTTGCAGTAATGTGCATGTAAGAAAATGTAAAACCAAAATCATCATCACATTTTTATATAACAATAAATGAAGTTGTAGGGCATCCAAGTTTAAACCTTACAAGATCCAGTTTTAAAAGCTTTAGACAGAAAGAGAATGGGTCAACAATTATATTCTTTATTTGTTTGTGTGTTGATAGAAAGGTAATACACACATTTAAACTATTCAATATTTAATTTTTCTGTTAAAAAGCAATGTTATAACGCATATGTATAGGCAGTGTGTGTTATAAAAGCTATTTAGTTAGCCATCATTAAATTTCAGATATTTAACTTTCTTTAAAACTAACCTATGCTTGATCAATTCTAATGTCTTATTCTATACCTCTATTTTGCTTTTCTATAATTGTAATTGGGATTTAAAAGTTACAGATTTAATTTTAAATATTGGGGTTATAATTACTAAGCTGGCAATTAGATTATTGTAATGACAGTTTATGAATGATTTGAAATGATAAAGTATGTGTGTACATTACATACAGAAATTTACATTTATTATATATTGAAAGGAAGAAGGGTTAAATCTGTCAAATTATTTTTTTTGCAATTTTATGTTAAAAGAAAAAAAATCTGTTGAATCAGATATCTATTTTTGTAACAATTCTGTTTTTGTAAATGATTGTTTGTCATTTTGGAAGCTTAAGCTTGGTGGGAACTCTAATTTTGAAATTGTCTCATCCTAAGATTAAAGGAAAGAAATTCCAATTTTAGATATTACAGATATACGTGAAAAAGGAAAAAGGATTAAGTCTATTTTTTTTTAAGACAAAAGTGTCTGAAAACCAGGTGTGTGATTTTTTTGAGTTGGTCAAAAATAGCAATTCATACTATCACTCTAATTGGGTGAGTTGACTCAAAAAACGGATATAAAAGCAGTCTGGAAAATCAGTTGAGCTAATAGATTATTGTTATTATAATATATTGTGAGAGAGATTTTTTAAAAATTATTGAAACTAAAGCAGACAAACATTTGTAGTTCTGCTAGATAATTTTTTTATGAAGTTTTGAATGTTGAAAATATAAGAAATGACGGGGTAGAAAAATTATATATGTGTCCCATCAAGACCTGACCGTCGCGGAGCCGCAGATCATATAGGGAAGAAAAAATGTCATGTCTGGAAAATAATATTCTACACCTTTCAACTGACTGAGAGATAAAATGTTTTAAATAGAAGGAAGAAAACATTCACCTGCATTCGAAGGAGATCAGAAAGATGAAATAATCTACTGATAAATATTAATCATCGAATCCAATTAATTGTTCCAGTAACTGAGTTTGAACCCCAGAAAAATTACAATGGGAAAAGAACTGCTGTATTTCATCCACGACCAGAATCATGCTGAACGGAAAAATTTAAAGTCAGTATGAAAATTTCTAAATTGTCCACTAAAGCAAATAACCGTATTTGAATCATCATCATCAAATAGTTATACACCTCAAGAAAGAGATTGTTCCAAAGTAAAATGGAAATGGTAGCTGCAGAAATATAGACATTATACAAGATAAGTTTGACTCATTAGAAGTCGCTACAAAGAACTGGTTTTATAAAAAAAAAAATTTGATATATTTTCTTTATTATAGCAGAGTCTTAATAAAATTTTAGCAATAAAGTGGTATATTTTATTTAAAGAACTTTTAAAGACTATTCAGATCGATTAAAACCAAGAATGTCTTACTAATAATAACTTTGAGCTTCATAAATGATCTTGAATGTATCAAAATTATTTGTTTATTAATTTACAGTTATGAAATATTAATGTGTAAAATAATTTTTTGTATTATTATTTTGGTTTTAAATAATATTTTGTTATTATGGGATAAAACACACACCAACATAATAATATTTTTCCATGTGTATAATTGTGTGCGAATGTAAAGTAATAAGCAGTATTAAAATATTAAATTATTTTGTTTTAAGAAAGTATAGGTTTCAGCTTAGAAGGGAGGGGGAGAAATGATTTAAAACTTGTTTGTAAAACTTGCTTTCCAATTTTACTAACATTTATTTTTATTCATTCTGCTTACATGTTAGATTATAAGGTATGTGTGCCAATGCGTGAATATTTTTTTTTACAAAATACTTTTCTTGTGAATGGAACATTTTAACCAATCGATTATCCAATTTAATACAATATACTTTTGAAATACATTTACGTGAAAGGAGGAAGAATTTAAAATTTAATGTTATGATTTTAAAACAGTCGATTATGATTATTGTTGTTATTGTTAATATAAATTTTCATGTAAATATAGAAATTTTTATGTATATGTTAGAAATGCAGTAATAAATATTAGTTTATGTTATTAAACGAGGTGTATATATTTCAATAAGAGTAGTCTTTATCAAGTGTGATCATTCATCATCAATGGTTGAATATTAGTTGTTTAAGATATGATTAAATATGCTAAGATTAACAATAATTACGAATTTCTTTATAAAAATTAGATTTTATGTTTAGGCTTAGTCCTAAAGCTGTGGTTGAAACCATTGTCATTATCGTTATCATTATCATCATCATCATCATCAACGTTTTAATTAATGAGCTGTTTAAATGTTTAAAGGCCATAAATAAATATTGATTTCATAGTATTTAGTGATTTCTTAGTATTATTATAACCACCATCCCCTCATCTATTTCATGCAAGGATGAGTGAATTGCCATCTTAAATCAATAGTAATCTGAGCTAGTAAAACTTATAAAAAAATATTGAAACACATTTGTTATGCTAAGATCTAAGAAATAATTTATGTCTAATGAATTCCACTTCAGTTTAAAGATGTTTTATGTTACCTAGGTGTTTACTTAAATATTAGTGCATACAGTGTTATGGGTCTAAAATCAAAATCATACATTTTGTAAGAAATAAAGTACCAAAAGGGATTCAAACCCAGTACATGTGAAAAGGTTATTAGATATAACTGTGTCTAGATTCAGATAATCTAGTGGCGCCCTGATAGACCATATTCACTTGTTGTTCACTTAGACATGCACTTAACATCAAACCAAGAAATGAAAGTGGATAAAATCTACAGTCTATATCTGAGAAACTTCTGAGTTACTAGTGTACTCACTCACTTGATTTTCATATACCTGAGTTATAATAGTTGTTATTAATAATTTGTTTATAATTATTGATATTGTGATATCTTGAGAAATCTAATTATAGAAATATGTCTAATTTATTCCTACTCATCATTTTAATATTTATGACCTTGTGGCTATATAGCTACTATCCAGGAGTATGTTTCATTTAATCCAATGACCCTTAATATGATTGATAACTCAGTCGGATCTCTTTGTTTAATAGCCACTACTCAGGTTAAATAATTCTTTTCTCTTTCATATAAAATAAAAGCTACAATTTCTTTTCGTTTATTAAGATAAATATTTATATTTGAATCTTTTCATAATTATTTAATATTTGGATTTTGACAAATCCAATGATATTTTAATATACAATTGAATTTCTCTTTAATATGTTACAATATTTCTCTTTGATTACTTTATTTTAATTACAATGGACTCTTTGATTACTTTAATTAGTTACAATATACATGCACAATATATTTATATGACATAAATGTCATTTTATTCAAAATATTTTCATATTGGCAGATATATCTATTCTTGGATGAATAAGTTTCATATTTAAAACTATACAAAATATCAGGAAACAATTTTTATTACCTTACAGATGTTTATATTTACTTTTTAAATCTCTATAAAAATAAAGTTTATATTTTTAAGTAGGGTGTGCTAATAGATTTTTTTAAAAAAACTAGATTCTGTATCTGATAGAGGGCTAATTAAGTAGAAATGTTAATTAAATATTTAGTTATTTTAAATTCTACTGATTTGGCAATAATTGGTAATAATAAAAATAGATTAAGTTAAAAAACTTATTCTGATTTATAATGATTCTCATTTTAGCAAAAATTTTATACTGGATTTTTTTATCCAGACAGTCAAGTTTGAGATTTCTAGAAATTAAATTTGTGTTTTTTTTCCCCCTGGTGAAAATTTTCTGAAACTTTTTTTATTATAGCTTTAAAATCTAGGCATATTTATTTTTTAATATTTTAAATACAAAAAAAATTCAAAAGATGGCTGGAAAATTGAATAGGCAGTCTATCAAAACATCTCAAGCTCTGGGATGATGAGTCCCCATTATATATTTTGAACTCTCAAACTTTGCGAGATTACTTCGAGAAAATATTACAATCATCAAGAAAATATTACAATGGTCTAAAAACTTGATTTTTTGGGAAGGTTATGATTATATTTGTATCATAATTGTATGATAATTATTAAATATCAAAAATAAATGTTATCACATATTTATTTTTTACAGAAATGTTTTATTTTTAAATATAAAAGAATATTTTCTTCTGAATATTGTTACTATAGAGACTACAGTCGCAGAAAACACAGCAGTCTAGAAACGAGGTCACTCAACAGATTGTTATAATATTTAGCAATATTGTAAAAATTACGGAAAATTTTTAAACTTTTAAAGCAGAAATTGATAGATTTAGTAGTTATTAAAAATAATTCATTCAGATTTTTAAAACAAACATCAAATAAAAAAGATTTTGTTCATTTTGCAAATTGAATCAGCTCTACCTGAAATTTGATGATATGACAGTGTTTTATTTTGATTAAAATTTATTTAATTTCTAAACAAAAATATCTATCAAATGAGATCAAATTTATTATATTCTGATAAATAGTAAATTAATATTAAAATGAAAGTTGAAAGCTTAAATCTAGAGAGAACAAAAAAATCTGTCAGAATTTTAGAGGGAAATGAGTTACCTTGCTGATCTGTCTTCTGAAGAGAGAACAAGTAGCTAAAGATAAAGACTGCTGAAAAATTTCATTATCAAAGATTGTATTAGATATACCAGCTTTTTAGTAATGGCTAGTCTTGAACTTTGCCAGTTATTTACTGCTAACTTTGATTCTTGAATAGTAATATTAATGTCTACTACTGAGATTTACTAGTTTTATTTTGTAAATCTCAGCGTATTAACTCTTTTCATGAAAATATGTAATTCTAAAGCACTATTGACTTTGAGTACAGATGAAAAGATATAAATTATTAAACATAAACTAATTAAATGCACTGGCAGAAGCATAGTGCTGAATAAAGTTATGCAGTACAGGTAAGCTTATATAATTGATATATGTAAATGAGGCACAATATGCAAATAAGACAATTAGATATTACATTTTTGGACAATGTTTGCTGAAAGCTGGCTCAGTGCAATTAATTAGTTTGTTTAATAATTTATAACTTTTCATCTGAACTCGAAGTCAATGAGTGCTTTAGGATTAGTTTCATTTTGTTAACATTCTTCCCAAATTGAAAGATATCATCATTAACTACACTAGGCTAATGCTCTTTTTATTTTGTAATATTATAACAGAGAAATTTCAGCAGCAAATGCTAAAACAATTTTTAACCCTCCCCCTTTCTGATTTCTCTAATTTAACCACTCTCTATTTAATACAGCCAAATTTCATACTAGGAATATAATTGATTCCAGAAACACATTCACTTAATTTTTTTCAATCATAAATCGATATGCTTGCATTTTAAAAATAAATCATTCAACATCCATAGCCAAGAACAAAATTATTATCCAACACAAACATTTAAATAGAAAAAATTAAATATAAATGGGATATAAAACATGTGAATGAATTACATTACATTTGATTTTAATAAAACTTTAGCATAATAAGTTTCTATTAAATTTTTTAAAATTTGTGATAATCTGCTAAATATGATAAATAAACCCACAATTGAATTTATGTTACAAACAATTGCAGTGTGACAAAAATGACTGGCATTCTACATTTTGCATGTGTGTTATATTACCTAATAGTGTTAATCATAACACCACTTGATGATAGATGATTTAGACTTTTAGTATAAACTCTCCCCAATAGTTTTTGTGCTCTCTTGGGCATTTCGCTTTCTAATATCCTACTTTAATTACTGCAAATATTCTCTCAATTTTTTGACCTTGTTTTATTAATGCTGCTAAATAATCTAAAAATTAAAATATCACATTTTCCTTTTTTTTAATATTTCATTCCAATATCAGCCTTTCAAGCTAATTGAGCATGCGCCTTTTGAGAGTGTGAAATAAATGAATACTCTCCTCTTCAATCCAAGATATAGTATTTATGCAGGAATAAAAGGAATTCCTCTTATTCCTACGACTCAAATTCTTTTATATGATCAAATCTGAAGAACTGTTGAAGAGAGCGTGAGTAGATGCTCATATAAAAGAATTTGAGTCGTAGGAATAAGAGGGATTCTTTTTATTCCTGCATAAATACTATATCTTGGATTGAAGAGGAGAGTATTCATTTATTTAACACTCTCAAAAGGCATGTGCTCAATTAGCTTGAAAGGCTGATATTGGAATGAAATATAATTGCAAGCACGGCGCTAGATAAAATATTTGCTTTTTTTTAATAGAAACTCCATAACAAATAAATAAACAAGTCATTTGTGTTTTCCTGATGTCTTATGTTTACCTAGCAGCACACTTGCTAAAATGTATTTCTCAAATCATTTACATAGATCACCCCCCCCCCAATTCTTTTATTTAAATTTTAATTAATCCATAAAAATATATATTTCTGATATTAAATAATACATCAAATACTGTAAATAAACATTTAGTATCTTCTTTTCATCTACTAAATTTCTCAGCCAATGCAAAATGACCATTTGCAATTAGCTGTCCCAAACTACATAAGAATTAAAAATCTAGAGAGTTTGCAAGCAAAGGAGAAACCCATTACAATCCTGGTATACAAACAACCTCATTTATATATGGCAATTTTAACTTTCACAGAATTCATTTCTTACTCATATTATAGCCCATGCAACTGAAAAATTTTATGTCAAATATAATGAATAAGAAATAGATTATCCCATAAAAGTCAGAATTAGGCCAATTATATATGAAGCTGAGTTTACATATGGATTGTAATGGGTTTCACACTTGTCTGCAAACTTATTAAATTTGTTAAATCCTTATAAAAATTTGGGACAGCTAAGGTAAATAGTCATTTTGAATTGGCTCAGCAATCTGTAAGTAAATGAGTGCTGAAATATATCAATGTTTGGCTCATTAGTCAAGACCAGAAATAACATATAATGTTGGAAAATAATACTGTATTTATTATACTACAAATACTGTATATAATGGAAAATTCTTTATTTGTATGAGTTTAAAAATTGTAAGAAATAGACTTCCCTATGAAAGTTAGAACTAGGTCATATAAAAATGAGGTTAGATCTACATCCGGATTATAATGGTGCAAACTTTCTAGATCTATTAATTCCTTATATACATCTGGAAAAAGTAATGAAAATTGTCATTTTGTATTGATTGAGCAATTCAATATGTAAAGAATAACTGAACTGTTCATGACATCATTAGGTTCATTAGTCACAAGTAGTAATGACATAAAATATTAACTCCCCTCTTCCCCACTACATTTATGATATTCTATTTAAATATGTTATATAGTAAGCTGTGTGCATTTACTATTACATTACATACACTGATTTTTCATTAATATTATGAGATTGTTAAAAATGAGACACCATCATTATCCTCAAAATATTTAATTATAATTTCACAATAATTTGTACAGTATTTCAATCAGGGTAATTTACAGATTTCATTTCCTATTTTCCAACAAGATTAACTAATGAATGTTTCAAACCATCCAAAATGCAAGAAATAGATGGTCCATCTATTCTTTTTTTTTTTTTTTTATCAAGAACTTTATTACACATATTTTAAATTTACTTATACAAACAATGAATAAATACATTAGTGCTTAGGTGAATAGGATTCTTATTTACACGTTAATCATAATAATTTTAAAAGATGCAAGATTGCATGAGTCCTCATTGATTTTCTAACTCATGTTAATCAGGTTCCATGTTGTCCAGAAGGCAAGCTGCGGTGCAATTCACTCATCCCTGTCCCTCATTGTCCTTAGTTTGCGTATAAGAGTTTGCAGAGAGTCAGTGACAGATGGATTATACAGCATTTCACAACGGGCAAGCCAGTAATTATATGCCAAAAAGGTGGCACTTCTAACCACCGCAAATTCACCATCTACAATGCCAGCCGTGAGTGTGGAGATTAAAGATTGTTTCAAATTGTTTACTGATTGGATCAGGTTTCTACATCCTTACAATAATAGACATTGGTTGAAGATGTAATTGTATCATCCTCCCAGTAACACAGTGGGCAGGCCAGGTCCAGGGAAGAGAATCCCCTGCAGGCCACAAGAAAATAACATGTGGGAAGGGCATCTAAGTTGAATTTGACAAAGAAGTCAAAGAACTTTGGCTCTAGATTCCAGTGCTTGAATTTTTTTTATTAAACAATGATTAGTAATGTTGAGGCTTGTTGGACTGGGAGAGATAGGACTGTTAATGAGCTGGTAAGCCTCTCAATACTTGATCTTAAAGTGGGGGTGTAGTTATTTTGGAAATATCCACAACCATTACAGCTAGCCAGCTTTTATCTGGAGGTGGCGGAGTGTCAGTGGGGTTGATCAGGATGAATGGTGCTGCTTGCGGGAATAATAATCCTAACTTGCATATTAAGTTGTAGGAGCACTGAAACTGAAGAGAAGGCAGTGAGTAAAGTGATAGACCATTCCATTTGGAGTGCCTCTGTGTGTTTCGGAGACTAATGGCAATGGCATTGTCCTTCCACAATAGCCACATGCACAGGGAGTTTATTTTGTCAATAAATTTGTTTGTAAATTTTATGAAAGGCATGAAGTAAGCTATCCTGGGGAAAACCAGCATATTCATTAAGGAGGTTTTAGCATATAGTGAAGTATATATCTTTGATAGAAAGTTGATCTTGCTTATAAATGTATGGAGTCCTGAACAATCTTCCTCATAGCCAAAGGGAAAAGACTGATTGGTAGCCAGAGAAATTTCTGAGGCTTTGCAGAAAATGGTGAAGATATGGGCTTCCCCAAGAACAGTCTCGATGCAGCAGATTTATTTAAATTAATATATATATATTTGCAAACATAGCATTGCTTTCTCAATATGCTTTTTTTTTTTAGTTCCTTTGGAATTATCAAATGTGCTTACATCACAAAGATATACCCTAAACTTTACATCTGTAGTTGTATTACCCCTCTCATTGCAAATGGAGATGACTGTCCATATTTTAATGGAGTATGATAGTATTAAAACTGTGAAGCAACCAGATAAAAAATTCAATGTTGTTTTTTAACTCAAAATATTTTTTTGTATACAAAGATATCAATCTGCAATTCATATAATTAATTTAAATTGTTGTATGAATTTGTTTCAGTTTAAGAAAAACTAAGTAAAAGTAGCTTTAATAATATGAGTGATAAGCATCAGTAGATTTAACCACGAAATATGAAATTAGTTTGAGATTTGTCGTTATAAAAACGATAAGGAAATCTTCAATTTGTTTGCCATAGAAATCTTGGTGCAAAAATTATTTCTTTCATTAATATATATAAACATACAGTAAGGTTCAACAATATTCTATATAATTAACAAAAATCGAATGGTTTATCATTTGGGATTCATAAAATGTTTGAGTACCTAAAGTGAATGAGTATGAGTTGCTATCAATGGATCTTCAACTCTAAAGTCTGCTTTGCACTAAAGTATGCAAGGCTATCTATTATATATATATTGTATTATAAAATGGAAATAAATATAACTCATGACATTTTTTTCCCATATAAATAATATCAAATTAAGATTAAACAATATATAAGCTTCTTTCGGCAATATTTTATTATCCTCCTCAGTGTAATATATATGTTATGAACATTAACACAATATTATATATAGTGACATCTAGATTTTGTTCCCTAAATTACAATTTTTTTAATGTCTATTATATAGATACATATATAATGAAAAAATACAAAAATAACGTTGTGAAATGGTTTTCGCCTCTGAGACACAAATTGTTTTTTTCCCTTTTTGTAACTTACACATGGCTGATTACACTTTTGGTGATATCTACCAGAATCATATTAAGCAATTATAAACATATTAACAAGCTAAATATAATGAAATAGTATCTTTTCTACTTAGTTTGCATATTATTTATCATAAATTGGATCTGTATAAAAATGCTATTTCTTTATGACCACATATATGTTTGATATATGTGCAGACAACTAAATGAAGTATACTAATCATAACGAATAGAGAGAATCTTACAAAAATCTATGTACATACATGCATTACATATTTATTCATTCATGCTTAAATGACCAATTGTTAATTAATTGTATGGATATTTTGTGTATATTCATACCTTTTTCTTATTACATTTAATACAATTAGTCTCAGATTTTTCTTCTAATAGTTTTTATATATTAAATGTACAATATTTACTGATTTCATGAGTATTAATGTGTAATAAGAAATGTGGACTTAATCAGTGAAGTATTGAATAGCTTCATGCTCTCAGATCTAACTGCTTCAGCTTCACCTATTTATATAGAAAGTAGGTTGAAGTAAAGAAGGGTTCCCATCTTTTCTTCCAAAACATAAGCTTGTGGTTAAGACATGTAGAGGTCCCTACTATCGCATTCTTACGCACACATTCTTAAGGTTACAGTCTTAGTAAATAATATTTACTGTTTTACAATCTTTTTCAAATTTAATTATTCACATATAGTTAATATGGCAACAAAAATCTACTAACAAGCAATAACAACTGATCATTTTTTCTATTTTGCCTTTAACACTATGATTGGGTAAACCATTAATTATATAGAGAGAATCAGAGACATAAAAGACGCTTGCGATGGAAATTTCAATGTATTAAGCATTAATAATTTTATAAACATTTATTAAATTAAATTATTAATTTATCAATATATGAATATATTTATTTTGAAATTGTTAAGTAAACAATTAATTCCTCATTCTCACAGTGTACACTACTAATATACATACACTTTTTAACTTTTATCAATGCATCCCTCATATCAAGTCCACATATTACAACCATTCACCGGTGCAAAGAAGTCAGACCACCGTCTTTCAAAGCACATATTTCATAAACAACCTTTTTTTCTTCATGTGTCAAAGCGTCGGCCGGGAAGCGAACATGGGACAACTGCTTGTAAGAAAGCTGTGCTAACCACTTGGCCACCAATGCTCAAATTCATAACCTTTATTCTTTAATTTAATAGAAATATCAAACATTTGGATCTCTATGCCCACACACTTTTACACAAGATGGGGATTAGTTTCTATTCGTTTTTAATATCTTGTGGGTCATGATTGTTCACCTTTCCATAAAAATTTAAAAATGTAAACCGTCTCTATCTTGCATGAATAGTGAGAAGATACGGAAGCTATCAGATGAGCATGAATATTCAGGTATTTGATATCTCTATTTTATCTTAAAAAGATAAAGTTGTTTGTGGAATGCATGCACTGTGAGATAGTTTCTGCACTGGTGGATGCTTTTGATCATGATAGAGCTGAGATGCCGGAGGAAGTGATAAAAATCAAAAAATCTTTGAAAAAACATACACATAAGTTTATGTAAAAGTTGGATAAACTTTAAAAAGCTTACTAGAAAAAAAAGGTCTTTCCAGCATTCATTTATAAAAATAAAACAAAGTGGGGAAAAACAACAAACACTTCAATTCTAGATGATAAGAATATACAGTATATTTAAGTTTATAAAAGTACAGTTAGTTGCTCTAGAATACAAATTGAGTTACAATAGTTCTATACAAATAACTAAATTGAGAGTGATTTCTTTTTTTACTTTACTTAGATAAGAAATGATTCAGGAACGTTTATTTCTACCTCTGTATCATTGCATTAATCAATGCAGGGCTTATATATACAGTATATATCAAAGTGAAGATTTTCACAGTAAAAATGTAAATTTTGGGTGGCATATTTATCTGTTAATATTTCCATTAAATTGATGATGAATCTCATCTGTCATTATCTGGGCAATAGACATAATTCAAGTGTTGCATAAATGTTCAAAAATAGAAAATCTTACACATACCCTTAGAAATATTTCTATTATAAAAATGGAGGGTATTTATAACAAACACTATGGTTAGGATGACAGTAAATTATAAAATCTAATATACATATATTTATTAGATATTTTAATTAGGGATAGTGATATGTATATTTGCCAATTTGTATATAAAGTTGCTAGACCAGAATTGGTTCAGCCTTGCATGGTGTGTGATTAAATGTTACATTACCAATATGGCAGTGAGAAGATTCTTATACCAAAAGGCCACCTGGTGAGGCTGGTGTGGGGTCAGTTTACATACTTAACAGCTTATACTGACCATGCAAAAGAGTGCATTAAGGATTATTTATTATATATACACAATCAAATAAACTAATATCTATATAAGTACACTCATAAATAAGTATAAAAAGAAAAATATTGCTACAGATTTAAAACATCTAAGATGTCATTTTAAAATTGCAAAGAATTATATTTACTGAGGAATTCTAAACACAATAATTTTTTTTTTTTTTTAAGAAAAATCTAAGTCAACAATTACTACCATTTAAAGTGGACTAATGTTGCTCTTAATGCGATTCAACAATTTGGCAGTAAATAAACAAACAATCGTTACTCACAGGGTAAAGAAAACTCAAATGGCAAATTGAAACAACAATTCAATAAATCACTAGTTTATTGAATTGATATTCAATCTAGAAACCTGTATCTCTTCAATCTGTCTACATGTGCATTTGAATGCTGAATTAAATCATTATTACACAGTAAATGCTGCATCTTTAACTAACCGGGAAGAAAATTTTGTAATTAAATTCATACAGTAATAATTAAAATTTAAAAAGGAGGTTAAAGAGCTAACACGGAATAGCAAAGTGAAATATACAGAAATAAACAAAAAAAAAATGGCATACATATGCAGAAAGCACTCTTCATCCAGATCACAATCAAGAATGGTATCTTTGCCAACATTAGACTGGCATTTTTTTTTACCTTTGCTGTGTGGATCACCAGATGCAAATACATCTTCGATCGCGCATCTTCCAGTGTCTGCGACGCCTATACAAAGGTTTTCATTCGTTCCAAAGAACGTGATCAGCTTTTGGCTCCAGACTGGCTGGTTACCATCAAAACTGGAACAAAGTTGCACTACCAGAAGGTTAATCAAGCTCCAGTCTCTCAGAAAGCAATTGTTGAAGATATCAACATGAACTTGCTACTTCAGAGTATACAAGTCATTATAATGTAAACTTAACAGTCTTGTCTTAAAAGATTTTAATAAATTCTATTTTTTATAATAAAAAAAAAAATAGTTTGCTCCACAAAATTATTGAATAAACAATAAGTTTTAAAAATACTCCCTAGGATTATCCATAAGACTTTTTAAAACTCTTCTTTAAAAAAAAAAAAAATAGATAAAATTAATATCACTAGTATAGAATGTGCTTTTTGTAAGGAAATAATATTGTTACTAATATCCCATAGCTTTCTTATATGCTTCCAAAAATCAATAGCAATATCACGACTTCTCAATAAGTTTACTTCTTAGCCAAGGGATGAAACGAACTTACAATTGGGATAAAACCTGTCTAAAATACATAGAAACCACCTGGTTTTAAATCTATATAATTAGGAAAGCATGTTAATCTGGGTTCAAACTTAAAAGAATTTTTTTAAAAATTTCAGACTATTAGCTTGAAAAGTATAAAAAAATAAAATATGGCTTCCGGATACGTAAGTGCATTAGTTCTTAAATTGAATCTTAGTCCTCATTGATGAAGGCAAAAACAATATATCATTTGTTTTCCATTAATGTCTTTACAATAGATGAAGTGAATTACTACTCTTTATTATAGCATTGCTTAATATGGTTTCCAGTGATCGCTCAAGCTTATAATATCTTTACAGTCGGCGAAATGGACAGTCTTTTCTTTATAAAGTGGGCAAACAAAAATTCAGAAGTTATATATATATAACTTCAGATATATTATCTGATGAAGTGGAACATGCTTTCAGTAATATAGTTACTGGGAGAAGATAGTATAGTAAATGAAATGATTAAAACAAATGCTGCCAGAATAAGAGCATTGATATAACTATGTAGTGTATGTTCTCTGACAAAGGGCACATAATTAATTAAATTATTATTCACAACCAATTGGATCAATAGTGTCAGAGGACAAATCTTCAGTATAGCAGATATTATCAATAGAAAAAATCCCTTCAAAGTTGATAGCAGTTCCAATTGAATTTTTGAGTATCCCCAGTAAGTGTATATATGATAGAAGTCAATTTAATAATGAGCAAATTAATTATCAATAAGTTCTTGGATTAAATTACCATTTTTAAGTCATATTAAATGCTATCTAAAAATAAAAATAGTTAACTTCATTCTTAGTATACTATGCACCATGGACTTGTATAAATAATATATCAATAACAAACATTAATTATTTACAGAGTCCAAGATTTAAACTATTATCATACAATACATAAGCAATAAAAACACATAAGCAATAAAAAACAAGTCATGGACTGATTGATATTAAGTTGTTTAATCATTTTATAAAAGCCAAGTCATTCAGCAAAATATGTTTCGAGCCGTTTGATATCAACTTTCCCAATTGTCAGCCAAGTGAGCTAGTAAAATTAGTAATATCATACATGATGAGCTAACATATTTTGATATCGGAGATCAAATGAACAGACTTTGAATAACTCAAATAGCATACAATGGAGCGATCAATGATGGTGCAACCCAATATCCAATTAGTCTCAATTGGAAATACATCCATTTATAAAAATATTAGAAAACATATTGTTAGATGAACCACTGACATATACTGGCATTAAATTCATTAATACTTGTTGTCCAACTACAGTCTTCCTCAACAAGTTTCATAAATGGTCTTTTGGTACAATGTATAAGTTATATGGGTTAGAAGAAGAAACTTTTTTACACATCAATGATTATTATCCTTTCTTCAGTAATATTAAATCAAACCTAATACCCTCTCAAAAACTCATGAAACAAGATATTGGCATCAAGGTTCACGATTGGTGACAAAAAGCCAATAAGAGCTCCATTATCATTGCTAAGATTCATATGGTTATTAATATGCAAAGCAATATTTCAAAGCAGAGACCAGAGACTTATTCTGATAAACTAGTCCACAAATATTAGAATAAACAATTTTATAGAGATTTTAAATAATATATCAAAAAAAAAAAAAAATTAAGAATTAAATGTGGCCACAGAGAATTTTTAAGGCATGGGGATTCTTTATGACTTAAGTGAAATATAAACTAACTGCCACACAATCACTATTAACAGAACTGTCTTCTAATAATAAAAAAAAAAAATGATCAAGGAACAATATATATTAATGCCTTATTTAATGTAAGTTAAATGATAATGTAATTTCTGACATATAACTTGTATAAAATATACAGTGAAATAAACATGTCTTTAAAATAAATGAAATGAAATTAACAATGTACTGAATATGAATACCTATTGTATTTAGATTTCATAATTATAAAAAGGCATTTGATTTCATATATACATGTGACTGAGATTAACGCTGTGAAAAATCAGGAGATTAAAAATATTTACGATTGAAATTAAGACTATATATAAAATACTGCTTCACTGACAAACTTGTACAAAATTACTGAAAAATTCAAGATAGAGAGAAATGTGCAGCAGAATTTTCAATTTCTCCAAGTTTACTATAGTTTTTAGATTTACACAGGACCTTTGTTGGATCTCGAGATAAACAATGATCATCTAAACCATCACAGATTCAAAGATGCTATTATTCTTGTATCAACAAAAAATCTGCAAACTACAATAAGCCAATGAAAAGAAAGCCGGCAAATAAATTTCACTAAAACTAATGTTTAACAAATCTGTATTTCCTGAAAGCACTATAGACAAAAACAAGGTAATTGAAATAGTGAAACATATCTGGATTGCTTGATATCATTATCAGTCTTTATTAATCACATCTATATGATCCTTTCTTTATCTACCTTTTCAAATTTCTGTCTATTCATTGTAAGATGGCAGCAGAAATGCAAATTAGCAACAGGGCTTTTAAAATACTACCTGCCATTTTCTACACGATTTTCCTATCTGTTTATTATTTATATAATGCCAAAAATTAAGGTTTTTAGTTTCTAATCATTATTCAACATATTTAATCAAACAAATTGACTTCCTATATAACTTTGATAAAATTTCCCCTTTATCCCCTTTCCCGCCTTTTTTTTTTTTGTAAAATATTTTTCAATAAAAATTTTTGCATTCATCTAATTCTTACTAATTTTCAACTACATATTCCCATATTGTGTAACCTATGGATAGTGACACCTTAAAGGGTTGCTTAAAGGTTGTTGGGGGTTGTAAAAAAAATTTAAATTTTTTTTAAGTTTTGGATAATGATAAGGTTTTTTTTGTGTGTGTCAAAGTTTAATTTTTAAAAATATATAAAAATCACATGAAAATAAATTGGTTTTGTATATACCATAATTTTTTGTATAAGATTTGCTTCAAAAATTTCATTTCAAATCATATGTGCTTAATACTAAAATATTGGGAAATATAAATTTGTACATTAATTAAAGCTACTAGCATTTTATTATAAATACTTTTACATACTCATAATTTAGACATAATAAAACAATGAGACTTATCAAATTTTTGTCCAAGAGAGAGAGTCATGGTCAAAAAGGTAATGAATCATTGATATACTTTTAAACAATCTTTCAGCTTCAACTTAATTTTACAATCTTAAAATAATCTAATAAACATACATGTTTGCAAGTAGGGCCGAATTCAGGGAGGGCAGGTTCCAATTGGATATTTTTCATGGAGCTCCTCAAAATATGGCTTATATATATATAAATAAGTAATATTTATAAATAAATATACATTTTTTTAATTTTAAAAAAAAAAAAATTGAATAGTACAATAATTTAAACAAAATATATAATGTATATAGAAACAATCAGGGACGAAGTGTACATGTATTGAACGGAATGAATGCTTCCGTAGAAAAATTCATTAAAACTTTCAAAAGCTTTAATTAAAATTCAATTTAAAAAATTCATTTTCATTTTTTTTTTTACTAACAGTTGAATTATTTTATATATAATGGAATGGACTTCACTAACTCATTCTAACACAATTTTTGTGTAACACATATTAAATGCTATTTCGTAAAAATTGTTGTGGCAAGTGAAATAAAAACATAAAAAAAAGAACTGTGCTTCCATTCCTAAAAAAGTCATGCTTCGTCACTGGAAACAATATAAAACAATATTTAAAAATGACATTTTCTAGCTTTTTGCTTGGACAAATCTTTCCAAACTTCTCCATTCTCATTCATCTCAATCTAAATAAATAGTAACAGTTCACTCTGCCAATATAGTTTTTCCAAAAATAGCACAGCATTTATCTTTATTTTCTGCAACTGCACAAGTGTGCAGAAACGACTTGTAGTTAACACTATGAGACTATATATACTTTGTGCAGCAATAGCTGGTGGAAGCAGCGACTGATAATACAAGCTTATGTCCAAAATATTGTGACAGGACTCACAATGTAAAATAAAAATAATTGAATGTATAAATATTTCTAGCTATTGCAATTTTCCGTAACTTCATTTATTATATTACACTATAAATATGTCCTGTGAATGTTGAAAAAATGAGATAGAGTTTTTTTAAAAATATATTTTCTTAATACAATTTTTATTTAAACAAACTTCAACAATAACAGGACCTTCTTAAATGTAAGGTCTGACTGGCTTCTAACACTCCAATTGGCTGGTATCTGATCCTTTGTCTAGGATATCTAATTTAGTTTATAATCTAATATTTTCATTTTTCCAGATTATATTCACAGTTTGAAGATGTCATTCTTTTTCTAATTTATTATTAAATTTATTTTGGTTTTGGCATTCTAAATCAGTGGACATATTACTTCAAAGATGCACTAAAATCTTTTATACTATCTAATTCAGTTTTATCAATTTTGTTTTTTCTCATTTTCTTTTTCTCATCATTGTCTCTGATTTGGCCATGTTTATGTATAATCCATATCTCTACATCGCCACATATAGCATATTAATGTTGATTTTGACATTTCTTCATCTTATTCAATGATTATCAGGTCATATGATTATCTCTAATTCTCATTCCAAACACGGATGTTTTTATGCTCTTCTTGCTGATTTATTGTTTTTCAAATATCTAATGAAAACATTTGGTAAGATTGGATCTCCTTTCTTGCATTGTTTCTAAAGACAAATATATATATAAATTAATACACCAAACTTCTTTTTAAAACTTGATTTTTACGACTATTATAAAAATATAACTACACATCAACATTTCAACTATTTTCTAATAGTCTTTTTCAAGGCAAAATAAAAATGCAAATATATAATAATAAATATAAATATAGTATTTTTTAATTTTTGTATTTATTTGCAATATGTGATATTTATTATTATATATTTGTATTTTTTCTTGAAAAAGACTATATTATAAAATATTCGAAACATTGGTGTATAGTTATATTTTTATAATAGTCATATAAAAATCAAGTTTTAAATGAAGAAGTTTGGTGTATTCGTTTATATTTATCGAAAGTTATGAACTATTTTTGAAAAGAAAACTGTGCAGATGATGTTTTAAATTCTAAATACAAACCAGTTTCCAATTTCTCTACTGAATTTGCATTATCAGCATTAGATATTATTGTTTAGAAGAATAACCAGTTTTACATCTACTCCATGGTTCAAGCACCAACCAAATAATATTTCATGGTCAAAGATTTTTTCAGATTCAGTAAAATATAAATAAAAGTTCTTTTTCTTTTCTCCTCGTTTTTTTTTATAACGAGATAGAGCAATAATATTTGGTACCTTTTTTCCTAAATCCAGCTTGTTCATTTGTGTCTCTTTTTGAGCTATTTATATTTTATTTAAGATATTCGTTATATAATTCATCTAAAATCCTAATTAGAATAATTCTATAATTTTCACATTCTAGTTAAGAAAAATAACCAAAAAAATTAAAATGGTTTATTTAAACTAAATAATAATTTTTAAAAAAAATATGCTTATATAAAAAAATTTAAGCATTGTGACTTGCCTGTTTTGTCTTATGGTTGTAGAACATGGACTCTTAACATTCAAAAATAAAACAAGGATAATATCTAATGCAAATAGGTATAAAATGTAATATGTTAAAAGTAATAAATATGGATGAAAGAGGAAGACAAGATTAGTATTACCAATTTATAGTAAAATTTAAAACTTGAGAGGAAAATAATTTATCGCAAAACAGATAGCAATCAAAGCATTAGAACAATTTTTGACTGGATAACAACAATAATAATGAAATAATGAAGTTTGTTGGATCCTACTGTAAAATGTTTGCTGCATATTTTTATAAAGAAGTAGTGAATGGGTCAGAAACTTTCTGCTTATGGATTAAACTCACTATTATCAAGAACTCATTCAAAAATCATTGAGTAGTTTCTTACATTAATAACTGAATATAATGCTGTAAATTTTACTTTTTGCTGCAACACAAATTACTGCTATAGATGATATATTGTTTGAGCTAATTCCTGAATAGAGGAAATATTCATCCACTGGTCAATCACTCCATGAATAGTGATTATAACTAAATGCACTACAATTGTACTCTAATTACTGTATGTATGATGTGAAACTCTATCAAGGTAAGACAAAGATAATTGAAAAAATACATTTAAAAACATTCTATAAAAGAAAGAATGGCAAAATAAGATTAAGCAATATCCTCTTCCACTTAACTTGCTAGATTGATACGACTGAATCTATTATTATGAAGGCGCTTCTTCATTGGATTTGAATTAAGGACAAAAGACTTCCTCAAAAATATTCAATACTTGTGATCATAAAAAATGCAGACCATATTTACTTTATAAAGATTATCTCAAAGATAACTTTCAAAAACTAAAGTATTGACTGTTTTCGAGAAGACTGAAACGGGATGGAGGAGTACAATTATAAAGATAATAGAATCCTTCAAAAGTAAAGTTCACTGCAAACAAAGTTAAAAGTATCACAAGGTGGCAGATTAAAATATCAGGGTGTGCCATTTGTGAATTGTATTATGGTTCACTGATTGAATTTGTATAGTCATTTCAAACTCCATCTTTAAATTTTTTATTATTTCAAACTTTTTCTCTCTCTCTTATCTCCAAGGATATCCAAAAAAAACTTTAACGAATAACCAAAAAAAAGAGAGAGAGAGAGAGAGACTAATGGTTTTAGATGACTACAAATTGGCCAAACCAATCCATCTGAGAAATTCACAAATGTACATTTTCAAATATATATAGTTAATTACTGTAAAATTCCAATGAAAACAAATAGATTTGAAGGATCTAAACTTATTAACTCTGCTATGATTTAAATATCATCCTTCTTAATAGTGATCATAATTTATATACATATAAAATAATACTATCTTTTTATATATATTTAAGTGTTATTTAATACTTTTCAAAAGAAAATAGGCTTAGTTATCTTTAATAACTTTTCTACCCAAAGATTTGTTTGATAATCAAGGCAAAAGAGGTTTGATAAGTATACTTGAACAAAAGACAATCTAATAACACTTATACACTTTAAAAAGTTCTGGGGCCATATAATAATAATAAACAGCCACCACCACCCCCAAAGACAAGAGACAAAAACTATTCTAAAAATGAGTTTTGTGGTGATCATACAACCCAATCTGTGAACCACAAATATGTCTATAAACATGCTGGTCCAATTTTCTGTTTACTTGTTATTTTACGATGTTGTCTTTTAGTTTCCTCAGCAGAAAACTTTTCTTTCTGAAATACTTCAACACCATGTCTAATTGTACTTCTTCAATGGATTCTATTCTCAGCCATATTTTCCCAATGGAGACTAATGACATTGCATTTCTTTACAATGTCTTTGATCCTTATAATGGAGATGGGGTCTACCTTTCATATGAAACTCATGTTCAAGTTCACCATAAAACACCTTTTTAGAAAGTCTGCCATTGTTCATTCATTTTACACGTCCAATCCAATATAGATGTAATTTTACAATAATGGAAATAGTTTCATATCCTGCAAGCTGAAGAACATATTGACTGGTTTTACAATCTTGCCATTGTATTTTTAAAATTTTACGGGGTGTCCTTAAATGAAATTTTTCTAATGCCCTTATATGGTGCAGATAGAACATCCAAGTTTCACATCCATACAATAAATTAGTTAAAATAACAGCTTCGTCTAGAGCTAACTTAGTTGCAGTAGTTATTTGTCTGTGTTGAAATATTCTATCTTTTAACTTGTTAAAAGCAGCAACAGCACATTGGGATATGTATTGAATCTCAACATCTAAGTGAACCTTTCTATTTATAAAGCTACCAAGGTATTTAAATTGATTTATATTCTCAAGCTGATGACTGTCCAAGTTGAGAGGCTGACGATATTTTTTTGTCATTGGCTGGTAAAGAATTTTCATTTTTTGAAAATTAATAAACCAAGATCTTTATAAGTAGCATTTAAAACATTAAGAACATTCTATAAATTATCTTTCGAACTAGCAAAAATAACACTATCATGGGAGAATACTAAGATTTGAAATACCAGGTACTCTTATACCTGGAGCCTAATTATACAGGCAAAACTCTCCATACAGTAGTGCCACTCAGTGCTAGCCAGAGTAATCAATGGATGCCAGAAGGCTTGTGCATAAAATCCCCATCTAGGGCCTACTCATCCAATATCCCCAGACTAGTTTCTGACTTGTGGCCTTCGTCAGTGAGGAGCCTTGGATCTGAGAGCACTGCACCTAGATCTGTTTTAATAACAGTTATGTGCAAATGGTGATCATGTGATGTTTAGTAGCCTAATTATAAATATAGGGGATTTGTTCAAATCCCCTATATCATTAGAATACTGTAAATCCAGAACCCAAGAAGATAAAGTTATTGTTTTTAACCGATTCAAATTAAAAATTGCACTATCAAATCAGTATTGTTAACCGATTCAAATTAAAAATTGCACTATCAAACCAGTATTGTAGCTTGATTCCTGTCTGATTAAGCCACCTATAAACAATTCTAAAGACTCCTGTCATAAAAATTGAAAATAATAACTTTGTTTAACACCAGTTTTTATTTCAAATGTCTCAGATTTTCTACCTGTAGTAACACTTCCTCCCACTCCATCATATAGAAGCTGTATAATGTTATTTTCCCAGATATACCTAGTTTAAATGATAAGACGTTTGTATATACAGAACTATGCTTTGTAAATACTTAATTTACAATTAACAGTAACTAATATTAAAAACTATTAAGAAACGATTTATGGTATTACAAGAAATATTATAAAATAATAATAAAATCCATTATCTTATTAAAATCAATAGTTTTTTTTGTTGGATTTATTAAGAAAAAAAGACAAAAACGATTTTAAAATATATATCAGTAGTGTTGATTTTATTTTTCTAAATAATAAAATTTAAATTCCATTAAAAATTATAATGGGTCTTAATAATCCAGTTTTTTAAACACATTACTGCTAATAGAACTGTCAATCATTTTATTTAGCTTGGATAATGAATTGGTTAATAAAATAAAATTTAAAAAAAAAAGAAGAGAACTTTAAATGTTAAAGTAAACAGTTTTTGTCACCAATTATATCTGGATGACACAAAGCTTTTAAATTCTTTTTTATTTTCTACTAAATTGAAAAATAAATTTCACTACTTGTATGTGTATAACAAAACATAATACATATATATAACAGTCAAACAATCTAAAAGCCTCAGATTCGAGATATCTAATATATCAAACCTTATGCTATCAGAAGTAACTTTCACTCAATTTTTGAGTCAAATCTCTGGATAAATGAATATTTGAAAGTCATCAATAAATCTTCAAATCCAATTGTAAAAACAAACATGCATAACTATGCAATTCACTGTTTTGTTAAAGAGATTAAAAACTAATATTAAAGGATAATTGTTTACTCTATGATGCGTTTAGAAGATGTAGGATCATCAAAGGTCAAATAAAAAAACAATTTTTTTTGGCTATTCTCCATCTTACTGTCTTCAGATGCCTAAGTTAATATATGGCCCAGTCATCATAAGGCTTTCATGTCCTCTCTCCACACTATCTTTGATAATCAAATTGTGTGTTTGTGTAACCACAGCCTTTAGTCTATTTCTAACTCCAATTTTTTCTTTTCTTGTCTTCTTACTTATAAATATGCTCTTAGTTTTTTAATCTTATTGAATAAAAAATTAAGAATGTGAAATGGAATTTAAAGCAACAGATAGACAGTTGAAGTCTTAAATTGGATTACAAGATACAGAATGAGACCGACTGTGAGATGAACAAATAAGAAAGTTTGCTAGACAATATTTCTAGAAGAAATGGCAATCGAATGACTATTAAAATATTAAATTGAATTACAAAACCTAAGAATGAAACCAGATAAGGAAGTTTGTGTGAAGAATAGAAGCTGTGTTGTCAAAACTGGAATTGACCATTCTGCAATGGACCAATATTTAAAAATGATATTATACAGGAATGCATAAATTGCATAAATATTATGCATAAATGCATTGGCATCATTATGAGTTCTGATTGATTCAATGTTTACAGATATGCTTTCATATGCTCAATCATAAAATGTTTGCACATAGGGCACTAACTATATTGCTATAGAAGATCTACTGGATTTTGAATTTACTACATTTTTTATTCTATCTAATAAAATCATGAGATGAATTTGTTGTCATGGCTACAAATAATTATTATAATATTGAATGGTGATTATCTGTGATCTCAATTCAGGAATGATAGAAAATCATCTATCATAAGTAAAGATATTAAACCACTAAACATCACATGATCACCATTTCTTATGCTTGCTCATTACTGTTATTAAAACAGGCAAAACTCTCCATACAGTAGTACCACTCAGTGCAAGCCAAAGTAATCAGTGGATGCCAGAAGTCTTGGGTATAAAATCCCCATCTAATGCCTACTCATCCAATATCCCCAGATGAGTTTCTGGCTTCTGGCCATGCTTTCAGATCTAAGGCTCCTCACTGACGAAGGCCACAAAAAAGAAACTAGTCTGGGAATATTGGATGAGTAGGCAATAGATAGAGATTATACACAAGCCTTCTGGCATCCACTGATTCCTCTGGCTTGCACTGAGTGACACTACTGTATAGAGAGTTTTTCCTGTTTTAATAAGTAAAGATACTTATCTACTCTGGAAAAAAAAAATTAAAAGTCTAAGTCACAAACTCACTGATAATGGAATGTGTACGAAATGACAAAAATTAATAATTTAATATTAAAAATATGGGTGCATATGTTTTGCTTCTTAGTAACGTAACTAGTTTTGTTCCAATGTTAACCAATGACATAATGTTATTTATTGTGGCTTTTAAATGAATCTATAATAATAGAATAACAATTGAGTGATAATAAAAAATTAGAATTATGAGGTATCATTGAAAATTTCCCATTTATCATGATTAATCAGTAAAATGTTTTTAAGAAACAGTTGTGGGAACTTAATTTATGTCAAAAGTGAGCAATTCCTTCAATAATAAGACCTACACATTATACTCTTCATGTTTTAGTGTACAAGGGTGGGAACAAATATTATTAATTATAATAGTAATTTTTAAATCATTTTGGGGGTAGTAACGCAGGCCACCAAATGTGCAAACACTTTTTACCAATCCTTTCATTTGTTTAAAAGCTAAAAAGCTAGTTTCAAAACATCTGGTTTTTACTTATCTTTACAAAGTAAACTATTTTAATATTAGTACTACTATACTAATATAGATTATTAATATACAAGATTAGGAAAAATAGAAGTGAAAATTAATATTCATAGAAGCTGCACAAAGCATCTTTGGAAACCACATACACCTTGTGAGCCTTAATTCAGTCATTGTTATGTATACTTCAATTATTATCAATCTTTCCAACATAGAATTTGAGTCTCATTCCTAGCTCAAAAGTTTGGTCATAATGTACACTGCATGAGAGAAGATCTGTTGTGCGATAATTTCTTAAATAAATATCCTAATGTAAAACAACATATATGAAATCTACCATCGCAAATATGGAGAATTGATTATTCCTTAATGAACAAAAGGTAAAACCCAAACACTGAAGTCATATGACCTATTCCGAAAGTATATTTCTCTATCCAAAACTGCATTTATAAATTTAAAAAAAACACAACTAAAATGAACTTAATAATTTAAAACACTCAATATGAAATAACTAATTAATAAGTTGCTAAAATAGCATATATTAAGTGGAAAGCAAGTAATGATAGGTTAAAATCATCGCTTGATCACAGCACATTGTTGCCTAGTGACATTTGCACTAAACCAGAGCTTTGGATACATATTATACATTTACAGCTATTATTCCTTGAATAATAGGCTCTTTTATGACTTAAAGATAAGCCATGGATTCTGTGTCCATAGGAAAAAGACACTACAATTCATAAGACTCAAAAGGAGCAACATATTATAATTGTTTTGTTTTCTGCCAATGTAGGCACATTCTAAATCAGATTAACTTTTAATCTTTATCTTCTAGCTAATTAATAGACAGATATTCAATTACTGCCCACCAGCGGATAGTTATTTGGATTGAATATAGGCCAAATGTTTGAAAAGAAATCTCAAATCTACTTGGACATAGAAATTTTACAAGTTCATCTAATCCACACTCAAATTCTAAATCATGGGTGTGGCTCTTCAATGTGTTAACCATTACATTGAGACCCATTTTTTGTGAATTGCTTTCTATAAATAAATAAAAAATTACATATTTTAAAATTTGCAGAAGTTTGAAGTACATGTAGTAAAACCAAACTCAACTAGATGTCTAATAAAAATGAGTATTAAGACTCTTAGATCATAGGTGGGAATTATTTTTTAATGAGACACAAATGTGAAGAAGAGTCAAATTTAATCAAAACATGTAAATTTTGGTTATAATTTATAGAATGTTTGATTTGCAATTTGCCAACTTTAAAGAGTATAGGTTTTTTAAAAGATAAATTAACTGTTCAGAAGTAGTAGAAAATAAATATATAATCAAAAAAAAATTACTGTATAAAGAAAAAAATAATTCCCATATTACAATAATTGTCTATTTTCAGACCCTCTACAAAATTTAAACTGTTCTTTAAAATTAAAAAAAAAACAACCAAGAACAGCTATCTATTTTAGTGCCATCTACTGTAAGCTTAAGTAATTACCAGACACTATAGTGTTTTTGAGTTTTCCTCAGATCAGTTTCTTTTTGTCTCTATCAATGAGAATATGAAATCTAAAATTGAAAACATGGCAGATAAGCAAACAGCAGTCCCTTTTAATTCCATTTTACTAATCTAACTAAAAACCTGAAATTCATACCAGTCACAAGTTATGACCCCAAGTCAATCTCCTCAAACAAGTTATATAGATCTGTCTCCAATTCAGTATTTGTATATTTTAGCACCCCCAGTTCTTTATTAACTGTAGGCACACCACTTAATCACCCAATATGATGAAACCATGAACAGCCTCCACTCTAGCACCATTATTGTACAGATACTAAATGATGACTACACACTATATTGCATCATATCCTCATTTTTCAGAATGGTTTTCAAGATTTAGGAATCAAAATGAAACTGTCCAATCAAACCTCTAGCAATTAATCTTCATTTTATTATTCCAAATTGAACTAATAATCATTAATTCTTCAAGTTTATAGTAGACGGGAGTAGGAGTGAATTGCTGTCAGATAAAAAAAATTGTTTTTCTATTAATGACATAAATAAGATATTTAAAAGTATCTTAGATTAGGCTAATTGTTCTACATTCATCACTTTATCACAATTAAGTCTTTTATAGAGTTGTAACAAATTACATTATAAATTTTCAATTAATTCTTTAAAATCCTTTCCCCTCATATTCTTTAATAATTTAGCAAGAATTTCATCAACTTATTGGGTTTTAATCAGTTTTCATCTCTGTTAAAAGTTTAACTTCATCCTTTACAGGTGCACAACCTATTACATCTTTATCTAATAAACTGATCAATTAATGTTGATGAAGACTTATTATTATTGTCATACAAATCACCAATATTCCCTTGTTTTTCAGATAATTTAATATTTTTTCATTACTTTTCATATATAAAGTCAAACCTACATTTCTTCTGTATTTCCTCTATATCCTTATATTCCCTCTCTAATCACTCTTCCCCAGATTGTTTTAACTTTTAATCCATGGTTACATCTTCTAAACGTACTTTTTACAAAATCCCATTTTTTCCCTCATCATTTTATTCATAATCCTATTATTAAGGCACAGTATTTTTTTGCTCTTTTATTGTTTTCATTTAACTATTTTATTGCAGTAACTTTTAAGTTTTCCTTAAATAATCTCCATCTTTTATTTATATTTATTTTATCATTTGCCTTTTACAATTTGTTTTTTTCTTGTTGTCTAACAAGATTGAAAATTTTTCTTATATTCCTCTTTGCCTATTTCATCCCAGTTGATACATTTTTAAAAATTATTAATCCTCATTTTACCACCACTAAATTGTCTTCCAAATCTATATTGGTCCCAGAATATATCAAATGCTAGGCGTCAACATCCTAAGCTAATTGAAATTTATTATCATCTAAAATTTTCTCTGTGTTAAACTCCTCTAGCGACTTTTAAACTGGTTGTTGATATTAAAACAGAAACAGTTCTCTTTATAGTGTCATCCGTAATAAATATAGATGGCATAAGAGTAAAACTCCTTGTTTTATCATATTAAAGTATGAGCTAAAGAATTAAAATGGCTTGATGCCTGCCAATATTTTTTACAAAAACCTATCAATCTCTTATTTCTTTAATTTCTTACAATTTCATTATCTATTCCCTGTCTTACCACAATATTATAAACTCCATTATTATTAAATGGAATTGTGCTTTTTAGAGTTTTTTTTTTCAAATTTATACAAACATTTTAATCATCATTGGAGTGATAGAACTATATCAATCGTAATCTTTTTAACTACAGAAAATATTAAAATTTATATCAGATTCGTTCTTTAACATAATGAATAATACATTGAAATCACACGTTTTACATATTTTGTTGTGAATTTCAGATAAGATTCAACTATAATCATGATCAGTGCAAAATGAAAATATGTATATAAATGTATTCAATGATATGTTTACATATATACCTGGTTCTTGTTTTATGCGGATTATTTTAATGCGATTTTGAAGTTATGCGATTCATGTTTCTTCTTAATATCTTTCATATTTCACTATATTTATTAGATATCAAGAAATTTAAATTATTAATAACTTATTTTCACTTGAAATACTTTTTTTTAAAAAATATATATAACTTTATATTAGCAGCTAACGTGAATATAGCCTGAAGCTATATTTAGAATTTTAGCTTCTATGTAAATAACCTATTTATACTAATGAGTAAATAATAATAATAGATTTATACTTACATATAAAAATATCGCAATATTCAAAAAAATTAAACTTTTAAATGTATATTTTGTTATATATAACAGAAATAAACAATCTTTTACATTTTTTAAATAAAGGAGGATTTTATAAACTGAAAATAATCTTTCTAATGATAATGTATAATCTTTTTGTTTTGATTTCGATCTCATTTTTTTAATATATAGAAACAGAAAAACCATTAACACAGCACAAAACTAAAAATGGTGCTAGTTGTACATCACATCATGAATAAAAATAAAGTGGCTAACAAGTTTCTCTGGGCATAATTGCTGAGAGATTCTTGACTTCATTTAAGGAGAAGCTATAATACATCACATCACATTGAATCTCATTTCTTTCCAGTTTACAAATGAACGCTAGCGGTAATGATTAAAATATGTATGAAAAATGTAAAATTAAATATTGTAGTTAATAAAAAAAGTAAAAAAAGTTTGTCTTGTATTAATTTTTTTCAAATATTTGAAATTGTTTATTAGTCATACTTTATTTGCTTATTTTTTTAATGCGAATTTGAAAGTAATTTTTCTTTGTTGCTTTGCTTTTATGCAAATTCTGGAAATTACAGACCCTATCCCCCATTTTTCAAGGTCAGTCAAGTCTATTTTTATGTGATTTTTTTTAATGCAGGTTTTCTGTGGAACTCATCTACCACATAAAACGAGACCCAGGTGTAATTACTTAAATATATAAATCACATTTTCCAAGCCAATCCTTAAATAAAATAATACAATATCAACAATCTGTTACCAAGGCACCACTCTAATAATAAATAGAAATTCATTTACTTTCAGGTCTAAGATCTTAAATAGACAATGAATGAAACAAAATGAGATTAAAATGGCCTGGAAGTTTTAAATAAACATCATTAAACAGGCCAGGATAAACTGTTTGAAGCTAAATTAATAATCAATCATTTTAATAACATTTTAAATAAACTACAGTACTACTCAATGTTTTAAATGTAATAAACTGAAGTGCACATAACTAATTGGTTATCATATATGAATCACATTACACCAGCCAATGCTTGCACAACCCTACAGAATATCAACAACCTGTTGTCGAGACAACACTCAGACAATAAATGAAAATCTTTATTACCATGGTCCAAAAAAATGACAAATTAAGATTAAAACTGTCTAGAAGTTTTAAATCAACATTATTAAACAGGCCAAGATATACCTGAGTGTGGTGTTTATGAGGTGGACCTTATCCAAAAAGATTATACAATTGCACTTTAACAAAGTGCATATATCAAACCCTTTCACTACGAATATATGACTGAGTACAGAATACAATGAAGAGCTATGATTAGACAAAAAATCCATTTTAGACGTTAAAAGATGGTATCAGATGTCAACGAAACTGACTCAAGAATCAGCATGTAATATACATGAATACATTTGGGTTTCATGAACTGTCCTGTAGCAAAACTCATCTATAATAATCATGCATAATATGTAATTTTTCTTAAAAAAAAAAAGAGATTGCAAATAAAAACCGATATTTAGTTTTAATTGACTGCTGCTCATAAATGAGTAGAGAAATTCCAACCCCCAAAGAGAGGTTAGGAAAAGTAAAAAAAAAAAAAACCTTTTATGTAATTTGTCTATTATTTTATATACATTTTGTAATATAAAAGGTATAAAGTAGCTCAGAACGCTAGAATAAATTATATTAAAAAATGGCAAGCAATGATAAACTACAAACAATGATGAACGTCATTCATATAATATTGCTTGGTCACAATACCTTTTGATTACTTACTTCAATTAGCTTTCAAGAAGAGACTTTAACACATACATATTGTAACGTTTTTCGTTTTGCTAGGCCTTTACACGCTAATATAAACTGCGCGTGAGTTGATCAAGCTATGTCAAAAAAGAAGAAAGTTGTATTTCTATTCTAAAAACACAGCTATTTTTCCTGATCAACTTCAGCCTATTAATTGTTACGAATTGTGCTATTGACAAAATCAACTTTTAATTTTATTTAATATGGGCGCCAGAATTCCTAAGAATCCGCTGAAATATGTCGCCAGCACCTCTCGCAAGTTGTAAAACAAAAAAAAATAAAAAGATTTTTATTATATATATATTTTTTTAAGGGGCAGTAATTCTACCGTAATGAGAATTAATGATTTTTACGATCATTAGTCCTGGGCGTATTGAAACATATTGGCAAAGGTAACGTACGTTTAAATCTTATTACACTAAAAATAAATTTAATAATAAAAAATAATAACTATTATTAATAACGCACAAATGAGAATTGATATTAGAAATATTTTTAATTTTGACAAACTAAAATACTTCATGTTAAGTAGCTAATTAATACCTTGGAGAGAACACATTTAATTCAGGTGGGAAATATCCAGAAAATATAAATATCAGTTAAAATAAACAAAAAGTTCTTGGTTAGATAAGAGTCTCTCATATAGAAAAATTAAAGTCACTATCGGGATTCTTTTATACGTATATTTTTACGAGTAGTTTTAAATAGTTAACTTTGTCACAATCAGGATAATTATTCTTACCGGTAAGTTTCATGAATTCAGTAGTAGATAACTATGCATAGTTTTTTGGTTATAATGAGCTCGGCCTTTTGGTTATTGCTTGATCTTGTGGTCCATTTCCCCAGTCGGTCATGAAGGCTTTTCCTGGTGTACATCATTAGGTCCGATGTCTTCAGAAGCTCCGGTTCACTGCGACATGCCGAATTCCTTCAGCGAAGAGCGATCTTGGATATATTAATGTTATCCAAGACCAACTAGAGAAACAAAACGAACAACGTTCCTTCAACCGGATCCCTCCTTTTTATATCCAGTTTTCAGGACTTCTGCGCATGCTAGTACCATGCCTTTTTAATCTTATCCAGTCTTTATAAATTTTATGTAATAAAGTCTTTATTTTCTTCAAGTTTTCGGCCATCTTTAATTAATTTGAGTATTTCTACTTTCAGCTTATCTTTTTTTTACTTGCTTTTGGAATTCTTTTGTTCTCTCCAATTACTGTTATTTCTAATCACATAAAAAAAAAATAAGAAGAATAATTCAACCCTCATTGTACGTTTTTTTTTTTTAAAAAAAAAAAATTACTCAACAAAATTTTAAATCCACTTTTATCTTTTAGGTTTTTTTTTTACCCAATGCCAATATATTTGTAACGTATATAAATAAACGTTACAATATATATTATTAGTTTATTTTATACATAATTTAAATTCATTTAATGATGAGGACTGCATGCATAGTTTGAAGTATGACATAGTAGCAGACTCTAAAGCTCAAGGTCTATGGATCTTACCCAGTTCTGCCTCTTCCGATAATCAAATTTACGAACTTCTAAGCAATAAAGCCATTCACTTAATTTTTTTAATGATGGGATTTCAATAAAGTCTGTAAATCAGATGCAAAACTGAAATATTCGATTAATTTAATAAAATAGTGGCAAAAATCACTGTTGCCGATCAGGGGGTTTTTTGGTCATTAATCAGATATATTTTTATTTACTACATCACCTAATTATTTATATAAGCACAAGGCTACGATCTCATCTTGAATCACTTCAAGACAATTTATTAAACTAATGAGCTCAAGGTATAAAAGGTGATAACAGTACATATATATATAGTTCCAGATTCACATTTTACATGGCTATATTTTCTCCTTAAGAAATGTTAGCTTGGTAACTTTCAATAGGCAAAATGCCATTCATAATAAATGCTGATTTACTAAAGAATAAATAATAACATACTGATAAAACTATATTTTGGTGGGTCTCAATTTTACTCAATGTTCAAAACTTGATTCTCAAGGATATTGCATAATCTAAGAAAAGCAGAAAGGTAAATCATAGAGTCAACATTTGAAGACTGTATAATATTACAACTTTGTTTTAGTTTTTTTATCAGCATATTGATACCCATCTGATCAACCTAGATTTTATATTGAGAACAAGTCTGTCTATAAACAAAAGCTATATATTATATTTAATATGCAATATCTATATATTAGACACAATATATAGTTTTATATTACTTGCATATTTAGTTCTATTTATACATTCAAGATGTCTCTGCTGTGCGATTTAATAAAATAGCATACAAACAACAAAGTGATTTCTTTCCTTGAAAATTTATTTATAAAAGCACAAGTATGTGTGTCTGAAAATAAATATCGGTCATAGTTATATTTAACCTCTCCTAATAATATCATAATTTGCAGACACTAATCATCTATTAATCTAATGTCTTTACTACAACTACAAACTAACCAATAAAACACTATCTCTGTTTATCTTTTCAAGTAAGGTGATCGGCTGTTTATGGAGGGATTGTAATAACAAGTTCAAGAATATATATAGTATATAACTATATTCTAGTAAATGGATAGTTCAGGTAAAATATAAAAATATTTTTTTATTTTGTTAAGAATAGAGTAATAATAATAATAGAAGTGTGTAACTAAAAAAAAAAAAAGTTCATTGTTCACATATAGTATATATTTTTTCTTAATGTATAAATAAAATTAAAATGTTTTTATTTAATCTCCTCTCTCTCTCTGATTATCAGTAAATGGGATTTAATATATAAGAAGAAAATAAAGAACTATATATAAGATAGAATTTTTTTTTTTTTAATTCCATGAAGATTAGATAAACTCCAGCAGAGCAAAGTCTGGTCAAGTGGACGCACTCAGATTAAACATATTTTAAGCAACAAATCGTGTTCCTAAACAGAGCAAAATATATTATAATTCATCATATCTGACATAAGAATGAAGCATTGTACTTTCTTTCAATTTTAAACGCATGCAAACACACAATAGTCAGTGAATAAATCATTTATACGTTGTAGAAGTCAGCTATGAGTTCAAGCAACAGTTAGTACACAGCAGATCCAATCAAATAGGCAAAAATGATATTTTGTTCCCTTCCTTTTCCCTAATGACCTGCAAAATTTAGGACTGTGATTAGAGTGGCAGACTCTAAAACCCAAAGTCCATGACTTGCAGTTCTGCAATAACACTTCCGTATTTGAACTTAGTACTAAACCATTCAATTTTTGTAATTAGGAATTGATCTACACATCTTTTAGGATCACATCCTACTCCAAGAAAATTGGTAGCTTTGAATATTTAGATACTTTTACAACTTAAATATTCCCTGAAATTTCGTAAGAAATAAATATATATGATTAGCATATAGTTTAACACACACAAGTAAGAACCTCGTGCCCAGATTCAACTTCAATTAAGCTTAGAATTTTCTTTAAAATATAAACGACCCCTCATCAATCCAGTTAACCAAGCTGAAATGGATCAATAATTACATACCTAACAATTCTTAACCAGAGAATAAAAAAATGGGTGAGAAAACATTCAAAAACTATTCAAAAGTTGGTAAGCCTGGGAGTAAACTTTTATTTCTTTGATCCTTTATTGGTCGGAGAAGCCTTTGACTTGCAGTGAGCTGTTTGTGGTTTTATTTTTTTAACCATACATATGTATACATGGGCTTGCATGCACACAACAATACTGATACACAAATCATTTGGTTTATTTCAAATCATTGAAACAGTCAAGCAAATGCCACATCTGTTACAGTGGATTGACTAATCGCAAATGGATTCAGAAAATTTTAATTTTCCAACTAACCACATACCTTGTTACAAACAAGACTGACAGTAAGTACATCATTAGTTATCATGGAGTCAGCTATTTAACAGTCAAGTGATATTCAAGCCCCAATTTGTTCAACTGACCAGACAGATCCCTTGCTTTTTCCCTCCTCACACTAATATTTTTCTGAGTCTGAAATCTATACAGACTCTTCTATCCAACTAGTTATTCTTACCAATTGGCTCTTAAAATGACACTCCCTCATTAGTAAGAATTTATAACTTGTTTTGTCATCACAGAAAGGGACACTAACAATGACATCTTTCAGTAAGTCAGATATGGTAAAAAATTGCTCAATATATATATTGCTTACAATAACTTCCCTCATATATATTTTAATGCAAAATTTTTTTAATATAATTCCTTTATTTTCCTGACATAAAAGATATAAAAGAGGTACAATAAACATGATCTGTCAGTTTTAGCTCTCTGCACCCCATGTTTTATGCAATTAAATCAAAACAAATATAAGTGTACAATGTTTTATCCAGTTTCAGTTACTATCTTATCTACCACTGTTATTAGCATTACTTCAAATTACAATACTATCCGATGTTCTCATACATTTTATGTATAGCATTATGAAAGGACAATATTTAACACACAGATTTCAATAGCCAATTGCAGAGATTTTCTCAGTATTCCTCATCAAATTGATCAATTAATTAGTTTTTTTACTATTTTTCCTTCCTTATTTTATTCTCTATCTAAATTACTGCTCATTGACTGACTATAACTGAAGAGCTAACTGTGCTGGCTACATTTGAAAAAAAACCTGAATTCAAATGCAGGTCATTGATATGGTTACACATGCTTTAATTAGTATACTAATAAGAACTTGAATAGAAAATTCAAAACTGCCTAACACTATACTAGCAGTAAATAAAATACAAAACCATAAAACAATACAATACTAGATAAAAATCCAAATTTTACCAAAATCCTTACCTGACCATGGTTTCATCTACTAAACAAATGGACCTTCTTAAGTGAAAATCAAAATAAAGAAACAACATATATACATAACAAACAAAATTTTCCATAAACAAAGCAAAGCAAAACTCCATATAGTAGTGCCACCTGTGCTAAACAGAGTAATCAATGGATGCCAGAAGGCTTGTGCATAAAATCCCTATCTAATGCCTACTCATCCAATATCCCCAGACTAGTTTCTGGCTTGTGGCCTTCATCAGTGAGGAGCTTTGGATCTGAGAGCACTGCATCTAGATCTTAGGATCTAATGCAACCCTCTAGCAACCACCTTTTATCTCTACTTAACTACAAAACTATGAGCATGAAATTGAAAACACAAAAAATATTTTCAATCTAAGCTCAATAGCTTTGTTTATAAACAATTATGTGCTAGTATTGGAGATGTGATCATAAAACTTTTCATAACTATTTCAAAAACCAACATCCCTTTATATCAAAAGATGTCTTCATAAGATTGATAGTCTCAGATTCAAGAAGTTTTATCATTAAAGTTTCCTTTATTCTTCTCTTTAATTCATTTTTTTCATAAGAAATAACTGTTGCATTGTCAAACAATATTTTATAACCTGTACTCAATTCATGACTATATAAAGCTGAGTTACGATACCTATGTTTAACCCTACTTATACGAACTTTAATCCTTTCATTAAGGCTAAATTTAATCTGACCTATATAAATCTTACTACAAGGAATCTTATAATACCAGGAATAGATTTACTATCAATTGACTGTTTTGACCTATTGTAAAGAATTCAAATCAGAACCTTTCTTCCATGCCACCTTCATTCCTCCTAACAAATGACTATTCTTATAAACCAAATTATAAATTGATGACTTAAATGGTAAAGACATAAACTCTTTAGCCTTACTAACCATAAAATTTTTCCTATTAGTGTCATGACTATAAATATTATTATTAAATACAACATTTCTAATAAATTCATGATTATAATCTAATTGTACATAATCAGCAGCAAATTGACCTTTTGGAATATCAGCATTATTACTAAAGTTATTAAGCCTTCTATTCCTACAACAAAAATTCAATAAAGATATTTTTTTATGTGTAAAAGGCTGATAACTATCAGGCCTAATCATATTTCTCAAATTCTTAGGTTTTATAAAATGGCTACAAAATAAAACATTATCAACCTTCTCAACACTTAAATCCAAAAAAATTAATTTTACAAAATCAAAACTACCATCCTCAATAGTAAAATTAATACTAGAATCAAAGGCATTCAATCCATCTAAAAACTCCTCTAATTTTTATTTCTGAATAACAAACAATCATCAACGTACCTAAAAAATAATTTTAAAGAAACAGAAAATTGATTAATAATACTACATTCCAAAAAATCAATAGACCGAACACATAACCAATAACCCAATCCTCTTTAATTTTATAAAACACATGATTACACATAAAATACATTGAATTCTCTAACAGCAAAAGCAAATCATGAATAATGTTAATCTTATCTGCAAAAAAACATTCAAACTTTTTTAAAATTGAAAGAAAAACACCAATACTTTTTAATCTATCAATAGATTGATACATATTTTCAATGTCTAAACTACCAAAAACACAATTATCATCTAAAACAAAATCATTTATTTTATTAAAAGCCTCAAAAGAAAAACAAACACTGAATTGACTTAATTTAATATAGTCCTTAAAAAATTCTATTAAAAATTTTGATACCTTATCAACAATTTCTCCTGTAAAATCCAAAATACATTTTAAAGGAAAACTATCTCGTGTAAGGATTTTGGTAAAATTTGGATTTTTATCTAGTAATGTATTATTTTATGTTTTTGTATTTTAATAAGAACTTCTAAGTATGTACCTTAGCATCTAAAAATGTGCATTCATCTAAATTATACATTTATTTAGAACTATTTCTGAACCAGGTGTTTCTCAGAGAACTAATGTTCCAATGAACTGTTCCAAGGATTCACAAAATCATGAAGAATTATCAAAAAAATAAAACATTCGACAATAGCATATTGACCAAGAGACAATGCTGAAATGAAGTATAGCAAATATAATTTGTAACATGGATATGTTCTAAACTAACCTAAGCCCAATTATTCATATTCCCATTCATTACATATAAGGTCCTAACCAAAATTTAGTGCAGTGGTGAAGTAGCAATCTTTGCCACTCAAGGTCCATGGATCATAACCCAATTCTGTCACTTCAGGTGCAAAAAATTTCTTATGAATTCCCAAGAAATTTTGTCTAAACGTATTTCTGTATTATGTATCTCTGCATACATAAAATAAAGCATCTATCTATCAGCTTATAACCCAGGAACTAATAGATAAACAATCTTTTTTTTTTCTCCTTCGTACATAGAGCAATTTTCAAAGAAAGTTTATAGGCTATTTAACTTTCCAATTTTACCATTGATGCTCCAAGGGACAAACTAAACATTGAACAATACATAGAAAATTTGAACTGTAACAATATTTTTAATACAAATAATTAAGACATATCTATATTTGATCAACAATACTTGAGAGATAATGTATGATAAATCAAAATAAACAAAAATGAACTGTTTCTTCGATATATCAATATACTGTCAAGTATTCAAAAATAATTTAGTAAATATTGTTTCTGAATGATTCAGGAAAAAAAAAAGAAAACACTACCATTAATTTGTTATTGACAAAAGTTAGGTGACATGACCATACTGTTCTTGCAGGTAGATTCATTCAACAAAGCAGCTATTTTATCAGAAAGCAGTCACAACAATTAATAATAAATAAGGTCAAATCCTCATGACAGATTCATTGATGCACAAGAAAAATATTTTTCTCATGGAGGCTTAATATATAGTGGCCTCCCATATAAGCTGGATCAGTCACACTAAGAATGGACGTGCATATAATACAATTAGAAATAATTTTATTGTATGAACCTGGTGTTTATCTCACAATTGTGAATCCTATACAGCTGCATTATTCATAATACATAAAAACCTATTTTCATGCATGACTTAAAATTTGATAAATAATATAAAACTCCACATATAAAAGTAAATACATCAGTTTGTGAATATCCTAATATTTTTAGCTCATATCATATATTTTAAAACAGGTAACACTTATGTCACTTTGCTGTATAAGAAATAGTTATTTATAAAAAAAAAAAAAAAATTATTAAACCATTAAACATCCCATGACTACCACAAGGTGGCATTACTGCATGGAGAATTTGCTACTGTTATAAATAAATTTATTGAATGAAAGCAGGGATGCCCAACCCGTAGCTCACGAGTCACATGTGGCTCGCGCAAACATTTAATGTGGCTCACATTGCACTCTTCCAAGAAAAATTGATAAAATATTTTATGTTCCTTGATGCCACATGCACACACTAAAAATTAAACATTTTTACAATACAAACGATAACGATATGCAGTGTCAGGTTTCACATTAAATAAAATAATTAAATTATACTTTTCCTGTAATTGTAATTTATATGTATGTTACCAAATTTTTAATAAATAAATATAAGTAAAATGTATTTACATTTTTTTTTCTTTTTAACATATTACACCAGTTTTTTTTAGTTTGTGAATTATGTTTATAAATGTAATATGAAAAATGCAATATATAATTGTGGCTCCCCAAAGTTTTTTAAATTCACAACTGGCTCTCGTCAAGTTAAAGGTTGGGCATCCCTGAATGAAAGCATGATTCTGAGCAAAATATTTAGACCAGATAAAACAGTAAGGATTAATTCTGCATTAAAACTAATTTAAATAAAAACTATTATATAATAGTTAGATAATATTAAATAAAAATTTAACTATTATATAATAGTTTTTATTTAAATTAGTAAAATAGATAATATTAAATAAAAATTTATTTTTCAGGAACAAACTTTGCTTATTCTGCTGCCATTTATTATACTATTGAATAATTAGTAGATACTAGTTGGCAAAAAATGATAACTGGCCTTTAAATAGCCCATTGCAGAGTAGATAGTGATGCTTGTCAAATCCATAACTAATGTTATCATGTCCATAACCTGACTAGTTTCTGATTTATATAAGCCTTCTTAGCAGAGATACTTCAATCTGGATCTAGTACACCTATAATATCAAAATTTTTCTTCATGGATACATTGCAACTCAACCTATATAAATATTTTGGATTATACCTGACTCAATCCAATTCACATATTCAAAATAAATTTGAGAAATATTAAAACAATGCTATCCCCCACCAGCACCACCTACTTTAAATATTCTTAAACTCAATCAGGTCATTCTAGAACATATAGAAACATTACGTTCCTATAGTCTGATTTTTATTCACAGTCTCAGATAGACATTAACTCCAACTATGGGCAATACAACATTTTATAACTACCATAACACATGAAAGAAGTTATAAACCACTCTGTTGTTTGCCAATTTTCCAAATAATATAAAATATGTAAAACTATTGTAGGCTGACATTTCCCAATACTTTAAAAATAAACAGCATTGGTGGCCTAGTGGTTAGCATAGCTGCCTTTCAAGCAGATGGCCTGGGTTTGTTTCCGGGTCAACGCATTTGAGATATTAAAAAAATAAATAAACATATATACAGAGGCTGAACAAGATAATAGAAATAAAGTCATAGTGATGTTAACCCATTCTCTTAAAAGTAAAGGCTCAAAGTTGTCAGAAGAATTTCTCTGGAAAAAATATTAAAAAATTCATTGCTCAAGAATGGCTTCCAGAATCTCATATTAAAATATAACAGTCATGTGGTTTAAATGCTCAGGAAGTCATGTGATAATTAATGAAGTTGAGAATTGATCCAGAAATCTTTTAGCTTTGGAACCTATTGATCAAAAAGAGCAACATGCAATAAATCAGATAATGAAATTGCCAGGAAAGACATGTGTAACATCACCTGATTCTTCAAAGCAGGGGGCTAAATAAACTGCAATATCATCTTAGAAAATGATAGTACTGTCAGCACCATGAGGTGAAAATGCTTAAATATTGTGCAACCATGAAGTAACCACTCAAAACACCAGTTTCATCAAGAGAAATGACAGGTCCACTATCATGTTTTAAAGTCATGAGAAAATAAATAAAATGCTAGATTTTTTTGATGATTGCATGATATACTTTTTGTGATTTAGAAAAATTCAACAAATGCTTTTGTCAACCAAATGATATGCTTTCACCCATCTGTTTTCCAAATTTTGTGATCTCGAAAGTGTCTGCAACCCAACGTTCAAATAACAAACACATGACCTTTGAAATAGTAGCTTACCTATAAAAGTTCTGCTTGTCAAGCACTCATCATCAATTGTTTTCATAGACACTGTGATTTATAAAATGTGTGTTTGTTTTTTTCTACCATGTTTCTTTTTTTTTTGTAAGATTTAATAATTCTCTAATTTAACTTTAATTTCTAACCACAATCATTTCAAGGTTTCATTTTCTCATTTCTAGTATACAACCCATCTCTTAAGACACTTAAATAGACCATGATGCTCTGACTCAGGAGGCACCAACAGTTTTCTTACCCATAGACTAATAAGACTGACATTAGGGTCCTTTCTGCTGCTCTTTACTACAGTTTCAGGATTCTATTTGTAAAAAAAAAATCATGCAGAATCTATTTCCATATTTATACAACCCAATGCCAAAACTGATGAAACCAAAAACCCGTCTAGCCTTGGAATCAGTTTGGCACTATAATCTGATATTCATCAATCACTCATGTTTATATAGATAAATTTCACTTCAGAGTCATATAAAGTGGAATATTAATGTTAATGCATATTTTAAATTTAAATAATGAAATCTCATAATGCGTTTAAATATATGCCCATCCTTTTGTAAAAAAAATATATAGACATCTATACATCACAGAAACATAATTGTTGAAGTAATAGAAAGATCTAGATTTGGAACCAAAACTTTACAGTTTCAATATTGTAAAACCATTAACAGAAAAAAAAAAGTTGAGTATTTGAATTATCCTTCATGAAGATCAAAGCCAAGTTTGAGTTTTAGTTGGCATTAATATCTCATTATAAATACTTGTATGACTAGTGGCTTGGAAAATCAAGATCAAGTGATATCTAAGCATTATAGTGGTGCTATATTGACCAAAATAGTTGGAAAAATCAAGGTCAGATGATGTCTAAGCCCCAAAGTGATCAGTTGATCACAACAGTAGAATAATTGAAATTTTTTTTTTACCGTCTTCAACTGGAAATTGAAACTCACCACTATACTTCATAATATGTACAGAGTGCTATTTCATGTATTACTCTAGAAAAGAATGATGAAAAACAGAATAGTGCTAACAATACTGATTTTAAATGTAAACTAAAGGAGTCACATGATACACAGTATGTAGAAAATGTATACAAATGGTTGCATTAAGATATCTCTTGAGTTCAATGTGAAATAAGATATTAGACAATATGCATACAATTTCTTTATAACTGAAGCAAAACTCTCCACATAGCAAAACTCTCCACATAGTAGCACCACTCTCTGTAAGCCAAAGTAATAAATGGATGCAATAAGGTTTGTGCATAAAATCCCCATCTAGTGCCTGCTCATCCAATATCCCCAGACTAGTTTCTAGCTTGTGGTTTTCATCAGCAAAAAACTAATCTGGGGATATCGGATGAATAGGCACTAGATAGGGATTTATGCACAAACCTTGCATCTATTGATTACTCTGGCTTGCACTGAGTGGTACTACTGTATGGAGAGATTTGTCTCCATGTTAACAGCTTGTATAAGCATGAACAATAGTGATCATGTGATTTCTAACTATAAAGAACATCACATTTAATAATTGTGTATATAAATTTTTTATTTTATTCTAATTTATGATTAGTAATATGAAAGGGCTGATGGGTTTCTCTGAAACTGATTTAATGACCCTAGAATTGTCATTACCTATAATGCAGAAGTTAGCCATTGTACATAAATTGTTTAATATCTTACACACAATAACAATAATTGCAAGGAAATCAAGTCATATATCATGTGACTTAATTTAATAAGCTTGTATTACAAATATTATACAATGAGCATCCAATAGCTTTAACAAACTTTTCAGAACATCCCTATCCTCAAACCAGTTTCTAGCTCTGGCTTTCATCAGTGAGGCGCTAGGATATTCAAGCACATCCTAGCACCTCACTGATGAAAGTCAGAACTAGAAACTGGTCTGAGGATAGGAATGTTCCGAAAATCTTATGCTCATTATATAATGTAAAGTTTACATGAAATAAATTTAACTTTCATAATATGTAAATAATTAAATTTTGAAACATTAATTAAAAACTTAGTTTTGTTTCTAATAGTTTACACTGCAGAATTTATTTTTTAAAAAAATTGTTTTAAGCTTATAAATTCCCACAAAAATATAAAGGAATGAGTTCTACAGAAGACTACAAATTCATATTTGCAAGATTTAAGGGCAGCAAATTCTTAATTAGAGACATTTATTATAGAAATATTATAAACTGCAATATTTAACTGTTGCAAAGTCATAGTTTGTAGCATTTAAATAAATGCCTGAAAGATCCCTCTGTAGTGACAAATTCCAGAAATGAATTGCTAGCATTGTAAGCCAGTTCAAATATATCGTTAATTTAAAAGAACCTACTATGTGCAGAGAGTGCTTTCGGTACTTGTGTATTTACTGGTATACCAAGAACTAAATTGGTTTTTCTTTGAAATATACACTTTCAGAGACCCTATAATGATTTATTTGGGGGTTTTTTCTTGCGTTATTTTAACAAATGTGTGTAAAAAATTAATAAATCGATTATAAATTCCATTCAGACAGCTTATTTCAATTTTTGTTTGTTATTTATAACATCTAAATGTGACACAACTATTTTCATAGTATGTTTAAAACCAGGGTCTTTCTTTTTGAACAAAAATCACCATGGAACTGCACAATACCAGAATTCATTTTTAGCTGAATTTGTGTGGCCTCAATCACACAAAGACCAAGATTCATTTGTGGCAAGTTTTACATGCCTTTAGGGATTTCAGTTTGCGGATATAGAGAAATCTCAATTAATCTTTTTTATAAATAATGATAAAATGTTTTATTTTTTTTATTTAGGTTTGTTACATTTTTATATTAATAACTTCATTTAATAGAAAAAATATATATTAAGAAATAAAGTGGAAATATAAAAATATTTGGCACAAAATTATCTTTCTATAAAATAACACTGGAAATATTAAATACCATCACTTCTTATCAGCCATCTTGTTATAGACATTTTTGTAGAACCCCTGAAAATGTATATTTCAAAGAAAAACTGGTTTTTGTATACTAGTAAATGCATAAGTACTACGCTTTCAATGTGATAAACAATTTATTAAAAAAAAAAAACTAAAATAATGTTAAGAAATCAAAAAATCTGCACATCAAATTAGAGCCTTGATTTTAAGACTGAATCATGTGATGTTCTGTTGATATAAAACAACTAAGCTAAATGCTGAAAGGGATCAGGAAAAAATTGGATCATTAAAACAAATAGTTATTAGCGTAAAATATGATCTATATAACTATACAAATAAATTAACTTGGATTTAAAAGCTTAAGAGTTTTGTTGAGTTTCAAACTGTTATAATAATGGAAAAGAATTAAAGATGACTGCTACATTGCAAAAGTGAAAATTCCAGGTTTAAATCTTAAGTCCCTACTGATAAAACAAAGTAATCTGGTGAAATTGCTGTAATAGTACCATCATTTAATTTATATTCAATACCCAAGCTTAAAATAAATGAATAAATGTAAAATCTTGAAGGAGATTCAAAATGAATTCCATTCAGAAGCAATGTTATTTCAGTGATTGAAATGTTTCTTTAAAAAAAAAACCCTTATTTGGTGCATTTATAAGTGTTTATGATAAGATGATTAGAAAGAGATTGAGAAGATATCTTAAAAATATGAATGATTTGAGTTTTTATAAGGATATTTTTTATAAACACCAATTAGACGATATACAATCAGTGAAAGTTAAATGTGAAATTGAATTGAAAGGATTTCCAATTTCTACATTATAAATTATTTATATTTTCTATTCTGCATCAATATGAGTTACTCCTCTGCCAAATCAATTAGCTCCACAAAACAAATAGTAGAGAAAAGGGTACTGTTTTTTAAAATTCCCTTACTGTAGAATTTATTATTGCAGGTGTATCTTTTATTTAATGGCATATAAAATGCATAAGATATCCTTGGAGTAATTTTTATTATTATTACAATTTTTTAATGACTAAGGGAGTTAATTCCAGACTTCCTAGTATTACTGACATTAAACCATCAAACATCATATGATCACCATCTCTATACTAGCACATAATTTGTTGTAAACAAAGGCAAAACTCCCCATACAGTAGTGCCACCCTGGGCATCCATTGATTACTCTGTTTGGCACAGGGTGGCACTACTATATGGGGAGTTTTGCCTTTGTTTATTACTGACATTACAATCTCCATCTGTTAAAATGCTATTTGAAATGTATGATGTGGATTTCGACCTTTCTAATTTTATCCAATGCATTTTAAGCCTATTGAATAATCTAATAACCATTACTTTCCTGTTAACGATAGAATTTCTAATGTATTTGTTGAGGAAAAAATCCTGAGCAAGTTATTTGCACCACATGAAATGGTGCTTTCTTAATACTGATTTTGATTATACTGTACTAATCATCTGGTGGAATTTTTTTTTTTTTGCATTTTTTACCACATATGACCCTATAATAGCAAAATTAAGCAAATAACTATGCCCAGCTACCAAAAATTTCAATTGACTTGGCTCTTACTTCTGTACCTTGAACCAATTTCAATAAACTTTAGACAGCTGTGACATTCCTATTATGAGTGACACATGAACTTGAATGTTATTATTTTTTCCATTATTTTTAGCATTTTATATACTTTATTAGACATAATGAAATTTCTTGATATTCCACAAGATTCTTTATTTTGAGGCCAAATGGACATGTGGCTTATATTTTTATTGAAATCATGGTAACTGAAGTTATAAACATAAATTTTGCTTATAATAAACTACCAATATAAGTTTAGGAAAGAACTAAAATTGGAAAAAATTTCTTAGGAAACTGACAGAAATATCATTTTTTCTGCTTTTTCAAACATAATATATGCAAGAATGTGATCTTAGGATACTACCATTTTCTTTTAGGCATCTTTAATATAATTTCTTACAACGTTTTGTTCAATTTGACTTCCTAAATTATAAATGACTCTCATGGCTGCTTATTTTATCAGAAGTAAAAATTTTCCACTACATTTCTGACAATATCAACATATTCTATTTGGAAGTATTATAATTTTTTTCTACTTCTTATTCTTTTATGCATTGATTTTTAAATATCTATATAACACAATTCATTCACCATCATTAATTACTTTTTACAATGCAATCAAATAAAAATAAATACTTTTTAATATTTTTTTACAGTTTCAACTGACCAACAACAGTCTTCATCAGTTATAATATTCGGATATATATGAACATATAATTAGTATATGTTTATATATATATAATACATTTTATATAATTACATATTTTACAGAATGCAAATAATTAATGATCCAATTATTATATATCTTTATACAATTTTAATAATTTTATAAATATTAATCTTTTAATTATTTTTGTTAATTTTTTTTAGCATAAAATGTTTTATATTAATAATTTAATTTATTTTTAGCAGTTTACATATTAATTAATTGTAATTATATATTTATACTCTTCAGAAATATTAGTCCAACATTAAATAAAGATTTAGGTTTGAAAACATTGTTTTTATAAAAATATTTTTTATTAATCAAAATATAATTTAAAAAATTTTTCAGTTAAAAGTTAAGAGTTGGAGGGATGTAAAATTATATAAAAAGAATTACAAATTTTGAAAAGAATAGAAATGTATAATTATATTTAATTAATGCATGATTAAAATTATAATGGAATAATTAAAGTGATAAAAATAAATTAAAGAGTACAGGTCATATAATTGTAAAATAATATATATTAAAAATATGAAACACTTTATTCAAAAAAATAAAAATCAAAAAAAAAAAAGAATAAAAGATTAATATAAAATTATTAAAATATATAAAGATATATAATTATCGAATTCATTCAAATATTTGTATTATATAAAATCCATAGAGTATTATATATAATGCATTATATAATTATACCTATTTATGAATATATAAATATATACTAATTGGATACGGTCCTGTACATGAGGGATCAGAGTGCCTTGAGGTCAACATGGGCATAACAACAATATTAGCATCAGCATGGGATTTGGGCTTTCCATCATCTGATTTTCAATGGTATAGATGGCTGAAGAGTTGGAGGTTGAAGTAGAATAAAGTCTGTCCATTAAAGTATGAAGATTTGCTATATTTATATAAACTGAGCATTGATAATATATATGTGAGTGAGAGATGATAATATGGACCAACTGATGAGTGCTGGTTCAGCATGAAATACGTATATTGGTGGTTGTTGATCTTTTCTACATGTGTGTAATCATGTGTATCAGTAACATGAGATAGTGTGGATAGTTGAAAGGTACTTGAAGGTCTGAGTTCAAATCCCCAATGTTTACATTTAAGCTCCAGGTATATGAAGACTGCCTGCATTTCAAATATTACACATTAAACCTGCATCCTGCCCATCCCTTTTCTATGTATTTAAATGGATATGGTGTGGATAGTTGAAAGGTGCTTAAAGGTTTGAGTTCAAATCCCCAATATTTACATTTAAGCTCCAGGTATATGAAGAGTGCTTGTATTTCAAATATTACACATTAAGTCTGCATCCTGCCCATCCCTTTTCTATGTATTTAAATGGATATGGTCCTGTGCATGAGGGGTCAAAGTGAGTTGAGGTCAATATGAACATAATATTGGCATCAGCATGAGATTTGAGCTTTCCATCATCAGATTTTCAATGGTATGGATGGTTGAAGAGTTGGAGCAGATTGAAGCCTGTCCATTAAAGTATGAAGATTTGCTATCTTAATATAAACTGAGCACTGATTATATATATGTGTGAGATGATAATCTGGAGCAACCGATGAGTGCTGGTTCAGTATGAAATATGTATATTGGTGATTATTGATCTTTTCTACATGTCTGTGATCATGTGTATTAGAGATATGAGATAGTGTGGATAGTTGAAAGGTGCTTGAAGGTCTGAGTTCAAATCCCCTATATTTACTTATTATATAACCATATATTTGAATATTGTAGCTTGTCAGTTGAAACTAAAAACATATCAAGAAATAAACTTTTTGATTGCATTTAATAAAAGTGTATATTACATATTATATCTGCAAATGTTTTTGTAGCTAGTAAATTTCCTCTCCTATTTTGTATTCCAGATTTTTTATTCTTCTATGTTTTTGAATATTTTCAACCCATTCGGTAAGGGTACAATTTCTTTCCAAATAATTATTTGTTACAATAATTTCATTGTTACAGTCAGAAGATGAATCTGGACAAATATGTAAATCCTTATCTTGAGCTAGGCTTTCTGACAATAAATCATATTGAAGAATCATCTGTTTCACCACATCCAAATAAGTATCATTAATCTAATCCATCTTGATATAAAAGTATAATTTTTTAATAATCTGAAAGTACTTGCTTCTGTAGTGGTTAGACTGTAACTGATTTTACTTTTTTTTAAAATGTCAATATAACTGCTTAGTGCTACTGTTATTATATAATACATACCACTATATTAAAAAATAACTAAATTCTTATATACATGTTTGAGTTACATTAGTAAAGCAATTTATATTAAAACATGAAATTAATCATATTTGCTTCTGAAATAAATTATATTATTCGATGGACAAACATTTTTTATCATTTAGTGATTAAGCCGAATTATTAAGGTGACCAATCAAGTGCTTTGACACAAATTTAAAAAATTCAAAAAATGAGAGTTATTGGCTTGTGAATGGCTCATATATCTTTTTTCCCTTTCTTAATATATTTGCTTGTCAGTGAATTTCCTGTCATGCTTTACTAATAATAATAATTCTTAAATATTGTAAATATACTAATCACATTTTGAAATCGTATTACTAATTTTATATTTTCCATTCATTTTCAACTTTCATGTTTTTTACTTATCCACTCTTCTATCCAATTCCTTGTGATACTGTATGCCTAAAATGCTGTTACATAATAAATGTCTTCAGCATTTAATTCTCTTTCAACTATTAAATTTATCAGATAACTCCCCCAAATTAATCCATTCAGAAATTACTGTTATCTATATAAACTGTAGTCCTTCAAACATCTTTATCATTTCTCATCTGAAATGGAGGCCAACCATTTAAATTCAACTGCTGTCCATCAACAAAATAAATATAAAATCTTCCAGTTTCACTTTTCTTTGTCTTCATGTGATATACTTGAATCAGCTCATTTAGCGATCTTCACTCATTATTGTGTTGAGAACAATATGAAGGAAAAAATAATCAGTTTACAATAACAGCAAAAAAGAAAAAAGTTGCAATGCAGTTGTAGATGCTTTTGCTGAAACAGAAATAAACCTTTAAAATTAAATCAATAACAACTATTGGTGTTCTCAGTATGGAAAAGTTGTTCAAAGATTTATTGAGAGCTGACAGAAAATTAGACTTCTTTTGCGTAATGGATATATTATTGAAAAATAAAGTCAATTAACAGATGTCGAATAGTTTTTGAAATTGTTTTTTATTGATGTATGCTTCTACTTAAATAAATTAAAACAGGATTCTGATATAGTTGGCATATTATATTCCATTTTTCATTCAGTTTGTTTTTAAACACTCCCTAGAACTTTTGATACCATACTGAAATAACTAATCGATAAATTGAAAATTCAGCATACTTTTGACATTAAAACGTATTTAAAGACGTACATAGTGGAACCTATATTTTTATATAAAGTAATCTAAAAATTAATACATAAACAGTGGAACATAATTTGTACTTTTACAAAATTTATCAATAAAATAGTTTTTTTGTAATATTTTTTTTTATAAAGTAATCTAAAAATTTAAATAGTTTGCAAAAATTGAACAGGTATTATACACATAGTTCTTTATTGAAAAATAAAACCTTTTTCTGTAACATGAAATTGTTTCATCTCAAAATAAATATTTGTTTGAACTTGTGTTATTAATTTTCAGTTCATTGAAAAATTGAACATTTACGCATGTCATTGAAAAATGAAACATTTTCTTATACCGAGACATTACCTCAATTGACAACAACCATCAAAATTATTCTATTGATTCAATGACTGGAATAAACACCCAAGTCCATGCCACCTGAACTATTACAGGCTCATCTGGATCACATAAACTGTCTAAGCAATAAAACAATAGCAAACTGGAATTTCTTTCTAGCTTTACTTAAGGAAATTCCTTGATTAAGTAATACATTTTCTTTGATGAAATATATATATATCATTTACAATGGATTTGATACTTTACTAATGTATTTTCTAAAACTCAACATTTATAATTTTATCTGTTTTAAAAAATTTGAAGAACAAATAAAAATAACAGTAAAAAAATAAATATATAATTTATCATTAATAAAATTTACCAAATGTATATATTTTACATTTGATTCGTACTTTAGTATGATGTCCTTTTATGAGAATCCAATTTCCCCCCCAAAATATTCAATTTATCAAAGAGTTATTCCAATAAGGGTTCAGTAGTTCCAAGCAGTGGATAAAAGCAAAAACTAAAAAGAAAATCAAATGTAATATGCCATTTATATTGGTACCTTAAAACGCTCATTGTTATATTTGATTCAAAGCATTCAAAACTGAATTAGAAATTTTTAAAGTTCTTCAGGAAATTAGACTCTTTTTTAGATATTGACTATAACAATGAGCAATACAGCTAATTAATGGATGTCAAATGACTTTTAAAATTAATGTTTTACTAATTTGTGTTTCCATTTAAAATTGCATGGTTCTTGATTTAAAGCATTTGAAGCTAAATTAAAAATGTTTAATTACGACATTTATACATAATTTTATTTTTGCTGATATAGAATCTCACAAGAAACCAAATGAAGGTAAATTGGCAAAAGAATTTTCTACTGCAATTCAGTCAATGATTAACAAAATTTCTTCAAGATCTGGCAATTTGAAAAAACATCAAAAATTATTTTATATCCAGAAACAACATCAGAAGATAAACTCACTTTGAAAATGCTGAAGAATTGCAATAAATTGATTTTCAATTTATATGGAAATAAAAGTTTGTTAATTTGAGAAATTTATTTGGAAATGATCGATTATTGGATGTAATAAAAAAAGATGCTAAAGAAAAATTATTAAAAACTTGGCTATTCTCAGAACTGCCAGTTATTTAAAAACATTTAGTGTTAGCTATATTATCATTTTTTCCCTCTACTTATGAATGTCAATCATTTTCAGAAATTTATTTTGTAATAATTAAATTTGTTAAGCGCATACTCATTACGTAAAGTAATATATATTAAGGCTATAACCTTAAGACCATATGCTTAAAAAACAACAGTAGGGACTTCTACTAATCTTAACACAAGATTTATTTCAAAGACAAGAGATTTTATAAAAAACAGATTTAGAAATAAAATGACTGATGAATCTAGTTCGGCATGTGTTCTATTAAGTGATTAAATATGATTCCGATATAAAGCGTGTACCATTTAATATACAGCTATAAATACTTCATTAAACATAAGTTTATGACAAGTCATCTTCATAAAATTCTATTATAATTTTTAAAATTACTTCTGTGCAATAATTAATTTCCTATTAATCTTTTTTCTATTTTAAAAAACTGCTCAGACATCAGTAATTCGATGTTTTTTGTAAATTTTTGGCATGTGTACTTTGGTTCATTACCATTATCCTATCTCATTTTAAAAAAAGCTAATTTGTTAATGTCAATAATTTATTCTCATGCTCAAAAAAACTTTTTCTTTCTCTTCCTTTTGTTTCTTTCTCATTCTTCTCTGTATTGTTTTATAACTTTGATTCAATCTACACGTTATTTTGAAAAACACTTTCTGTGTCCATCTATACATCTCTGTTGATACATGTGCTAACTATTTTGAAAAATTATTAACCATGCCCATCAGTATGTATGTGTGTGTATCAGTGTATATGTCAATTATTACCATTTCTATTAAGATGTGTGTATCCATACATGCATGACATTTGTATGGAGTAATGCTTCCCAAGCCTACCCATGTGTGTGTGGATATATGTGCATGCAGTTATAAATGACTATTACTTAACTTATACCTACAAAAGTTTTTTACTCAGAAGTTATTGTAAAATATAATGTCTAAGATATAGACAGCAGTTTTTCTCTATAAATAGAAGTGAATTTTAGAATTCAAGCATTATTAATATGTTTTTATGTTTACAGAGAAAAACCAAAGGCAAATGAAGAAAACTGACAAATGGTTTAAAAGTAATGCATCAAGTATCAGGTATCACATATTTAAACTATTTTTAAGTAGTTAACATATTATGTATATATGTTTTGTTAAGTATATCTGGTCTATAATTTCTAATAAAGGAAAAATTGTAGCAATATTATATTTTCTCACACACACACTCCAAAACACATATTCAGCCATATATAAATAAATATTGATTACCCACAAGCAAACACTTATAGCTCAACAACCAACACAAATCTTGTATCAAAGGTCTGAGATAAAAACTCAATTTGTTACTTCTTTGCTCGAATATCATCACAATCTACTGAGAAACTAACCAATGATTATATCATTAAATGATATTAAAACTGTAAAAATCACCATTAATGTGAAATACATCTTTGAACTGATAATCTTGATTAAACTTTCATTGCAAAGTATAAATATATATGTGGTATGGTAGTTAATTCAGTCACATACCCTACTCATGATCCAGGGTTTGAATAAAGATGAAGCTTGCAAATTTTTCGGGGTAGCTAAATATTTTTTAAATTCAGCTTAGAATTTATTCCCTAGGTAGGAATCTACTTCCAATTCCAGCTATCCATCCAATTGTAAGTTGACATATCTTACATTTAGTTACTAACTAAAGATTAAAACAATAAAAGTGCTAAAATTTTCACCAATCAACAGTTGATTAATTTAATAAATTTATGACCTTTTTTGAAGAAGAGTATTGGAGAAACCTAATTCCACAATGAAATGTTTAAGAACATTTCACTTATAAGAACCCAAACATCTAAAATATAAAGATTTAACGGTTGTGATGTATTCATATACTACTAGCATCATTTAAATTTTGCATCAATACATAATAAACACTGTCTACATTATTTGAGGCAAAATAAGTTTTCAAAAGAGAATCATTTCAATTTGTTTAAACTTTTGTTTGACATTTAATAACAGTCATATATTTAAATAAATAAATATCTCTGTTTTACTTGAATGGAAAAATATTACCGTTAATGTATGCTTAATAGCTGAAATCTATATAAGCACAAAAATGACGCAAAAACATAATGCATAAGGAAAGAAGCCAATATAAAAGAATAAACAGGTTTATTAACAGAAAAAGGGAATCCTGAACAAGACTGCTGGATAGTCGAAACTAATAAACATTTTCAATAAAAATATTATTAAAACAATGGAAAAGCACAAAGTGCATAGATATATTATTATATTTCATTTTATTCTCCCTACATTTTTGCCATCTCATGTATGTTTTAGTATTCAATAGATTTCTAGACGGTAGTGTGTACCTCATCCGAATAATTCCAGACTAGATTTTATTAATGAATAGCAATGTGAAAATTAAGATCATGTAATGTTTTTTATTTCAATAGTGAATGCCTCTACTAAATTCTGAATGACATACTTTGTGATTAAAGAATAACCTATGCAGTTCAAATGGATGTAAAAAAAAAGCATGAATCATCATGCATTACTTCATGGGGAAAAATTGAGAATATGTTATAAATAGAAATTAAGGGTTGGGGGACTATATTCCAAACACAAACTAAGAAATAATAGCATGATGTTTATTATTTACAATAACTGATGACGTTACCCTTTGTGGTATTGCAGCGGTAGAATGACAGTTTCTGGAAGTCATGGTTCACGATTCTAATTCTTTCTCATTGAATCTTCATGATTCTTACAAACTTCTGAATCATAAAACTACTTGGAATATTTATTTATTTTTTATTGATAGTATTTGTTAAATCTTATTGATATTTAAACTAAATTAATTGGTCAGCAGAGAACATAATTAACAGAGTACAGAGTTAAAAACTCCATTCCTCTTTAAATAATACTTCTGCAATATAAAAGAAATATATATTTTCTATTTTATATATAAACCACTTTAATCAACACAATGAGCTCTCTTAACCTGATCTGTACAAGGGTAGAGCCTGTCATGTACATAAATAAATTATAAGGAAGAATATGAAGTAGTAAATCCAATTCACTTCGATTCCATCACCCAATGCAGGCCTGATCATTCAATAAATGCCGGAGGCAGTGCTTCAACAATTCCCTATCCAATGCCATCACACTGATATCCCCAGACCAGCTTTTAGTTTAAGGCTATCATCAATGAGGAGTCCTGTATCCAGATCAAATACATCTGGAATTCCAGGAATCAATGCTGCATGTGGATCTGGGGATATGGATAGGAAGGTGTAAAGCATTATCACCTGGCAACTATACTGCTCATGCTTACACAAAGGGACAAAACTAGAAAAGGAGACAGTGAGTAAGCAGAAATCATGTGTAATATATACATATATGTATCTTATATAGTCGCCTAATACTAATAAATTACCAAATTAGTAACTGATATGAACGAGAAACTATTTGTTAGATAACGAATCTGACAAAAAATACATGAATGGAAAAAAAAATGAGGATCCTAATACAACCATGATCCTGAAGATTGTATACATATGGAGGATATTAAATTCAGGCTTTAATTAAATAAGCAGCAATTTAAAAATTCTTGTTACTGATCACTGAGTATACGATATAACTTCACTATTTCTAAAGACTAACCATAATATTCAGATGTTAAATATTTTCTTAAAGAAATTTCATGGGTGTACATGAGAAAGTAATGATAGTTTTAACAATGGTCAACTTTAAGAATAGATACATTATTCATTGATGCTGTAACCATATGGTTTCTTTTTGTTATGTGGCAAATTAAAATTTAAGACTATTTTCCAGTCATATTTACTAAAGTTAATACATTTTTCATATACAATGCATTTAATGTACAAAATGTTATGTGTGTTGGTGAATACTACTCAGCATGCAATGGTTAACACATTAATCTATCATGCTTACAACCTGGATTTTTCAGATTCCAAACAAGCTGAAGATTTTTATTTAAGATAGCTGAACATAACTAATCTAATTAGCTATTCAATTCATCATTCATTGATGTAATGTAGAGAGCGTACCAATAGCTCAAATAAGCTCTTAATTGATAAGTATGGTGAGAGAAAATATTTAAAATCTCTATCTGGAACATTCTTATCCCCAGACCAATTTGTAAATACAAACTTATAAAAGCAATGTCACACTATATATGACTTGCTTTATTGATTATCATTCATTGAATATGTAGCTATTCTTAGGGGAAACCCCCATAAAATCTCAACACCTAGTCTGTTGAATACCATTTTCTTCTTCACTGTTTCTTTGCATATATTTATTGAAAAGGACTTTGCTTTGAAGAGAGCTATTTAAGATGATTTTATCTTTTATCTATATATACATTATCAAAATTCAGTTTACAAAAGCAACATTTCTTATGAAAGATCATTGTTAGAGAAAAATACTGAACTATGATAATGAAGGTATGTGGAGGGTAAAAATCTAGATCAACTGAGATGACTTACTCAACCAGAAAGGTATCTCTAGTATATTTATACTTTTTATATATCTTTATCCATGAGGTTTAAGTATGTGTGGAGATTGAAAATTTTGTAATATATATATATGTGTGTGTAAATCACATATATTATTATTTGTTTTAATTTTAGCTGTAAAACAGATTCATCTACCGAAATAAGTACAAGTATTGCATTAGAGGTAAGACACTTTTTTAAAAAAGAAAATACATATAATTCAAATTTGTACTGAGCACATAATATAAACATATATGTGTTTAATAATAGAAAACTTCCATGAATTTTACAGAAAAAAATATTAAAAGTTTAAATAAGATTTTTCGTGTATTTTTTTATTAAAAAAATTAGACTTTAGCCCAAATGTAAATCAATCAATTACAAACTGAATTAAGAAGTTGAATTACATCACCCAGAAGCAGTACTTGTATTAGTTTGACATCCAAGAAGGTTCCACCTTTGGCTTCAATTTGCTTATTCAGTTTTTAATTGGCTGTTTGTTGGTTACATCTTAGCTGACTCCTAATTAAATATATATATATATAGAAAATGTCATCAAATTTTCAATAATTTCATTGTATATCCAAGCATTAATTGGATATAATTTGAATTACTTTGCCTTTTTTAAGCCCAGTAACAAAAATGGCTAGCACTAGAGCTAAATGTTCTTGAATAAAATATAGAAAAAAAAAATCATTTGGTCAGTTGAAGGGAACTGTTGTGTTTACAAATAAGTTACTCAAAAGTAACCTGAATTTCCTGAACTAATTTTTAAGATATGAATACTGTACATTACTTATTTATTTATGTTGCATTCATTTTGAGTATTCAAACATTTTTTTACTGTGATCGACACAAATTAGATGAATTCAAACACCTGGGATTAAATTTAATTAAATCTACCAATGAAATGTTTAGAATATCACTAAATTATACTGATTTAAAAAAGATATGTATTTATTTGTATAGCCCACAATCTTTTCAGTTTATTTTAGCACACTATTTACTCTGCAAGCCAATAATGAGACTATGGGTTCAAGTTCTGCTTCACAAATCTCCAAATGTTTAACATATCAATTTCAGACAGATTCTGTTGTGAATAAGATATAAAAATAGATAATCTCATTAATCAACTTAACAAAAACATTAAAATTGCCTTTCAAGTTTAGAAAAGCTCTTACTTTTTATTAAAACAGCAACAAAGATAGGTGTTAGACAATGACCATTATAAATTTTAATTATTTGTAATATGCAAACAATTAACCATCTTTAAATGTATTTCCTTAATTATTTCCATTAATTGATCTGGTATGTGAAATGACAAACAGCAACATGGCTAATCAATATCATTTTTAAATATTGTGAATCCACTACAGGATGCAGGTCTCCCCAAATTTAACCGGACTTCTCTGAACCATAACTTTTCTTCTCTCATATTACTCCAGCAAACTTTTTACCTCATCCAGCCATCTTCTTTCTAGATGTTTTAAAATCCCTTGAAATTCACTTTAAGATTTCAACTATCCAACTGCTCTCTCTTTTAGCAACATATCCCACCCAGTTCCATTTCAATTCCTTAATTCTTTCACTGATATCAATAATACCTGTATGTTTTCTCATCCACATACTTCATTTTTTATCTTCCAAGTATTATTTTTAGCATATATTTCTCCTTATTTCATTGTGTGGTTTGAAGCATCTATAGTTTTAGGCATCCAAATCTTACATCCATATGTAAAAACAGATAAAAACACATTTACTAAAATCCTTTTTAAACACATATTTCCTTTTAATGATCTTATTTCTATCAAAAGCACTCCATCCAAGTTTAATTTTATGTATGATTAATGTCATCCTATATAAATACAATTTATCCATTACTTTGAACATTTTTTAGCAAAAACCTTTTATTGACCTATATTAATGTACAATCTTATTTTAATTTTTTAAAATTAAAAAAACCATTTTTACTTTTAAAAAACTAAAGTAAAATTGGCTGAAGAAGACTGCAGGACAGTCGAAATGTAAGATTGTGCATGAATATAGGTCAATAAAAGGTTTTTGCTAAAAAGTGTTCAAAGTAGTGGATAAATTGTATTTATATAAGATATTACAGAAAAATAAAGGAAATGGTGAATTTGGTAATATTAATGTCATCCATTATATTTCTAATTGTATTAATAATCTGACTAAGGTATTTGTAGTTATTAATTTCTTCAATTCAGGATTTTCATCAATCTTTATCTTCTCCTTATGTGAAATATCATTGAATATTATTTTAATCTTTTTAGCAGTTATCTTTAATCTTACTTTATCATCTTCATCCGATAACTTTTATATTTCCTGAAAATCCAAAGCATCATCTGCAAAAAATATCATTTGCAAAATCTAAATGACATAAATAGTTTTTATTTATTTTTATTCCTTTAGCTTCCTGATTTAATTTGCAGAATATTTCCAATAAAGCAGTAGTAAAAAAATTTGGAGATATGGAAATATTCCGGTGATAATAGATTCTTAGTAATGTTAATCCTACTGCAATCATGAAATCAAATCACTGCAGTTACATTTTGAGGAATATTATTTACAATATCTTGTGAGTATATTTTATATGCAAAAGCTTTAATCTCTATGAAAATGCTTGTAGAGTCAAATACCTTTTATAATTTACAAATCCAAAATATAACGATCTGAATGAATTAATAACATTTCTCATCCTAATATTTATTTGTATATTCTAAGTTTAGAATGAATCCTTTTCCTCCTAGCAGACTATTTAGAGAAAGAATATGTTAAATGATAAAAAAACTGTTCTAAAAACATTTGCATCACACACACCCCATCCCTTTGCAAATTATTTTTATCTTGTTCCACAGATGAAGTAATCAAAGGCATAAAACTGCTTATATAATAATTGCTTTGCATGAAAGACATTTTAATTCCCAAAACAAACTGTATTTCTTTTTTTTTTTAACACAAAATTCTATTAATGTGAAACCACATGGAAGATCCTTAGAAGTTCACTAATAAAAAACATCTTAATTACCTTTATATACATATATAGTTGGGTTTATATTTTCTGCCTGAAACAGAAATATCTACCAGTATTGTTATTACAATAGTTTTTTAATTAAGGGGCATTTTATTTGTATTATATATATATACAAAGGAGAGAAAGATAAAGAGAGAGAAAGATAATTTATCTTGATGTAAATAGTAGTGTTTATGTTGTTTCTGTAAATATAGACATGCTAGAATTATGTTAGAGATGATAAGCATTTAATAATAATCAAATATAATGGTAATTAACTATTATATACAGTCTTTCAATCCGCAGAAGTACTTTCGGTTAATTCTGGGTTAAGGAATTAACCGAAAGTACTTCTGCAGGTTATTTTTATTGTTATTATATATTGTAACGAGCACAGACGTTCGTTACATTGTTTTTTTTTATATTTATTAAACATGAAAGTAAATTAAAAAGTTCACATTTAAAAATTTTCTTTCAGAATTAAAAATTGAAATTAAATATCATCTTAAACTCGTATATATTAAATCGCACAGATAAAAAAAATTATTAAAACTGTATTAAAAATAGAAAAGGTATTTTAAAAACAAAAACTTAAAAAGATTTAGAGATAAAAATATATCTTTGATTTGGAAAACAGGTTAATTAATCAGAAATGGAAATGATTGTTAATTAGTTAAATGTAAACCAGCCTTGGGCATTTAAATTTAAAAACATCGGTCAGATAGGAAAACAATAGAAACAAATAGCCAATGAAAGAAATCCATCGGGAAATCGGACCTCAGCGAAAGGATCATCACATCAATGACATAATGCCAAGTCAATCCTTCGAATACGTATAAAAGGAAAATTTGGAATTTATTAATTAGTGACTGGAAATTGATTATTACGATGTGACTATATGTAGTAGTACGGAGTTGGAGGTGAGGGAATTGACAGACGCACTGTCAATTCTTTCAGCTGTTAATGAAAGAAGAAATGAACTATCGTTTTATACATTGAGGACTAGTTAAAGCAAAAATCTCCGGATGGATAAATAAATTGGCCTTCAGAATATTAACCTCTTTAGGACGGCATGGGAATTCACGTTCATGGCAAGCAACGGATAAAGTTGGACGTTTTAAAAATCGTAAGAACTTTATATTCACTTGAAACAATAAGAACTCTAAATTTTAAAACTTTTTAGTAAATAATGCAATAGAATCCTATCTGACCAAACTAAATTCTTCATTAATAATGTTATTTGATGTATTTGTTATTTATTTATTTAAAATCATTTCCATTTATTTAACTATGTTCTTTAAGTTTATTTATGATTTCTGTTTTCCGATAAATTAAAATATATCAATGTTAAACTTAAGTCGGGCATGAATGGCTGTATAGATTTGTAAAGTTATATTAGGGGAGGGTAATCTTAGGTTATTTGTTTCATTGTTAAATTGGGTCAATGGATTGGATATATTGATGTAGTTAGTAGATGTAGTCGGAGATTCGCTACTGGCAGAATCGTTTATATATACGCCGCACTCACCCGTTCTGCCTATGGAAGGAATTATAAGACGGAGAACGCAGTTCCTTTCTATGGAGTTTTTTTTTTATTGTTCTTCTCGTTAGATAGATGTCATATTCCTATCTGATGAGGGTCAATGCCCTCTCTTAATCTTTTTGGTGCTGTCGTATTCCGTATTACATTGAATACATCGATGTATCAGATGAATTGATGCCAGTTTGACTGCGAATTTTAGCCTAAGGTTAAATAGGGATAGAATATTTTATTTTCAAATGCAAATCTATGTAGTCTATTCATACTTGACCTAAAAAAAATGCATTAAATTTAAGTTGTTTATAGACGCTTGCATGGATTGGTTATCGGTTAAGTATGTTTTGGGTTTTCATATTTGATCAAAATATATAGACATTCGATAAATAATGATACCTTACGGTGAGTATCTAAAATGTATTTATTCGGATGTCTTTTAAGTTATTGGTGACAATGCAAGTATCTTATGGTGAATACTATTGGGTTACGTATAAATTTCCCTCCGCAATTGTCAGTAATCAATAATTTTGTATTTTGATCGTTTATGTTTATTTTGAAATGTTTTTGACCATGAAATCTATGTAACCGATCTGTATTCAACATTATAAACAAGCTTTCATAAATTTATATGTGCGAACTTAATTAAAATGTAAAATTATAATATAATAGTAATTAAATGTAAATTAAAGTAAAGTTAAAAATAATGTTAAAATGTAAACTGATACTAAGACAATTTTAAATCTTATATATTGTAACGTTTTTCGTTTTGCTAGGCCTTTACACGCTAATATAAACTGCGCGTGAGTTGATCAAGCTATGTCAAAAAAGAAGAAAGTTGTATTTCTATTCTAAAAACACAGCTATTTTTCCTGATCAACTTCAGCCTATTAATTGTTACGAATTGTGCTATTGACAAAATCAACTTTTAATTTTATTTACTATGGGCGCCAGAATTCCTAAGAATCCGCTGAAATATGTCACCAGCACCTCTCGCAAGTTGTAAAACAAAAAAAAATAAAAAGATTTTTATTATATTTTTTTTTTAAGGGGCGGTAATTCTACCGTAATGAGAATTAATGATTTTTACGATTATTAGTCCTGGCGTATTGAAACATATTGGCAAAGGTAACTTACGTTTAAATCTTATTACACTAAAAATAAATTTAATAATAAAAAATAATAACTATTATTAATAACGCACAAATGAGAATTGATATTAGAAATATTTTTAATTTTGACAAACTAAAATACTTCATGTTAAGTAGCTAATTAATACCTTGGAGAGAACACATTTAATTCAGGTGGGAAATATCCAGAAAATATAAATATCAGTTAAAATAAACAAAAAGTTCTTGGTTAAATAAGAGTCTCTCATATAGAAAAATTAAAGTCACTATCGGGATTCTTTTATACGTATATTTTTTACGAGTAGTTTTAAATAGTTAACTTTGTCACAATCAGGATAATTATTCTTACCGGTAAGTTTCATGAATTCAGTAGTAGATAACTATGCATAGTTTTTTGGTTATAATGAGCTCGGCCTTTTGGTTATTGCTTGATCTTGTGGTCCATTTCCCAGTCGGTCATGATGGCTTTCCTGGTGTACATCATTAGGTCCGATGTCTTCAGAAGCTCGGTTCACTGCGACATGCGAATTCCTTCAGGGCGATCTTGGATATATTAATGTTATCCAAGACCAACTAGAAGAAACAAACGAACAAGACGTTCCTTCAACCGGATCCCTCCATTTTATATTCAGTTTTCAGGACTTCTGCGCATGCTAGTACCATGCCTTTTTAATCTTATCCAGTCTTTATAAATTTTATGTAATAAAGTCTTTATTTTCTTCAAGTTTTCGGCCATCTTTAATTAATTTGAGTATTTCTACTTTCAGCTTATCTTTTTTTTTACTTGCTTTTGGAATTCTTTTGTTCTCTCCAATTACTGTTATTACTAATCACATAAAAAAAAATAAGAAGAATAATTCAACCCTCATTGTACGTTTTTTTTTTAAAAAAAAAAAATTACTCAACAAAATTTTAAATCCACTTTTATCTTTTAGTTTTTTTTTTTTTTACCCAATGCCAATATATTTGTAACGTATATAAATAAACGTCACAATATATATGTGCGTAAATAAATTTTTGTATGTTAATTACTGGCAGTGGCTTATTTTATTCTTTTTTTATATATACTCTTAGATTATCTTATTAAATCTCTGCTATTCCACTGAGCTAGTGACATGGGCTAACGACCGGATGCAAAATAAAAAAAAAAAATTTTTTTTTTTTTGACTTACGTATCTGCCTACTTTATAAATTTTTCTAGGTTCAAATGCCTAGATGGCGCCCGTAGTGCAGTTTACGTAAGTCTACCTGCTCCGGATTGTTACAACTGGCCCATATATATGTGAAATAAATAAATGTTTGTGTGTTAATTACTGGCAGTGGCTTATTTTATTTATTTTTTTTAATCTTGAAATATAATTAGATAAGATAATATATTATTTAATCTCTGCTATTTCACTGAGCTAGTGACATGGGCTAACGACCGGAATCAAAATTTAAAAAAAAAAAAAATTTTTTTTTTTTGACTTACGTATCTGCCTACTTTATAAATTTTTCTAGGTTCAAATGCCTAGATGGCGCCCCGTAGTGCAGATTACGTTAAGTCGTATTCTCCGGATCATTACAATATATAACAATTTTAGAAGTACATGCAAAAACTCATTAACATAAAGTACCAGAGATCTTACATATTGTTTCACATTAATCAAAACAAAAAGGAAATATGTTAATATGTTTCGGAGATTAAAATTCCTTTCAAATAAACCAATTTTTAAGTTAACAAGTTCTGTGTTAACGAGCTTATTTGGATAGTATAATGAATAAATGAAATCAAATCTCTTCAACACAAGATGGTTCTAAAAAGGCTATGGGTATAAAGTTTATTCTTTAGCCTCAAAAATACATTTTTAACAATTCATGAATTTTCTGCATAAAGTACTACATTTAAATATTAACTTGCAATTTTTAAGATTAATGTTGTTCATTGGGTAAACTTTTAAGTCAAGAGAAGGCAATAGTCTGAGTTCCTCTAAGGTTTAGAACTGTTAAATTATTTTATATAAAATAATAAATAACTAAAATAATCGTAAAATTTCATCTGCACTTAACAGTATTGATAAATTTTTACTCGTTTCATTTGATTACATTATTACTGGAAGCTGTAAAGTCAAGCTATACTTCCAGTGATTATGCAAATCAGTTATTTAAATTATGTTTATAAGCATTTATTTTATATAGCGCGTGTTTACAATTGTATTACATTCAAATATCAGCCTTTCAAGCTAATTGTACATGCGCTTTACGAGTGTTAATAATAAATGAATACTTTCCTTTCCAACACAAGATATAGTATTTATGCAGGAATAAAATGAATCCACCTATTCCTACAACTCAAATGCTTATATATGAGCAAATCTGAAGTACCGGCAAGGAAAGCGTGAGGACAGACCATTCATTTTATTCCTACATAAATACTATATCTTGTGTTGGAATGGAAAGTATTCATTTATTATTAACACTCGCAAAGCGCGTGCACAATTAGCTTGAAAGGCTGATATTTGAATGTAATTAAATTATGTTTAATAAACAAACTGGTTAATTAATATGAGAACAAAATTTCTTTGAATTGTCTGATTGATGATAAAAGCCACATGCAAACACTTCACATATTTCATAACTAGTAACTTCATTTAAATTAATGTCATTTTATAAATATATAATTCAGTGCATTAGATCCAAAAGGTCCAGGGATACTGATCCCAGATCCAAAACCATTACTAATAACTAGTCTGAGAATATTGGATAGGAAAGAATTTATTAATTACTAAAGCTTACACTAGATGACAGAGAGAAATAAAAAATTTGATATTTACTTTTACTTAAATATTTATAAATATTTTAAGATTTTTAATTTTTATTTAACTGCTAATATCAAGCTTTTTTTAAAAAAAAATTTAAAAAGAAATTTATTGAATGCTAAACCAAATTATATAATTTATAAAGTAACCAAAAAAATAAATAAATATGCATTTTGATTTTTAACTACTTTCATTTATTTTCATTGCTTTAATTTTATAAAGAAAAACGTTGGACGAAAATTAGCATTAACATATCCAGTAATTATTGATTATCATCGAGAAAATTGAAATGTGACTTCACCTAAGAAATCTGTGTTTATGAGGTGTACATTTTGCTTCAATAGCTTGCTGTAATCCAGCATTGCCTAGTGACATAAACTTTTTGTTTTTTCACATTATGGTAAACGTATTTTAAGCGTTTCCATATAAAAAAAAAAACCCCATCGATATTAAATCTGAAGAATATATACCATGCTACTGCTTTGTCCAAATCATTTGTTTAGGGAAGTATCATTCACACAAGACTAACACTGCATTGGCAATGAGAAAAAGTCCTATTTTGTTAAATATAAGGCATGAAGCATTAAGTAAAAACTTAAGTTGCATATTTACAAATTTTAACAAATGCATTATCAATGCAATATTAATGGTAGTGACCTTTTAATTTTATCAGTTACCACTATTTTAATAAAATAAGTATTTATTGTCCCATCAGGAAGACAATTTATTAATATGTAAATCCACTTCATGAAATGATAAACTTATTATTTAAAATATAATGAGCACAAAAAATATTATCTTTAACATACTAAGAAAATTAAAAAAACACAGACAAAAAATTCTCCAATTAAACAATAGGAGATAGAAAAAAACTAAAGGTGGGATTATAATGTAATCTAGATGAACAGCAAATAGAAGCTAATGTAAAACAATAACTTTTACAAGTACAGTTTAAGTAAATTCAGAAAAACAAGTACATCTAATGGAAAAACAAACAGAACAGTAATGTGAGAATGGTGATGTTGGATGATATGATTTTGAATAAAATCTAATAAGTTAATAAATAATAGATCGACAAAAGAATGTGCCTCAAATATGAAAGCAAGATTAATACAAAAATAAATTTATGCTATTAAAGATAAAATGTATATATGAATCAATTTTTACACTGAAATAAAGTTTCTGAAACACTGGGGGAAAAAAAAGGAAGTATGAGAAGTCTTGTGGCCTAACGGCTATCACATTCATTTGCTCATCATATGAGTTGGGGTTTGAATCAAGTGAACCTGGAAACTTTTTCAAATTCTTTGAGATAGTCAATTCATGACCATCCAGTATTGGTCATTAAACAATTAGATAGGCATAGAAATTCCAACTTAATCAAAGTTTTATTAAATGAATATTTGCATGCCGACTATAAAAATGAAAAATACAATTATAATATGATGCAGATTTCACTATTGGTAAGGAGCATGGCTTATAACAGAGGAAAATATGAATAATCGCACCAAGATCAGAAAACTTTTGAAAAAGGTTAAAACTTTTTTCTTAAAAAATAAACAGAGTTTTAGAAAAATAAAATCTTTGATCATTTGATTTTCTTCATCTATAATACTGTCATTTTAAATAAATAAAGTATAAGTTATGAGTGCATCAGTATTAAAAAAATGTGTTTTATTTAAATATTTATTCCAATGCTAGATAATAATTTTAATTCAAAAAGATTGTCAAAGGAATTTGCATTAATGTCCCTTTAATTGTGTTACACGTGTAGCAGAATGAGCTACAGCGCATTAAATAATTCATTCAATTTCTAAAAACCTCCCAGACTTATGAAAAGACCATCTAGTGAATGAATCCAAAAAATATAAATTTTGCTACCCATATTCAAAATTTAAAAATGAAAAAAAAAATGAATTGTTTGGTACTGTTGCAATATGGGATTGTTTGAAATTTCATACACTAGTCAGCAGATAGCACCATATAAGGCACCAATGAAAACAAATGGAGCCGGAGTAAGGCAAAATGCCCTATGTCACCTATTTTGTTTTTGTTGTATTTGAGAGAGCAATAGAAAGACTAGAAAGAGGGGTAGAGATAACATTAATAGGTAGCATGGGAGTATATACATTGTCGGGTCTTTTATTTGGGGATGATGTCTTGTGTGCAGAAAGAATGGAAGATATGGAAGTTTGCAGAAAAAAGGGAAAATATGGAAGTTATACTGAGGCCATGTGCAACAATGGGAAGAAAAATCAAAAGTAATAATAATGATTAATACTGGGGAAAGAGAAGACAATGAATTTTTATTGGGAGATATAAAGTTAAGTGTGGTAAATAGATAGAACTATTTGGGAATCGTCTTAAGTAATCAGAGAAATTGCTTGGATGAATGGGAGAAAAAATTGATAAATGAAGCAAAGAAAAGAAAGGGATTGATAAAGAAATTAACAGTGTTTTCATATAAATAAATATGATGTAGTTAGAATTGTATGGAAGGGAGTGGCAGTAGCAGGATTAACATATGGTAATGATGTGTTATGTGTTAGTAAAGGAATATTAGATTACTTAGAAAAAGTACAAAGAGAAGCAGGAAGACATGCATTAGATGCAGATATGTGGACAGCAAAGAAGGCAATTCAAGGAGAAATGGGATGGTCAAGTTTTTATACGAGAAATGCAAAAAGAAAAATGAAGATGTTTGGTATATTGCAGTTTATGGATAATAAAAGAATAGCCAAAATAGTATTTAATTGGGTTATGAATAAAGGGCAGGCAACAAGATGGGTGAGAAAGGTAATGCAGTATGCAGAAGATTTGGATAAAGAATTTATGTCAGTATACTTGTACAAAAGGTGGGATGATTGTGTTAGGAGAATTGTTGAGTGTTATAGTGGTAAGGAATGGGATAGAAGAATAGATGCATTAATAAAGAATAATGAGTTGGAGAGATGGAGAACTAGCATGGAGAGTAAAAAAAGTTTAAATATATATAGAAGTAAATGGATTATTGGGTGCAAGTTAATTTATGATAATAGCAAGGAAAGAAGTTTACTATTTAAGGCCTCGGACGGGATCTTTGGCAACAAGGGAATATACACATAAATGGAAAAATTTGGGTGATTTAATCTGAAAGTTGTGTAAGGAAGGCATAGAAAATATTAGGCATCTATTAATTGAATGTAAATGCCTGAAAGCAGAAAAGATACAAATAATGAAGTTATGGACAAATAAATATAAACAAAATGATTATACAGAAAGTGGGTTATTGGTTTTTATGCTGGGTTTGAGAAAAGGTAAGAGTGATTTAGATATAAAGACCATGGAGTTGACAAAGATTATGTTTGTGGAAATGGGATGGATCAGGATATGGGAAAACTTAGAGCAGGGAATGGAAAGGAAAGATACAGTGGTAACAGGTTTCTCTGGGTATAGTTGCTGAGAGATTCCTGACTCAGTATAACATGTCACAGTGCATCACATCACATCACACATCACAAAACAAACTGATCCCTAAAAAGTAAAATGTGCCATTTACTAGGCAGCCTTTTATAAAGCAAGCAAAACATTACAAAAAATATTTTATATGAAATAAATTTCTGGCATTAAATGTAAAAGCCTTTTAATTTGGCAGCAATAAGTGTGATAAACAAAAGTTACAAAAAATAATCTATTATCAGAAATAAAATGAAAATAGTAGGTGAAATACAAAATATATTGTTTCCTATTTTGCCTCAAAATTAATTTTGTATTAAATGAAAAACTTTAGCAACCACAGAAATACAAAAAGTTATCTGTAAGAAACTATTAAGTTATCCTTAAGCGTATTAAAAAAAATACTCCACAAGAAGTTAAATTCTCATATGTATTTGTCTTCCTCCAAATAACCAATAGCAAGTGAAATCACTGTGATGTTTGAAATGCAATTGGAAATTATTAATAACTTCATGTGCAGAAACTATTTCTAATATTATTCACAAAAAACAATGAACGAATATCTGTTGTGTTTAGAAGATTTTATCCTATTTTTCCAACCGTGGGGAAATTTTTTCCTTTTGTCCAACTGTGCCAAATCTGTTGTGTTTGGCTGAATTGCAGGTTTCAGGCTCAAGCCAACAGTGATATCAATAAAAATATGAATACTCAATAAATACAATTGTACGTAAATAAACATACTTATTACTGTGCTGGTTGTGCCGAATGATTGGACTCACTTCCAGCTGTATATTTATTTAGCTTGCCTCATGAGTTCTAGTTTTAACTCTTCCTGCTGTACTGGACAGTTTGTCTCAAGTTTGTTAAGTGATGCAGCTTGCCTCGAGTCTGCCATAGTCATAGCAGCTTCCAGTCCCATCATGGACTTGCCTCACTGCATAGACCTATCAGTAGTGATTAGTAGAAACACCTTCCTGTTGGAAATGGTTTCAATGGAGAGCATGTTCACTTGTTCAGGTTAGACAGATGTTATCTCTCTCTCTCTCTCTGTATACCCATATAGGTATATATCCCTTGCCTCCAAAAAGGCTGACTATTTGTCAGATTCCCTACCTTACTGGAAGCAGTCAGATTCAGAGAGCCTAACCAATGGTAGGATTTTATGCACGTTTATTCATTGGCCTCACATTGGTTATCCACATGTTTACACAATGGTTAGCGACAATGCGTGCTGAATCCAATCATATAAGGAAGGAATCTGGACCAGTCCACTTCTGAAGGCAAAGTCAAATATGACAGATATTTTTATTACAAAATCTTCTAATCTAAACCCTGATTTTGTTTAAAACTTTACTTTTGATTTTAAGCCAAGTGTGGACTTCTACTGTTGGTCATAATATTTCTGGTGATTAACAGTTGCACGACATTATATTATAAGAAAGGCATACATTCCTTGTCAATAAGGGGAAGTAGAGTAGCTCTGTTATTGGATAATGAAATAATGGTAGTCAAATCCTTATTTCAAATACACCATCACCATTCATTACTTTAACTTCCATGATTCCTGTTGCTAATTATGTATTGTGATCTTCTGACAAAGGAAGTAAACTACTTGTCAATCCTTCCATGATTTTATATCTGATGGCTGAAAATCCTGATTTCACTTATTTGAATAAAAACTTGTTTCATCCCTACCATCTAGACTTTTGATTTGGACTGATGTTGTGCCTGAATAAACTTCTTGGTACATATTGAACCAGTCCTCAATAATAATAGATTTTTCTATAAGGCTTATATTCATTCTTACCGACATATCTAGGATGAAAAAAATAAATTCTATAATGCTGCAAAGTCAATATACAATTCATTTTCTCATATCAATGTAATGAAAATACCAATTACAATTCCTGACAGAAGTAACATATTTTTAGGCATGTACTGTAAAACTGGAATAAATTCTATTTTCAAATTATTTTCTTTTCTTTACTGTGACATGATCCTATCAATCACTATGAAAGTGTAATATATTTGACAAATGTTTCATTTTTATGAATTAATTTTTTTATTGTTTTCTTCTATATGGTATCATTCAACAAGATCATGAAACTTCCAGGATGATAATATATTATAACAATACCTTTTATTTTTTTACTTGTATAAAATAAGCAGACAAAATAAAATTATACAGTAATAATTCACAATAGACTCTTTCTTCTTTATCACCATAATGGTATTGCGTTTAGATCATGCATACATGGACTTTTTAGCAATATATATTTAACATGTGATTCTGAAAATTATATCTAACATCATTGGCTATCAGGATGTTTACAGAATTCATAAATATTTTTGGCAATTTTCCAAAATGCATAAAGTTAAGCATTATTTAATATTAAAACAGGCAAAACTCACTATACATACTGCCACACACAGCAAGCTAGAGTAACCAATGGATGCCAGAACGCTTGTGCATAAAATCCCCATCTAGTGCCTACTCATCCAATATCCCCAGACTAGTTTCTGGCTTGTGGCCTTCATCAGTGAGGAGCCTTGGATCTGAGAGCACTGCACCTAGATCTTAGCTCACTGATGAAGGCCACAAGCTAGAAACTAGTCTGGGGATACTGGATGAGTAGGCACTAGATGGAGATTTTATGCACAAGCCTTCTGGCATCCATTGATTACTCTAGCTTGCTGTGTGTGGCAATATGTATAGTGATTTTTGCCTGTTTTAACAACAGTTATACACAAGCATAAGAGATGGTGGTCATGTGATTATTTAATATTATTAATAATTTTGTGTTAACTACAACTAGTACTTAAGATATATAAAAAAAGTTGTAATATCTTACTTATATCTTTTTTAAAATTGGTTACTTTATTATAATATATATATTATTAGCTATAGTCTATATAAACATACTGGATCACAGATAGAGGTGGATATCCACCTTTATTGTGAGTCACCATGACAACAGATTGAGATTTTTATTGGTATTGTTTAAGTGTTAACTGCTTTCCTGCATTTAAATATATATAGACATTCAAAATCTATCCTAAACATTTTAAATACATCAAATATTCAGAATTTAATAGAAATGAAAAAGGAAAATAAGATTTTCTGTTATATACAGTATATAGATAAATAAAAACTGCCCTAAATATTTAAAATACATCAAGCCATTCAGAATTTAATAAAAATGAAAAAGGAAAAAAATTTTTTTTATAATTGGAAAACACTAATTTTACAAAAAAAAAAAAAAAACTTTTCATTTATTATTCTAAAAGTTTGTCTTCTTTAGCAATCTTGAATCATAATTTATCTTACTAATACCAATCATTTACTTTTTTAAAAAAAATAATAATTATTATAAAATTAAATACAGTCAATCAATTATTTCAAGTATGATACTTCAAATACATGCTTTATTTTAATTTATATATTAATATAAATTTACAGAAATATTTTCAGTATGTAATAATAAATCAGATCATTCAAAAAGATGTGGTACGAGAACTTACATTTACCAAAAATTCCAAATTGATAAATAATCATTTTAGATGTAATAATATATTGAATTATTTTCATTATCTATCATTAAATGTTGAATGTCAAGAAAATTTGAAACTTTATTTAAACTTTTCAAATACAAACAATTATTAGTAAAAAAAAAACAGACGACACAGGCTAGTAGATTACACTACTAACCTATGTTAAAATTTTTTAGATATTCAATATTTAATGATGGATAACGGAAGTAGTCCAACATATTATCACATATACAATATCATCATCGCAAACCTTTAGGCTAATAATGATTTTATTTCATTTGTTCTTACGAGAGAAAATTATCAAATTTCCTTGAATATTGAAGAATTGTGTGTCTTTCTATAATTCGGTCTAAGATTTTACTTCAAATTTAATTAATTCAGTTTCTACCGGAAAAACAAAATAATATGGTCCATGAACCACAATATGCTTAAATATCTTAATGTATACAATACTTTTTAAAGCACTTATTAATATACAAGCATATTTGTAAACTGAATTGTAGCAATATAATATAAATAAACACTGAACAATGATGACACATAATAAGGGTGTTTGTGACCTGGGACAAAATAAAGAGGCTAGTTCTGAAAAATGCATTTTGTGAAATATTTAACTTTTCCCTTAAATCTATATTTATTTGTTGAAGTGAAAGTAGTTTTCCAAATATATTTAAGATGGAAATATTTTAAAACAGAAACATATGGTCATTCTTAATTGACTAATGGCTCAATAAGCAAAATGGTTTAACGACATGGATGGCTTAATACAATCCACAATTCTAATGCAAGCTATCAATTCATTGAGGTTTACTCATAAATAATAAAAGAACTGAAAGATCCACATGTATTAATCCTCTAAGAAGTAATATTATACACCAATGGAATTCAACATAGCAAGAAGATCGAATATATAATGGCAATTTCACCTTAATATAAATATTAGCTTTCTTTTTTCATATAACGTGTTTTATAATTTAGATTTTATTTGATTTTTCAGTGTTTTACTTGTTATAAATTCCTGTGTAAACTGTAATATTAAACATGAAATTTGAAAATTAAAAGGAACAATATTTTCTACCATGTCCTATTGCAACTTATTTATAGAGAAAGCTCACCTGCAGTTTTATAAAAGAAAAAGCAACGATTCATCAAAAATGAATGGCTATTTACCCAGGCAGAAAATTTTCAGAGCATATTTTTATTCCTGTAAGCTTCTTCAGTTGCACTCACAATGCCCTATTCCATTTAAGACAGCGGCTGATTCAAAAACTAATTATCCAGGCAGAAAATTTTCAGAGCATATTTTTAGTCCTGTAAGCTTCTTCAGTTGCACCCACAATGCCCTGTTCCATTTAAGACAGAACGGTTGACAAAAACTAAAGATTTCTAGCTGGATTCTCTTTCTGAAGTCAGCAATTAAAAATTTCACTTTAGTCAATTGAATGCAAAAAACTAAGAGCAAACTCTCAAAGTTGATTAACTATTATCATTCAGTCAGAATATGTCTATTGTCTAGATCAGTGATTCTCAACCACTGTGTCGTGATACTTTGGTGTGCCGCGAGATTCTTGAAGCGTCGCCATATCTAGTGTGCAGTGCGCATGACTATTACAGCTTTAGCTATTGGCTTATAATACTATATATTGTTTAGTCTACTAGTTGACAGATTGAAGTCTGCATATGGCAACTTATATAATTGCATTCACATGTGTAATATCACAATATTGTGTTGTCAAACATAATTAAAATGGATTCAGAGATAATATACAATATGCAGTTTTGAATAAATTTTTAACAAAACCATTTCTGTTTTAAAAGAACCTTCTAAAATGGATAAAAAAAGAAAACTTAATGACGATAATGATGATGTTAGCGATCAGGTTAACGAGCCCAAGCCCAGTACAAGTAAAAATATTTCCTCTGGCAAAAAATGTAATGTTCATCGTAAATATCATGACGACTTCCTAAAATTTGGATTTACTTATACAACGGAAAATGATCAAATTATTCCCAAGTGTGTGGTATGTGGTTGTAAATTAGCAAACAGTGCTATGGTTCCAAGCAAACTCCAACGTCACTTGCTCACTACTCATCCTTCGCTTGCATCAAAAGACAAAAGCTATTTTCAAAATTCATTATCCGTAAGTACAGAACAAGTAAAGTTTTGTGAAAAGCAATTTAGTGTATCTGAAAAAGCTCGTATAGCTCTTATGAAGTGGCTGAATTAATTGCTCTTAAATTAAAACCACATAATTTAGCTGAAGAAATTATATTACCTGCTTGTCGTAAAATTGTAAGAAGAATGATCTCCGAATCAGCAGAAATTGATGTTTGTAAAGTACTACTTTCAAATGACACAATTCATCGCAGAATTATAGATTTGTCTTGAAATATTGAAGAAAATACTGCTAAAACTCTTGCAAATTCAAATTTTGCTCTACAAATTGACGAAACAACTGATATTACGGGAAAAGCTCACTTAATTGCATTCGTTCGATTCATTCACGAAAATAATATAATTAATCAATTTCTATGTTGTCGTGAATTATCTGATTTTACAACAGGAAAACATATTTTCGATGAAATTAATTTGTATTTACAAGAAATTGAAATTTCATGGGATTCATGCATTGGTATTTGCACAGATGGCACTCACACTATGACTGGATCTATAAAAGGATTTGTAGCACATGTAAAAGAACATAATGCAGATATTGTAATTACCCATTGTTTTTTGCATCGGGAAACACTGATTACAAAACAATTACCATCAGAAATGAAAATAATCCTGGAGCAATGTGTTAAAATGATTAATTATATAAAATCAAGACCATTAAAAAGTCGCCTATTGAGTCAATTATGCCAGGCTATGGATTCGAAATATGAATCGTTGTTACTGCATATGGAAGTTAGATCGTTGTCCAGAGGAAAAGTTTTATCTCATGTGCTTCAATTAAAAAACAAGATAAAGATACTTTTTGAACACGATAATAATCAAGATTTTGTTGATTTGTTGGATGACAAAATATGGTGTGCTAAGCTGGCTTACTTATCTGATATTTTTGTTATTTTTAATAACATAAATACAAGTATGCAAGGACCGAAAGAAAATATTTTAAACTCAACCGATAAATTGTTGGGATTTTTAAAAAAAATTACTTTATGGAAGAATAAAGCACAAGAAGGTAATTTAGAAAAGTTTGAGTCAGTTCCAAAAGACTGTTATAAAATAATTCATAAAATAGTTATTGATCATTTGGCAATATTAGAGCAGAGGATTGTTTATTACTTTCCAAATTTAAAAATAGACAAATTTGATTGGATTCGAAATCCATTTGTAATAAACAATACCTCTACATATGATTTAACTTTGCAAGAAGAGGAAGAACTAATTTAGGTTTGTAATAACCGAGATTTAATTTCAAATCATTCACAAGAATCAATTAATTCATTCTGGATTAATCTTTCATACGATTATCCAACAATATAAAAAAAAGCTTTAAATGTATTATTACAATTTTCCACATCTTATTTGTGCGAATTCGGATTTTCGGCTTTGACAAATATTAAAACGAAAAAAAAATCCAGACTTGTAAATCTAGATCACGAAATGCGAGTGGTGTTATCCTTTTTACGCCCAAATATAAAAGAAATTATAAAAAAACCACCAAGCTCAAATTTCGCATTAAATGTAATATGTATTAATAAATAAACATTTTGTTAACTTTCTAAAGGAATTTCATTTTATATTAAATTGAAAATTATTATCCTATGTGGTTTCTACAAAATATGTTATAGGTACATCAATCATTTAAACAAGTGAAATTCTTTTAAATTTATCTTATTGTTATGTTAGTGTGCCACGACAAGAAAAAGGTTGAGAATCACTGGTCTAGATATTTAGTTCAGACTCTGGGCAGAAACATTCAACATCATTATTAAACACTTCTACAATATTCTGCATTGCCGAAATAATTGAGATTGCAAGGTCAAAATTCAACCTCTAATAAAATAACTGACAGGATCCATACATTCAAACAACTAGTAAGATTCTTCTTTTATAACTGTTGCATCATAACAGTTTCCAAGGATTGATTTTTGAATACTGTATTTCCAATTTTTTTTCCCCTTTGTGATTTGCTTCAGTACTTTGGAAGCAATAATATGTGAAAGAAAGCCCAGTCTTGTTTTGATCTCATTTCTTTCTTATACATGATATAGCTGAAGAGCAACATTCAATTTACGCTTTTGAAACCATAATGTCTTTGATATTTGTTTTAAGATTATTAAAGAAAATATAAAATTTTTAGATGTGCAGATTTCTAGGTTATTACATTCAATCTCATCCCATTCATCGATAACTTTACATTTGCTGCATAGGCTTCATATAAACTCAAATCTATAAACATTTTATATTTATTATTAAAAATGTATATATTGAGTCCGACAGTTTTCAGTTCAGCACCTTTCAACTTGATTAGAAGTTATGCTTCAAGTAGTTGAAAGACCTTTCTAAAGAATATGATCAATGAATGACTTTTTTCTGCCAGAATTAAATATGCCAAAATTAAATTCAATCCTGAAAGATGTATTGTTTTCCTGAAGGTTTGTGATGATGCTGTTTAAGTTGTATTTATATATTGCACTATTTTCATCATCTAATGTAAGTATTGAATTTCTTCAGAAAAATTTAATTTTTATTTAAATATTCCCAATACATTCAATTGTTAGTAATAGCACACAAGTGCATATACAAACCTGTATGTTATTACGAATAGTTGAATGTATTTGGAATATTCAAATAAAATTAAATTTTTCTAAAGACATTCAATACTTATATTAGATGATGGAAATAGTTCAATATGTATATACAACAGGAAGATATATCTTGCAACATTAAACACATTTAACAAAATTTTTCAAAGGGTCTCCTCTTCAAAGTTAGTGAGAATATTAATTATCATCCCATCAATAAACAAAGAAATACGATATTTGGAAATAGTTTCTCCATCCACAATCTTTGGATATTTTTCCACACCAGAATTAATATCCAATTTTTTGCCTAATCTCAATTTTCCCACTTTTGTTATATATTCAAAAAAAGCATCTTATTCATGTCTATCATTTACAGGTTATCCAAATATACTGGATGTCAATTTATAGTCTTGTTTCTAGTAGATTTAGATAATCATTTTTTATATATCAAATACTGTATTTGTTATATTTGGATAACCTGTAATTGATAGACATGAATAAGATGCTTTTTTTGAATATATAACAAAACTTCCAATAAACTTGAAATTAATTCAAATAAATATGATAAAATTCTAACTGAATATCCAAGTTTGAACCTCAGGAATGGCTGGAATTTTTAAATTCTTCATTTGACTAAAACAATCATTTCAAAATTAGTTTTAAAAAATAATTTTAAAGATTTTACATCAAGAACATCCTAATTTGGAAGCTTCTATAAATAATCACTTTCAATTTCAAGTTAATCCCCCTACAAGTTGGCAAAACCTCTAAAAATCAATATTTTTAGCAATACCTTTTTCACTAAAAAACCAAAACAATTATTTTATTTAATATCTATAATAAAGCAGGCTCCATACATAACTTCAAATCATCTTGTCCAGATGTTTGTCTGAAAGTTTGCGATAATGGCATTTACTTGTAATTATACGTTATACTGCTTCCATCGTCTAGAATTAATTGTTAAATGTCTTCAAAAAAATTCAAACCTTAAGCTAACCTGTAACAGTACTAGGATAGTTAGGGTGTGATTCCAGGTTTCATTCCCATGCTAGTTCTGTCAATGGTCTAACAAGAGCATCCTCTTAAATTTAGCATTCAAAAACCTAAAGGTCTTGATTCCCATGCCAGTATTATCACTGGTCAAGCCAGCAATACCTGAAGAAAAGAGTTTAATGAAGTTTTCTAGATGTTAACAACTTGCCCGGATCCTTCTAATCTGTTATTTTACTTTTCAAATACTCATAGCTACACGTTCAAGTTGTTTACAATCTTTATTTTTGTATTACTTCAGACTATTTGTGCAATTAACTTGTTGACATAATATTTCTTGGCTCAGTGGATTATTCGTTGGCTTTGATCTTACATATATGTTATTAGATCCGCTAAAAAAAGATTCAACAAATTAATTAGAAATTAGTACCAAACAATAATATTTTTCTTCTTCAGTTTAAAATAGCCAAAAAGCATTTATAGTGGGCATTATTTTTTTATATTTATAGTATCTTGAGACCAAACAATCAAAATTAATTAAAAAAATTTAAAGTCATCGATTGGAGTACAACTTGAGTCATAGATAATGGTGGAGAAAATGTTATGGTGCAATGCAAATACAGGGTACAGGGATTATTACAAAAGTAGATAGGATTGAAATTGACTAGAGAAAAATGCTAAAGTAGAATGGTATATTTAGTTTCTAGAAATGAAGATATAAGAATGAATGAGAATATTTGGGAATGTTTGATAAAGTATGTAGCTATAAAATGTTGATTGTAGTTGATATGAAAGACCATTAAGAAAATTAATAATAATTGAATTTCATTGCTTGGGAGTTTAAAAAAGTTTGAGCATCAGAAGTAACGGAGCTCAGCTGCGATCCATGACCCCGAATTATATAATCTGATATTCTACCACTGCAAACATTGATGGCATTGGAACATTATAGAAAAGGATATGTTGGAGCAATAGAATGGAAATAGGAAATTTGAATAAGTATATGGTTGAAAATTTACATGGTAAAGACAAAATATCAAATATACTGTTGATTTACTAGCCAGAGGAGTTGGAAAGGCAAAAACAATTATCAATTTTTGAAGAAAAGAACAGTACTGATCATAATTTTACATCAATGGAATTAGGATTATCTGAAAGATTAGATACAGAACAATATAAAGGGTTTGATTGCATTTGATATGAAAGATCATACTAAAGAAAATGATAGATAATATGAATGGTGTATTATTAAAAAGAATGAATATAAAAGTTAGAGTGATAAGAGGAAATGGATGGAAAATAAGACCTAATTCTAAAATTAGTAACTTTAAAATATTTTGTAAAAAACTATGAGAAATGTTAATATTAAAACTTATAAAATACGGTAAAGATGACTGCAAATAAATGTTTACTTAGAATTAATAGAACAGAAAAAAAAAGAAAAAAAATTAAGAAATTGTGAAAGGATGTGGGAAAAGTGATAATAGTTAAATGGGTTTGTAATTTAAGGGCAAAAAATGGCAAAATACATCTGAGATAGAAATGTTGTGAGCTTAATAAGAAAACAATGAAACAATTAATTAATCAAAAAACAATTAATAGGAAAAGAAAGGATTGTGAAAATTTTTTGAAATATTATAAGAAACAAGAAAAAAAAAATTATATTGTTAAATGTAAAGGAAATACAATAATAAAAATATTAAAAAAAGTTTGTAATAAAAACACTGATGATAGAATAATTGGTAATTACAAAAAAAAAATCAAGTCAGATGTCACGTGACCTAATTTAATAAGCTTGTATTTACAAATATATAGAGCTTGCAAAATAAGCTCTTAACAAGCTTTGAGAATATTCCCAACCCCAGACCAGTTTCTACTACTGGTGTGGTCAATGAGTAGCAGAAACCAGTCTGGGGTTGGGATATTCTCAAACCTTGTTAAGAGCTTATTTTGAGAGCTCTACATATAACATTTGTAAATACAAGCTTATTAAATTAGTCATGTGACATCTGACTTGATTTTTTTTTTAATTTTATTTTTTGTTATCAAGGATTTGGTGACTTTATATTGCTAAAGCTATTAATATATAATGTATCTGAACTTAGTTCAGTCCCATATGGCTATTTAAGTTAGATAGCTGGATTGGAAGACATATGGATGTCTGAAAATTTCAGATTTTCTACTTAATAAATAAAGTGCTGGGTTTGTCCTGGTATTTTTAATCTAATGCTTGAATATCTTAGCACCTCTCTGGCGATGCCAGTAGGAGAAACTGGTCTGAGGTTGGGGATATTCTCAAAGTTTGTTAAGAGCTTATTTTGCGAGCTCTATATATAGTAATTGGTAATCTGTATCATTGGAGGATTAATTCAAAAAAAGACAATAGACTAATAAATTTTTTAAAAATAAGAAGAATATAGATAGTTTGAAAGATGTTAGTAAATATAGAAAAATTTGAAAAAAAAAAAAAGCATTTATAAAATTGTGATGAATAGAAGAGCATGAGAATTAGATCAATATACAGAAAGGAAAAGATTTGAAATTAATTAGCTATAAACCAAAATTAATAACTCCTGTTATATATAAAATATTTACAAATTAGGACTTAAATGGAAGAAAATGAAGAAAGGTTTAAAAAATAAATTAAATACTCTGCACTCAGTTCATAAGATAATCAAACGCAAAATGACAATTCTTTGTTCCAGTAACTTTTTAGGTCTAAAGTTGTTCTCCACTATTGAGCTAAACTGCAAAGATTGAAGAAATGTTGACAATATGGGGATATATTCAGGAATTGTTAAAAATGATGAATTCTTTACTAAAATAATTTTATAAGTATCAAGTGGGATTTAGGATCAGTGGAATTAAATGTGAAATAGGATTGTCGGTTGATATCTTTATTAATTTTGTTTCTAATAATCTAGAAAAATATATAATGTAATGGACTATCATTTTTGAACTTTTTTTACAAATAAGGTAAAAGATATGGAGTCATTATATATGAAATGAAATTCAGTGAGAAAAAAATCAAGGATATTAATAATGAATTGAAAGGATAATATGAAAGATATCATCTTGAACAAGTGTAGGGGAGTATGGTATTTAGATACTTTGTTAAATAGGAAAAGGAATTATAGAGATAGTTGACAATTAGAGGTGAGACAAAAAAGCAATATGATGTATAAAGAATAATTTGGAAAAGAAGATTTTGCTTTAACATTTGAAAATAAAGCACTCTGATGGGCATGGAATAACTTTTAGATGAATTTAAAAAGTGCAGATATATACTGAGTGGTGAATTGTGGACAGCAAATGAGATCATTCAAGAGGAAATGTGATGTTTTTTTGTTTTTAATAAGGATGATTAAAAGCAAATTTACAAAATATATATAAAATAGAAAAATAATTTAATTGGATTATGTAAATAAACCAATAAATAGTTTGTGCAAAAAAGTTTATCAATAGATAAAATTAATGGGTAGATAATTTGTTTTATTTGTATCTAAATAATCTGATAACTATATAGAAAAATATACTGCAATATATAATTATTAGGAATGAGAATAGATGGTACATATATAGGCTAGAGAAAAAGAAGTAGCTATGGAAAAATAAATAGTTGGGAATTAGGAAAAAAAAAATAGATAAAATATCAAAGGGTGTATTATAGCACATTTGGTTGCAAGAACAGAAATTGTGGATATTAAAGAAAGGAAGCAAAATGGGAAAAGAATGTGGAGATGAGAGTAAGAATACTGAACACTTATTTTCATAATTGAAGAAATCAAAAGAAGAGTAGGATAAACTGTACTGAATGGGAAAAATATAAAAGCAAAGGGAGTGAGACTTTTTGATTTTTATTCACACCCTTATGGCAAGAATGAAGAATATAAGGATAAAGTATTAGAACTATAACAAAAGGTTATAAGAAAAAAAATCAAAAATGTGTCAGTTCTAGAAAAATGATTTGACGATTGGATATTGGACAAGGGAAACAAATAGATGGATTTATGCTAGCATAAACTGGTTTCAAATAGAGGGAAATGTTTAACTTGACTAACATGGTCTTTGAACATAAGCGTATGAACAGAAACTTTCTTGTCTGAGGGGAACCCATTTTACATTATAATAAGTTGTAAGAATCGTATACTTATTTACTATAATCTCTTTCACCTAATATTTTCTCTAACATTTTGAAACATTAATGATGAATTTTATATTTGAGAAAACAAATGAATGCCATGTTGTTCAAATAGAAATTTTATTTTGATCAGAAAAAAAAAAAATTTGCTGCCATTAAATGGGCTAACAAAAACATTTCAATAAATTTGTTTTATTTATACCCCCTCCCCCACTCAGAAAAAAAAAATTAATTATACTTTAATTAATATAAGTTCCCAAGAGTTCATCAGTCCATTCAATGTTCAAAGAGAAGAGTATAACCAATTCTAAATCATAACTAGGAGCAAAACAAGATAAGCAAACTAAGCACTAACATGATTCATACATAGATACAATTTATCCAAACCACTTGTAACACTTTTTAACAAAATTCTTTTACTGTACATATATACATACACCTTATGTTTCAGCTGTCCTGCAATCTTCTTCAGAGACATGGCTCTAAAGAAGATTACAGGACAGTAGAAACGTGGCTCTGAAGAAGACTGCAGGACAGTCGAAATGTAAGGTGTATGTATATATGTACAATAAAAGGATTTTGTTAAAAAGTGTTATAAGTGGTTTTGCTAAATTGTATTTATATAAGATATTACAGCAAAATAAAGGAAAAGATGATTTTGGTAAAATTTCTGATAATTCATACAGAAAACTATTCCAAAAATTTGGCAATAGAAAAACAAAACCATAGTTCTTAAAATCTAAAATCTTATTTAAAAAAATTTAATCCAATATCATCACTATGTGTTTCCTACAAATTATATGATAGTGATTTTAAGAATTGTAATGAAAATTGGAAAAACATCTCCCTTTAAAACAGCTGGATTTAGGCCAAAATAAAGCTGTTTAAACAAGTTCCATCTCTAACTACTTTCATCGAAATGAGATTTCAAAATAAGATACAGACTGATATGCTATCTTTACTAATCTAATTTCACCTTAAATAATTTGGAAAAACAGTCTCCTAAAAATCCTTAAATGGTACTTGGGGAATTACTGTCCTGCCTCTGCTAGAGACTTCATTTCTGCAAAAATTGCAGAAATATTCAGAGTAGGGGCCCAAAAGCAGACGACGCAATTTCCAACCCCTTAAATTAAAAAAATTGTTAATTTTTATACTTCAAAATAAAAATCATAGCAATTTAAGTGATAATTGTAGTAAATGTAAATTTAATTAAATAATATTCTACAACGTTCAATAATCTTATCTAATTTATTTCATATAATCATCAATAATCTTCCTGCAATGGAAATTCAATTAAATTGATGACATTGGTTGAGATCTCACCAAAAAAAAAAAAAAAATCTTTCTCAGGAGAAAATTATCTTATTAGAATACAAAACATTTAGGAAAATCTTTTTTCAATAAATAAGACCTGTATTCTAATCTTATATAGACAATATATTCACTTTTCCATTTAAACAATGAAAAAATATATCATAATTGTACAATCTCCTGTACGAATATACTGAAATAATCTTAGCCCATAATATTTTGGAATAGTTTTGTATTGTAGCCTAATTTATTTTCCTAGCCTATTGAGTTAGATCTAAAATAATTTCTAGATATAATGTCTTGGAAAGCTAGCTAACACTATTTTAGTTTGTAATGTAAATACTAGTAGAACAATTACTTCAGCACTACCATAACTTAATGTTCAATGTTGTACCTCTGAAGAAAAAATGCTCATATTAGAGTCTGGGTCAAGCAATTAAATACTACTATGAGAAAAATTATTGGTCTGCTCAAGTCCATTCCCTTGCTGACATTTTTCATCATTTCATATGTTCTTTCTCCAGATATCAGAAGACAAATTGCCTTAGAAAGAAAACATTATACAAAAGCTATTAAGAAGATCAGACTTAACACTAAATCAGGACATAACTAAGATCACCCTCTTGTCTCTTTTCTGGATATTCAATATTAAAACTTTTCAAACACTTATGATGCAAGAAAGGGGATTATTGTAAGCATGCAAACATTTTTTTTTAGATCCAGCAATAAAAACAAATGGACTTTTCTAAATATTATTGGAGTTTAATCACTAGGTTCAGAAAACACAAAAGAGTCTTAGACTTACATAATCAAGTACAAATCATGAAGAAAATAGTTAATAAATATTCAATCCATACATATAAGAAATTTAGTCTTAATAATGCCATTTGTAAATGCCTCTTTCAAGTCTATAATATTTGTGAATAAAAAAGCCCCGTGTTTCACCATAATGGTAGACCAATTGATTCGAAAGTTAAAAATCGCTGGATCAAACTTGAGTAACTAATCATCAGATTATTCTTTTATTTTATATTAGCCGTCTAAAGGTGAACTATGTGAGTTGAAGATAACTTTGAGGCTCTGACTTATTTTACAAATAATATATATTCACTAAAGCTTACAAAAGATGAAGTACTTAAAAAATTATAATTTTGTGCTATCAATATTTTCAAATATTGTTCTGTGGTTTGTCAGCCACAAAATTAAAGATTCCAGAACCAATTCTCATTTGAACCATGTAGATAAAAAAAAATAAAACCTCAATCCAATCTAACTAGAAAAAAATGTTAATGTTTGATCTTCCATGAACTTGAAAATCATATGACCTCCAGAGTATCTAATCATATGGCTGTTTATTGTTTTAAAGTAAACATTGTGCAATGCTTTAAAAAGCTTGTTTTTTCTCACAATTTTAAGATCGCAGTATATGTTATATGAACAAATTTGCAACAGTAGAATGTCTTATCCAGCGAATACATGACAATCCTGGAACTAAATGAGCAAAAATTAAACCCCCTATACTGAAAAATAATAAAATTAAATTATAAAATGATAATTTAAAGCAAAAAACCTAGTATGGATTAAACTTTGAGAATCGTAACTGTATGTAATACTTATAATTTTAGACATATAAATGTTTAGACATTTATAAAGAAAAGGTAGACATATAGTATTAAAAATTGACTTTATTCATGAGGAGCATGCTTTCAATACGTTGTGTATCATAATACTTATAAATACAAAGTAAATACACTATGGATAGTTAAGTATATTAAGTAGTTAAGCAAATTCAATGTGTATATGTGCATTTGAATTTCCCTACTTCTTGGTCTGCTTCTTTTAAGACATTAATAGTAATTCCATTATTTCTAAGAGATTTGCCATTTTTATAGCATAATCTCATCTCATTTAAAAAGTCAAATGACAACCATTTCTTATGCTTTTACAATCTGTTAATTAAATAAGTTAAAAGTGGCTTCTGGAGAGAATGTATGAGATTCAAAGATCTAGGAGCAGTGCTCTCAGATCAGAGGCTCCTCGTTGATGAAAGCCATAAGCTAGTCCAAGAATATTGGAGGAATAGACATTAGATGGGGATTTTGATTAGCAAACTTTTTAGCGCCCATTGATTAATATGGCTTGTATTGGGAGGCACTACTGTTTGGAATTAATACTCATTTAAAAGTCTTGGCATTTCAAACATTATAATTATAGCGGATTATTGTTTTATTACTATATACTTCTTTATAAAAATATTCATAATGATATGCCTTCTTTTAGAGATAGGATCACCTTATTGCACAACAACTTTCACTTCGACAGCAAGACTATAGTGTGCATTCATTATGCAAAAATCCAAAACCAAGCTATGATCACAAAGAAATATGATAAAACATAAATTAGAAAATAAATGGATTCGAGCTCCAATACGTCTTATTGCATATATATTATAAATAGTCTGCACGTTGAGCTTATAATAAAATTATAATCGACGGATACACGACAAAAATATCGCGAGGTAAAACAAAAGATTACGAAACAAAGTTTCCCATTATGAAAAATATTTGTAGAAATTTAATGAAAACGCTTCTTTTTTTTTTTTTGTATACGCAATATATACACATATTTAAAGAATAAAGTTTAATTAATTACATATTAATATTAAAACGAGTTGTTTGGTTTTTTTTTTAAAAAAAGAAACATTAAAAGAATTTCATTTACGTATGAGTATAATAAAGAGTATATAAAAATTTTAATATTATTTAAGATTTTTAAAAATCAAAATAAACTTCGTTTTAAACTATTCTCTTAATAATTACTCTCAGTAATAATTTCAGAAAAAGAAAATATATCAAAAAAATTTATATTAAAAAAAAAAAAGCTTCCTTTTAAATGTATCCATTTTATTTGTTCTGTAGTATATTAAACTATATACTCAAAAAAGAAAGTACAAATGGAATAATTAATACTAAAATAATGTATTATTAAAAAAATATTCTCAACATTTTCATAAAATAAACTTTTTAATAATTAAAAATATTAATGAAGATAAAATACTTTTGAGAAAGGGGAGGGGGGATTTACTTCAATCTAAGATTTACCTATACTTGTATACATATTATATTCTTATCTGCGTATACTCAGCCACATTATAAAGATACACGTTTAAATTGTAGACTATACATATATATCACACTATTAAATAAGGCTTAGTGTAAAACAAAAATTCTAAAGCAGGTAGTTGAACGTTAGGAAACTACAATGAAATTTAGGCTACATAAATAACGTTTATTATTTTTTAGTTAGGACTTATCTGATAAGTATTTTGCATAAAAGAAACAATAATACATATATCAAACAAGATAAGTAAATAGATATTCATCAAAACTATTGATTCGTTTTTCTTTCTTTTACGTAATAAAATAATTTATTTACATCTTTCTACCGACTTAAACTTGCTAAAAATATTTACTTAGTAACGAATGTAGCCCAGAGGTTAACGCTCACAATATAAAAGTTTTTAAACAAAGTATAGACTATATTAAAATAAAGTAAATTTATATTTAAAAGTTTATCAGCTATTAAAAAAGTATTCTAAAATATTGTTCCCAATTACTTTCAAAACAACTTAACAGGTTTTTATAAAGATTCCTAAACGTTCTTAAGTGAGCCAAATAAAGATTAAATAATTGATATAGTATGTTGGTGGTAAATGTGAAAAATGAACTTTTTAAAATAATTAATACTTGCTTGCAAACATTTGTTTACCTGGTTTAGCAAAAGTTACTAACCTTTAATTCCCTGTTTGCGTATGTCGGTATGGGGTCGCAAGTGGTGTCTTTTGAAGTATCACCAAGGTCTAGTGTCGTTCTGCTAATGGGACTAACACTGGAACTCGCTCCAGAACTCGTTCCCCCTTCAGTTTCAGGAGAACTCGGTGTTGTAGGACTCATCCCAGAACCGGCTAAAGGAGCAGAACTTTCCCCTTTATAATCAGCCAATCTTTCAGCGGCTGCGGGGCTACTTTGATCTCGTGTATTCTTATTACCTTTCCGCATTTTTATTATTGACATTTAAGTCTGAGACTACTATATGAAATTAATAAGGCTGGTAAATGGAATTAGTCAAATTAACTTTACTGTGTTAGTGATTTTTTTTTCCTCTTTTGTTTTTTAATTCATAATCGTAATTAAAAAAAAATCTATATTAGCAAAAGCTTTCATAATTTTTCATGCAATTTAATTATCACCTGGATAACTGGCGAAATAGCATTTAACTTCACAATAACACTCAAATTTTATGTGACGTCAAAGAGACTTCTAAATCACCTCTTCACTCTTTAATATGAGTTCAACTAACGCCAGTAGAATGATTTATCGCTTAGATACTTTAGCGATAAAATTAATATCCTGACGCTTAAAAAATATTCATACTTCAATGTTATTGTTTTAATCTTCACTTCCATAAAAATGAATATGAGATGCAGTGATACCGGAGAAAACCACGTTTTCTGGAGTTACGTACGTTTGAAAATGAGGCTGTAACTCGCCTCGAATTTTGCAAAACATTCAAGATCGCAAGGCACTAGCAAAAATGCTGGCAATTTTAACCTTGCGTAATGTCTTCCAATTGGAAACTGGTCTAAAAGCTCCATACACTTTGCCTTAATCGATGAAATATATTTGCTTGAAATTGGCAAACGAATTTAGCAAGAATTCCAGCTCGAATTCCTAAAAATTTTCTATCGTATTCCTCAATAGCAAAAAGCAAGGAGTTGCGGCTTGCGTAGTTTAAATGCGCAGTATTTAGCTACCCGGGCAAATAAACGTCATAGACCTAGACGAGGAAAGGCGCAAAGCCTCCTGTTTGTTCTACTCAGTAGTCTGCCTTTTGTGATCGTCAAACAACCACTTGATGACGGTTTGAAATAAGATGCGTATCATGAATAAATGGAATATAATTTCTTTGGAATTTAAGTCATTTTACTACTGTGTGCGCTGATTTAAAAATAATATATCTTATTAGTATACTGTAATCTGAAAATTTATAATTAAATGCAATGTATATTACAGTATTGTATTATTATTCCTCGATTTATATGTTTATTTATTTAAACAACTGCTACCTTTTATCTAATGTGTTTGTTTTAAATAATAGTTAATTTATTTATATGGCAAGTATTTGATGAATTAATGATTTATTTATTTTTAACATTTCTATAAAAAGTTTAGATATTAATTCTTGAAAATTTACTTATAATCACCGTATACCTAGAAATGTGTTTAATTTTTATTGATCTTGTGTTAATTAAAATATCCGCAATAAGATTTTTTTTTTAAAAAAAAAAAAAGATTAAAAAAATTAATTTGCCGTTTTCTTTAGTTAGCCTCAAATAATATGAAGTGTATGTATTATGGCATTTTGGATTCGAAATACGTTTTAATGATCGTACAGTATAATCACTTCTATGGAAAAAAAAACAACTTGATTATTCCAAAACCGTATATTTAAGTAGATAATTTAAATAAAAAATGACATCCGGAAAACCCTGAGTGGTTGATTTAATGATTGTATTTGAATGCTTAAATCCCGGATTGATTCCGGATAAAGATACAATTTCGTGTTTCTAATGGTCTTCTAATATTGAATTTAATATTTCCTGGAATTTTCACTGGATTCGAAGTTATTGTGAAGCGTGGGAATGTACTTAGTATCACGTGATATTTGTTATAAATGAGCAAAACTATAGATAGATGGTGATTAAATAGAAAATATATGCATAAAGAAAATTGAATATAAAAATGGATTTATAATGATAACAGAGATTTGTAATGCTGGAATAGTAACAGGCAATAAATGACAAAATTATTGGAGATTATATGTTGGGATAAGAAATGTAAAAGTGATAAGTTTCTGTCCAAAAATAGCAATAATAATAATGATCACGGGGTTTTAAAATCCCAAGAAAAGTATTTACATATAGAAAACTAGATGAAAAAAATAGATTTTAATTCAATTATATTTTAGTTGTGATAGAATTGATAAATTAAAAGGGTTTTTTTTTTTTTTTTTAAAGTGAAAGTTGTTGAATAAAAAAATAAGTATAAATAATGGTAAATTAAATAACAAAGTAAATAAACCCAAATAAAAGATGGGAATTATTAAAAAATTGAAAAATGCAACAATAAAAAGAAGTTATAAAAGAAGTAAGAAATTAAAAGCATAATCAACAAATAATTGTATTCAATTATATGAGATTCTTGAAGTATCTATGGAAATCGAAAAAATAACAATTTCCTAATAATCACAATCTACGTCATCAAACAAGGAGTCTATTACTTTGTCAAAATTAATGTAACAAATGGAATTATATTGTCAAAATTAGTGTAATAAATGTAGCAAATGTAAACAAAAAAGATTTGTACTGTGATTGTACACATATTTCCCTTAATTTAAAAAAAAAACAAAGCATTATTTTAGTAAGATAGAATGAATAAAGTGATTAGAGAAGTGATGGAAAGAGCTCTAAGAAAAATCATTTCTTTGCATTTTTCTTAGTACTTTTTATTAAATTTTCTGATAGTTTCAACTGGTAGTAGTCTTCAGTACTGTGACAAATTTCAGACAATTTAATACAAAACATTAAGAAGTGATTTTTTTTTTTTTTTAGAAATTCCTTTAACATAAGCAATGAAAGAAGAATGAAAGTTTTGAAAAATATGAATTGTACAGAAGTAAGTATAAAAGAAATTAACAAGTTGAGAAATTAAATAAAACTAAGAGAGAATGGCTAGAAAGAAAATATAGGGAAATAGAGATAAGGAAATATTTTAAATGGGAGAAAATAAAGTGTGAGAAATTGAAGATTAAAAAAATTGGATAAACATTGCCTTTGATGTGCCGAAACAATAACACTGGCGTAATAATTTTGAACTAACTAAAATACATAAAATTTACGATGCATAAATAATTAAATATGAATATTGTAAGTGCCATTTTAACATGTGATTTATATGTAGTTGCTAGTTAGCACTTGCGGTATTCATTTCATATATTTTGTTGAGTGATTATCATAGTAATGGATTTCTACACTTTGCTTACATATACATATATGCTTCTAATCCGAGAAATATATTATAAACAAATAAAATTATTGGATGAAGTAAGATTTTAAAATTAAAATATTGTAATTAGTTTCCAATCAATAATAAAAGAAATCAACTCTTGTTATACAGTGTTTTGAATTAAATTTAAAATAATATATATACTGAAACAGTAAGGTCTGCTTTGCAGATCTTCATTTCACCTTTTCTCACCTATTTCCTACCCTCATACCTTAGTTTGAACCCCAATCTATCGTAGTGTGTCTGCAATACGCTTATATACCGAAAATCCTGCCTAATTTTAAACCACGAGTACAATGCTCGTATTATATATATATATAATTCATTCCCAAATAAATAAAAGATTATAGATTATGTATATGTTCACATAATTTTGATTTATTAAAAAGTAGGTTATATAAGTCGTAATTGCGCACACACTATGATATGCATTTTAAAACATATCAAAATTATAAATTGTTAAAGTTATTTTGTTTGAATCTGTTTACAAATATATTACCGGTCGTAATATATTTTGATTTAAAATAAAATTCATTTAGTAAATATTCCTTTAGTAAATAGATTCAAATATTGCAATTTAAAAAGTAAAATCATTTTCTTTAATTTAATAAAAGTCATTCCAAATATTTCTGTTAAAATAAATGAGGGACAATAGTTTAATTAGTTAATATTATATAAGTTTACCTAAAAACAGTAGATGTCCACTTAAGGTTTTCTTTAATTAATAAAAGTAATTTTAATTAAATCTAGTTTGTAATTCAAATGTCGACAGGGAAATTAACAAAAGAAATTAATTAATGTTGAATTCCTTTAGACATTCGGATAGATTTAATTACAGCTGATAAGTCCGATATATTTTTGTAATGCTCCAGGGCAGTTCTATTGTTAAAGTCTACTATAAAAATAAGGGTTTTCTTTTGTTCTCCAGTCTTCTAATGTTTCTAAGAGAAATCATTCTGAGTTTTGTGGCCTAATTATATATATTGCTGAAAACTATGCATTGTAGTTAGTTTGAAATTATTATGCCAGAGTGTATATTGTTTTGGCCTGCTAAAGGTAATGTTTACCGAAAATTGTAGGTGGAGACAGTAGTTGCATTGAAAAAATATGTAATTGTTTTGTATGATAAAAATAAACTATCATTATCTCTGTCAAATAAGGATGAAGTAGATTTTGCAATAATGAAAGAAATTGTAAAAGCTTTAAATAAGATATAATTTGGCAAAACACAAATTATTAATGGTTATGGGGGAGGAGAGAACTAGTTGATATTAGTGACGACTCAGATAAGTTATTAGTTTTTTCTTAACATGATTCTGATGTAATGCAATGAGATGTGAAGATTCAAGAGCAATTAGTTTGCTTTTGTATATAGCTTTGTTATTTTTTTGTTGGTGATCTTGACGGCTACATAACCAATAGATGATTTTATATTAGATAAGTTCTTTGGATTTGGAAAGAATAGAAGAGGATAAGATATTCACTTAGAATACTGAAAATTATTATTGAGATTTGTGGAAATAAAAAAGGAAGTTAATGTTTCCAAGATGTTTGACACACTTTTATGTGTTTAGTATTGCTTATATAAGTTATATTAAATAAATCTCTAAAAAATTCATTTTTTTTTACACTTTTCACAATGCTTTTTAGTCAATTATCTGAGTTTTGACTATACAGCAGTCTTCCTCAGAACTACTACTACTACTACTAAATCTTCTGTTGTAAATACTCGTTTATCTACTAAATATCAGCTAGCTTTACCTAATTTTCTTAAAACATCTAGTAGGAAGCAATTTAGTTATAATGGTCCAAAATTATTTAATATGTTTATAAGAGATTGTTCTATGTATTTAATGAACACTAGTTATTTGATTTTTAAAAAGCATTTATGGCACTGGTTATATTATGCTAAGTATTAGTTTAATTTTGTTTGTTTATTTTATTTTTGTTTATACTGTATATTATGTTGTAATTATTTACTACTGTGATTAAGTTGCTATATGTAATATCTGTATAATTTTAATATTTATGTTATATTTATACTTTTTTTTTTGTATTTTATTAGTGTTTTTAGTAAATACTCATTTATCTACTAAATATCACCTAGCTTTACTTAATTTTCTTAAAACATCCAATAGGAAGCAATTTAGTTATAATGGTCCTAAATTATTTAATATGTTTATAAGAGACTGTTCTGTGTATTTAATGAACACTAGTTATTTGATTTTTAAAAAAAAAACATTTATGGCATTGGTTATATTATGCTAAGCATTAGTTTTATTTTATTTTTTATTTGTTTATACTGTGTTATGTTGTAATTATTTACTACTGTGATTGAATTGCCAAATGTAATATCTGTATAATTTTAATATTTTATGTTGTATTTATCCTTTTCTTTTTTTTTTTTGTATTTTGTTAATGTTTTTAGTTGTTACATTTAAATTCTTCACTCAAGATTTTTCTTGTATGGAATTTATCTCACTGTATTATACATTTATTGTTTGTTTCATAATAAATAAATAAATAAATTATTATTATTATTATTATTATTATTATTATTATTATTATTATTATTATTATTATTATTATTATTATTATTATTATTATTATTATTATTATTATTATTATTATTATTATTATTATTATTATTATTATTATTATTATTATTATTATTATTATTATTATTATTATTATTATTATTATTATTATTATTATTATTATTATTATTATTATTATTGTTATTGTTATTGTTATTGTTATTGTTATTGTTGTTGTTGTTGTTGTTGTTGTTGTTGTTGTTGTTATTGTTATTGTTATTATTGCTATTGTCATTGTTATTATTGTTATTGCTATTGCTGCTATTATTGTTATTACTATTATTGCTGTTACTACTGCTATTGTTGCTGTTATTATTGTTATTGCTGTTGCTGTTGCTGTTGCTGTTATTGCTGTTGCTATTGCTATTATTGCTATTATTATTGTTATTATTATTATTATTGTTGTTGCTGTTGTTGTTGCTGTTGCTATTGTTGTTATTATTATTATTATAAATTTTATTAACGCCCATTATTATATTAAGTAATAAACTAAGGCTGAACCTTAGCTAGCTGAAAAAACGAAGGTAGGGACCTCTATAGGTCTTAAAAACACAAGCTTAGCTTCTTCATAGCATAAGCTTGTGTAGCTAGCTACTGCTGTCTGCTGCTGCTGCTATTTCTAGGTTGCTGCTGCTAGCTGCTAGCGGTGCTGCTGCTGCGTGCTGTTGCAGACACTTGTTGCTAAGGTTACAGCCTTAGCTAAGTTATTATTATTTTTTTTTGCTGTTGTTGCTGCTGCTGCTGCTGCTGCTGCTGCTGATGATGATGATGTTGTTTCAAAGGATAAACTTTATTAGTATTCTAAAAGGTTATACAAATTACATTTGACAACATAGTTCTTATATATAATTGGTTTCGCAAAACTACATATGTACAATGATTTGATCAGTGATTGTATGCGTTAGCAAACTAGAAGTATTAAAGAAAAAAACAGTTCAACAAAGTCAATGATGATCACTCAATCATACGATTATAAACAATTAGATATACTTCAATTAAATTAAAGCAGTAATGCGTCTAATTTGTGTCAGTTGACTTCAGAACTATTATTATTATTATTAATATTAATAATAATAATAATAACAACATTTTGCAATTACCTTATAGATTTGTGTGCTCGGCAATCTTTCAGAATTGTTATAATAAGAACACCATCTCTGAAGAAGAATGCTAAGCAGTCGAAACTGTCACTTAATTGAATAAATGTATTCAAAAATATATTAATGTTTTAAATATGTTATTTGTTAAATTTAGCTTGGAAAAAAATAATAAAGTCAACAATTACTTTCTTGAAGCAGGAAGAAATTGTAAAGAGAGATGTTGATTATTAAATGCAATGATTTTACTGAAGACATACAGAAGGTTTATCTCCCATTTTCTTTAATATATACTTAGATCATTTATTAAATAAGTAATGTTTTGACAATGATAGAGATAGTATTTAAAATAGACAGTTCATTGTATCAGGTTTAACAATGATAAGCAATTTTGTTAAGAATAAGCTTAAGTGTTTTGTGGGATATATAATTTGTATATGGTTTAGGATGAAAATCTGATTCATACTAGAACAATGGAAGTGGATGATGTAATGTAAACACATATAATAAGTGTTGAATTGGCAATTACAAAGCAGAAAATGCTTTTAAACAATTTGATTATTTAATTGACAATGGAATTAAAGTGAGAATTACACAGGTTAAATAGAGTTTTAATAAAATAGAGAATTGTTCTATAGGCATCTAACAAAGAGATGAGTTAAAAGTTCTTTTTCTACTGTAGCTTTATATATTGCAGAATTGTAATCAATTAAAAGTGAGGAGAAAAAATTGAAAACTTTAGAAGTGTGAATTTTGAAGAGAATGACAACTATTGAAAAGAGAAAAGAAAAAAAAATCTGCAATAAATGAAGGTAAACTTAATAGGGCAGATCCTTTGATGCAGAGTAATTGAGAACTACATGTTGAAAGAATATTAGAGGTTAAACCACTAAACATCACATGACCACTTTCTTATGCTAGAAACTAGTCTGGGATATTGGATGAATAGGCACTAGATAGGGATTTTATGCACAAGCCTTCTGGCATCCATTGATTACTCTGGTTGGCATTGAGTGGCACTACTGTTTGGAGAGTTTTGCCTGTTTTAAAATTAGAGGTTATAAGATGAAACATCATAGAAAGGAAATAGTTGTTTGTATTTAAGAAATAGAGCAAGAAAGACCTGGAAAAGTAATTAAGTTGGTATACAGAACTTGCCTTTTCATCAGATTACAGATGATGATGATTGTAAATGATATTTGATACTGCAACTCTAAGATAAATGTCATAACTCCTTTTTTTTAATACTTTCTTCAATATAAACATTACTTTTACAAATAATTTATTTTCTTACAGTTTTAACTGTCCAACAATTATCATTAGAACTACAAAATATTTAAATACACATGACTACATAGAAATGATATACTATAATTACATCTAAATGTGCATAATTTATATGAATTATGTTTGTTTAGACATAGTATATCATTTCTATGCAGTCACATGTATTTAAATATTTTGTAGCACTAATGAAAACTGCTGGACAATGAAAACTGTAAGAAAAGAAATAATTTGTAGAAACAATATGTTCGCTTTGAAGAAAATGTAAAGAAAGGAGTTATTAATTATATTTGTTAAAAAACAATGCGTAAAAGATAAAGGAGAAGAAAGAAGAATAAATTATAATACGTATTGGCAATTTTTTATCTGTGATGGTGAAGTTTTAATATTTAGATTATATTGCTTAGCTAGCTAAATCTATCTTTATGCAGTTAATCATTTAAAGTCAATTTGGTACTTTTTTTTCATGTTAAAATAATTCGGTATTAATAAAATATGTTGCTAAGCAATATTGGGGAATTGTATACTACTGAACACACATAAATAAATTTTCTTCACCACACAATTAATAGTTCTGGTTATTGGCTAGCAAAAAACATCCTGCATGTATAACTTTCACTGATTAAAATACATATAAATTTAAAAATGTGAGGAAGCATGCAAAACTCTTGCTCAGATTAAGTTTAGGATGTGGTCGCCACTGGTACTAGATTTTGCGTTTCTTCTTGCCTCCAAAATAATGTTTAAGCTGAGCGTGTGTAGCATATTTTTTTGTAAATAGTTTAAATATTAGCCAACATCATAAAGAAATCTGTAGAGATTCTAATCTATAGAGTGATTCACAAATGGTTTTATCAAGTCCTTTACTTTTGTTCTTCTATGCATAGATTTGATAGTCATCAATAATGTAAAATCAAGATTTGTGTTGGCCTCAACTATAAAGGCAGAACCTATTAAAATCCATTTTCTGAAACATACTTTCCTTGGGAGAATTTGATTTTGTTGATGAAATTCCAGCAACATCTAATGAAATCAAATGCATCTCATTTTACTATTGCTTCTAAAAAAGAAATTTAAGCTTCAAAGAGTGATTTTCTTTATCCTAATCAATAAAGCACTAATCACTATTAATTCTTTTATATAACTCAAGTTAATATAGTTATTTAATGTCAAACTCATATAACTATGCAAATGAGTTGTTTTGGGTTCAAATCATAGAGTTTTTTTTTAGTTTCCAGCTATTAGCTTGAATAATACAAAAAAATAAAGATGGCTACTATAATTTATTTCAGATTTGAACCATAAGTTTTCACTGATTAAAGCAGAATTGAAAACAGATTTAGAAATGTGAATATTATAGCACTATCATTTAGTGTCTATTGATTATCCAAGATCCCGAAAAAAATCCCTAGAATAGGAAGAAAACCCTTGCTCTAAGAAAAAAATTATTTAGAATCTCCAAGAAATTCTTTTTACTATAATTCTTTTGTTTGAAGGGATTCTTGATGAGTGTCTTGAAAAGGGATTTGAAAAAAGCCATGGACTAGTGAAATTATATCTTGAGTTAGTGGTAAGTCAACTTATTTAATAGCTTTTATATATTTTCGGTGAGATACCTTTTGGTGGAATATATGAAAGAACAGGAAAACATTTGAAGGATGAGCCAATAATATTTCTCATGATAATATGCAATTGGATATTCTGAAGTTTAGCTTATACTTTTTCTCCAAACAGTGATATAGTATTCATGAGTAAAATGTGCAAGAATTAAGGAAATTGTTTGTAAATATTTGCATTACAACTCCAAATAGTGCCATTAGCTTTCAAAGGAGATTTTTTTTAAAAAAAATTATTTGAGATGTAATAATTGATAAATGAGAAACAGAGGTCATTTTATGGTCTAAGGTTACTTGTAAATAGCATGGTATGTGATGTGTGTTTCATTCTATAGCTGCAGAAAGTTACATTCACATTGAAAATTTCTTTTTTTCTCTCAGCTCTGCTATGCCATCTAATGAAAACTTTAATAATCGATAGATGCCATATGGAAGTGATTAATAAATTCCTATCCAATATGCCAGACTAGTATCTAATTCTTGACTTTCATCAGTGAGTAGCTTTGGATTTGAGATCAATGCACCTCACTGATAAAAACCATATCTGGAAATGTTGGATAGGATAGCACTGTATAGAAATTTAATAAGCTCTACCATTTGCCATCTATTGATTACTAAACTTAAACTTAGATGATATAATAGAAATGAGAGAAAAACAATTTTCTGCTAAACAGCATTGTGTAAACAAAATCACATTCTTATTGATTTTATATTCAGATTATAAATTATTTTTCTGTTGGGCCAATAAAAAGTTGCACACATTGTTATTGTGTTAGGAATAAGATCTTAGTATTTGATCAAAAATTTCAAACTTCTCATATCCCTATTAAGGCCCTTCTCTGTATTTGGAAATGATTTCTTCTATGAAACCAAAGCACTCCTCATTAAAAAGGATTTAATTTTTTTTGTTCTGTTTTTCAAAAGATCACTGATGAATGTTTTTTAAAAAAGTAGATGAGAAAACTGCCCTGTACAAGTGTTGGTGGTCGAGTGGTGAGCACAGCTGCCTCACAAGCAGTTGTCCTGGGTTCGCTTCCCGGTCGATGCTTTGATACATGAAAAGAAAACTGCCCTGTATTATATAAGTTGCATATCTGCTATGATTAATATTTTAGTATCACTTAAGTTTTTCTATTGGAGAGCACTTTTTCAAATAAATTAATGGTTTTCCTGCATTTAATCATTTTACAGACTATGGTTAAAAAATATTTTTCTATCCTGGTTAAATATATATTATTCCTCTAAATATCATAATCTAAGCATAGATCAATAGTGTATTGTTAGTTTTTAATTTGTTTTGTAAGCTCTTCTTAATGCAAATGGTTAAAAATAAAATTTATTCATGTCAACTTTTTTCTGAGCTAAATCCACTAGTATATAAGTAAGTGGTTCTTAACTATTGGAATACTTTGGGGGAAGGGACGACTTTAAAAAAAGTAGCATATAATAATATTGCAGGATTTTTTTTTTTTTCCAGATTTTATTTAATCTTAAGACTACAATAGTTTCTCTTTCTAGCTAGATGTCTGGTATAGTTTCTATATTAATAATGTTGCTAAATAGTTTTACTATCCCTGTGTCAACTTTAGTTCTGAAATTTTTAGAAACTCAAATATTCTGGTTCTAAAATCTTTGCTAGTTTTATTAAGTTAAGATTAGAGAAATATTATGGAAGAGAAGTTGATAGTTCTATCTGTAGAGCAAGTTTTTCTGTCAATCTTGAGGTCAGAAAATTGTTATGATTGGCAATCTTATTAACAATAATACTGGAAGTTCTTTTGGAAGTATTTCTACAACTAATAAGCTTATATAAAAACAAGGCAATCCTTTCATTTAAATTCCATGATTTTTTTGGGGGGGAGGGGGTGGTGGCTTTTTTTAATTTTTTTAATATCATTCAGAGATTTTATAAACTGTTGTTATGAATTTGTTAAATTTATTATAGCAAGATGGGATGGTTAGGTTTGTATCAATATTCCATTCAAAATACCCAGTATATTGATTCAAGTTAGCTTCCCTTAAATTCCATATCAAGTCAGGATGCTTCAAGTATAAAATTTCGCATTTTTAAGATTGACAAGACTTCGTTTATATTACTTATAAGAAAAATAATCAATACTACTTGATCAGAAGAGACTACTGAACCACTTTTTCTTGAAACAAAATTTAAATCGGGACTATCTAATCTGCTTAAATGAAATTTACTGCCTTGGTTGATATTATAAAATATGAGCATGTTGTTTAAAGCCTTCCTTTCTAAACGTTAACAACCTGCAGATTCCTAAAGTCTCTTATGAGAAATGAAATTTATAAATAAAGGAAATATATTAATAGCTGGAAGAGAAGAATAGAACCAGTTTGAATTGGGATATTTGCAAATAGTTATATACATAAAAATTGCATATCTATATAGTGATTGTAATATCATTTGATCTATTTTCAATAGAAATTCTTTGCTTTGCAAGTTGATTTGAATGAAATGTATTCATATTATTTGAAACAAGAATTTTAAGAAAATGCATATTGTTAGAAGAATAATGAGCTGCCTAAAGTAAAATTTCATCAACATTGTAGAGAAACTCCATTTTGATTTTGATATACCTTCAATGTTTAGCTGAACTAATATTATTATGGTTTTTGTGTTCCTTACTTAAAAAGAAAATTTGCTCTGTAGGAGATATACTTAATATTTGATATGTTTTATAATTGCCAACATTACATAGATGTTTTTTACTTCATAAATCTAGGACCTCTTCTGTAGTTCTGATTTGGCTATCTTTCATAATATCATTGTAGTTAATAGCTTTGTTATATATTTTCACAATTTGCTCTATTTAACCAGGGAGTCTTCTATATGGTCTCATTACTTTGACGTATTTATGGATATTACTCCCAGGATGGGCCATAGGAAAATTATCATTTACCCATTTCATGTCTTCAATGATAATTTATTTTTAAAATATATGTATAATTGATTGGTTTGATTCTGGAAATTTTCCCTTTAATTTTAAAATATAATTAAGCAAAACTGCTGAAAAATTTAATCTGGAAACAATGTTGGTAGCAGTTCTCACAAAAATGGGTAACATTATTTTATGTATATAAAAATGAAAATTGGTTGTCTTTGTTGAAAATTTTTGATCTGATCATATCCAATCAGCTTATAGTGGCTTTGAAATATAATTTTCAAATGGTAAGGTGAAATTCTGATCCCCCCCAAAAAGTGGCTGCATTATATACCAAACTTGCTGCTAATATATCAGTTGCTTGGAAAAGGAGTATTGTAGTGGTCAAGGACCAAAATTGCAGACTGAATATAACATTTCTATTTAACCACTAAACATCACATGATCACCATTTCTTATGCTTGCTCATAAGTTATTAAAACAGGCAAAACTCTCCATACAGTGGTGCCACTTAGTGGAAGCCAGAGTAATCAATAGATGCCAGAAGGCTTGTGCATAAAATCATCTAAGTGCCTACTCATCCAATATCCCCAGATTAGTTTCTAGTTTGTAACTTTCATCAGTGAGGAGCCTTGGATCTGAGAGCACTGCATCTAGATCTTAGGATCTAATGCAACCCTCCAGCAGCCACCTTTTATTTCTACTTAACTACAAACTGAGTCTAAAATTTGAAAAAAACAATATTTTCAATCCAAGCTCATTAGCTTATATAGTCATATAGGTCTGAACTCAGTTCAGTACCCATACATTTTAGTGTATTTGGTTTTTTAATAACCATAGCCACCACTATCTTATTAGTAAGGATTGGTTTTAAACCACTAAACATCACATGATCACCATTTCTTATGCTTGCTCATAACTGTTATTAAAACAAGCAACTCTCCATATAGTAGTGTCACTCAGTGTAAGCCAGAGTAATCAATGGATGCCAGAAGGCTTGTGCATAAAATTCCTATCTAGTGCTTAATCCAATTTTCCCAGATTAGCTTCTAACTTGTGGCTTTCATCACTAAAGCCACATTTTAGAAACTAGTCTGGGGATATTGGATGAATAGGCATTACATAGGGATTCTATGCACAACCTTCTGACATCCATTGATTATTCTAAGCACAAGTTAGAAGCTAGTTTGGTCAAATTGGATGAGTAGGCATTAGGTAGGGATTTTATGCACAAGCTTTCTAGCATCTATTGATTACTCTGGTTTGCACTGAATGGCACTACTATATGGAGAGTTTTGCCTGTTTTAATAATAGTTCTGTTTAACTGAGTATGTTAAGATCCCCCCCCCCCCAAACCTCCCTTTACCTTTTTCCAAATGAAAATCAAGATACAAATCAAACACAAAGCTAAACTACCAAGGGCAAATGATAAGTAAATCAGGATTACTTGATCAGACTTGTATATTATGTAAGTGCTTAGTACTAAAAATAGGGAGTTTGGAAAATAGATATGCAGAAATTACTGATATTGATGTGTGGAAATATAGAATCTCTAAGATTATTTCTTGCAAGTTGTTTCCAAATTCTTTTTAAATGCTTACAAATAATTATGATAAATTTATGAATGTATATTTTATGTACAGTTTACAAATTTATTTATCACATGATGCTAATCACTATTCACATGACTAATAATAAGTAAAGAAAAACGTAGTATAATATTGTAATTCAGTTATCAATACGAACTCATCTTGTGGCATTAAGTATGATTTATATTTCAGTACAACAATTCTCTATACCCACTATTATTTCATCGCAAGTACTTTTGTGAATATCTGAAATTGTGCATAATAGTGAATCCTGTGTAATGTAATACATTTACAATATAATTTAATTTTTTAAAATGTATACATTTAGATGATGGCAAAATATATAAATAAAATAATAATCATTTATAAAAAAGATATTACAAGAATAAATCTAGAGAGAGGCAGTCAAGTGACTGGATGTATGAGATGATTCATAATGCCTGCCCATAGTTGGGTGTAATATCCATTTTATGAATTAATATTTACTTGTTCAAGATGTGGGCTATTGAAGTCTAAATGGTGATTCTATGTCTATAAAGAACTGCTACTTAAATAAATAAATCCATAAATTATCTGCAATATTTTTTGATGCTTTTTATTTTATCTTTTTTATATTTGATCTGCATAAATATTTTTTAAAGCTATATATTGATAAATATATTTATTATACTTTTAAAATCTTTGAATTACCATTTTTTTCAAAATCCATTGAATCAAAAATCACTATTATGAATATTAAAAGATCAGCTGTCTTGTTCTCAATATTTCATCCATTTTATAACTTTTTTCAAGAAGTTAATCCTTGAAAAAGGTTGTAAAAATGGTTGAAATGTTGGGAACAAGAAATTGATGTTTTAATATTCATCTGATTTTCCATCTATAAAAAATAATCTTTTTTTTTAAAAAAAAAAAAAAAAAGATTAGAACCTAAATTTTTATTTTATGAAATGAATCAAAATTTAATAACAAAGTGCATCTTAAATAAGATTTTTTTTAATCTAAATTTTATTATACTTTTCAAAAGTTCTTATGTTAAGTTCTCTGACTGAGGTCATCTTTAATAAGTACGAAATGATCTTGGATTTAAAATGCAATGTTTTGATTGAGTGGCAGAACACAAAGATTTCAACCATGATTTTTGAACATCTGAAAAAGTTTCAAAATATATCTGAAATTTTCAGGATTTTCTCTAAAATATCATAAATAAATGTGCAACAGATCTAGAAATTGGTCATTGTCAGATATCAAATTGATGCAAGAAAAAAGAACATGTTATTTTTGTGAAGAAATGGAGGCTCTTAGGATAATCATGCTGAGATTCAAAACCTTCATGAAAATACTTGATTTTATTTTAAACAACAGGTCTACTCCATTAATTTATTTCTTGTTCTTTACATTTTTTTTTTTACTATTCCAGTGACTGATATAAAATGATCAAAAATTCTTGAGATTAACCATTAAGTAGGAACGTTTTATCAGTTTGGTAACAGATAGTTAAATTTAGAGACAACCCTAAAAGATTTTTTAGAAAAAAAAATAATGAAAAGCAACAACATGATTTATTTATAATTTATCAATGTTTAAGTATGGAAGGAATTTTTTAAAAAAAAAAAGATAATTTGTTTCTAACAATATTATAAATTACATTTTGAATCTATCCCCCTTCCCAAACAAAAAATATTTTTATTAAATCATTTTACTGTCACTAAAACAATGTTGTATAGAATATATAAAATCATTCATATTAATTGGGACATCCAGTGGCCATTCTTTATGGGATCATGAGTTGGGACATTGGTATAAACCAAGCATAAATAAAGAATGACCACAAACATCTAAATGACTTTTCCCTAATTTGTTTTTAATTTTCTTGTTCAAATACTAATCAATGTAAATACATTTATTAAACTTATTTAAATGTTTAAACACAATTTTTGGTTTATTCCCTTTCTGTGGTTAAATTTTGCTTAGTCATATCCTTATATACATATGATCATTACTTGCATGTATACAATATACCATATCCATTCCCATTAACAGACATATACTTATTTTTTCCATATTCAAACTCCAGTGTTATAAATATACCTTGAACCAGAGGATCAAGCAACATTTCTTTGAGTTTGAATCCTGGAATGACGGAAGTAAATTGCAATATGTATGAGATAGACTAAGGGTAAAATCAGTAGTTATTTAGATCTTGCACTCCCGTCTCTTAGGTACGAGTTTAATGTGAGGTATATGCATGAATGAGGACAATAGAGATATACTCTTTTATTTATCAGGATGAAAACACCCACCCACCTTTGTGCATACCATGAAAAGACCATCCTGTTACAATATAAATACAACTAAAACACCATCATCACAATCTTTTAAAACAATTAGTAATGAGTGTGAGTAAGCACTTCATGTTATAATACATTTATTTATTTTTAAGGTTAACGAAAGTAGCAAATTATTTTATGCATCAAATAATTAATTGAAGAGGTTCCATAGGATGAATAGTCTTTGAAATCATGATTTAATCTTTTTTGAGTGTTCATCTATGGTTCTCCATAGTATGTATTTCATCATCACACACTGAACTTTATCAAGTCAGCAATCTGCTTAACTTGTAAGTTAAACTGACATTTAAATATTCTAATAATTTGCAAAAAGACAATACATAATGTGCTTTTTATTGAGAATATTAAGAAGTGATGTTGATATTTGGCTAAGTTTTAGTTTTAAAAGAATCTGAATTATTTTTAAAAAGAGCAAGGATCTGTCAGGTATATTATTGCTTTTTCATATGGGTTGTATAACTTACATGTCCTATAAAATAATCAAAATCTTATGTCCTGCAAGAATTAGTGCATTGATAGAGTGATGGATTCTGGAACTCAGAATTCAAGGCCCTATTAGTGCATTGATGGAGTGATGGATTCTGGGACTCAAAATCCAAGGATTCATTAGTGCCTTGATAGAGTGATGGATTCTGAGACTCAGAATCCAAGGATCTATTAGTGCATTGATAGAGTGATGGATGCTGGGACTCAGAATTCAAGGATATATTAGTGCATTGATAGAGTGGTGGATTCTGGAACTAAAATCTAAGGATCTATTAATGCATAGAGTGATGGATTCTGGGAACTCAGAATCCAAGGATCTATTAGTGCATTGATAGAGTGATTAATTCTGGGACCCAAAATCCAAGGATCTATTAGTGTATTGATAGAGAGATGGATTCTCGAACCTGGAATCCAAGGATCTATTAATGTGTTGATAGAGTGATGGATTATGGGACTCAGAATCCAAGGATCTATTAATATGTTGATAGAGTGATGGATTATGGGACTCAGAATTCAAGGATCTATTAGTGCGTTGATAGAGTGGTGGATTCTGGGAAACGGAATCCAAATCATGCACAGCTATATGACTTGGTGCTTAAACTTGAATTCTAGAATAATTATTTTTTATATGAAAATCTTTCATCATTAGTGAAAGGTACAGTAAAAAATAGAAATGAATTTAATTCTTATATTGATAAGAGGGAGGTTATCATATTTAAAAAAAAGTATTTCATTTCAATTTTGTAGAGTAAGTATTGTACACCATTTATGTTTTTGATAGCAAATTCATTGAGAATGTTAGCATATTCCATTCTCCAATTTTAATCTTTATATTGATATTAAATTGAGAGTCCTGGAATATTCTTGTGAATGGAATATTCTTGTGAAAGGTCTTGCATTAATACATTGTGCAGAGGAGTTAGAGACTACTATCACCAAAACATTCTGCTTGAGAGTTATTCTCAAGATTTTAAACAACAGAAGATTCGTATATTCCAGAGATAAATATGTTAACGCAGCTTTATTTATCTCTGTAATTGTATGGTTTATTATTGTGCACTATGGAGAATCTGCTAGTATATCTTTATTAACTGATTTTTGTTATAAAATAAATAAACATTTTGCGAAGGAAATGTATATTGGGATCTTTATAAATGCTGTAGGTAAATCTAAAGAAAGAGATAATTGATAAGCAGAGAACTTTGTGCCAATAATTATGGAGAAATTTCTTAGTGACTGCTTTTATTAGCTGTAGATTTTTAATATCTCTTGTAATATTTATGACATCATCAAAATATGCTAAAACAGAGTTTTTCTTAGCATTGGATGTTAAATCTAGGAAATAGTTTCTGAATTTTCTAAACAGTGGACTAATACAGATTGCAAATTAAAATGATGATAAATATGAACCTTACACAAGTTCTTTAGTGAGATGGAATATAATTATTTGTATAAATAATTAATGTTAGATTAAATTCATCAAAAAATTTGGGAATTAGTTGCACTTTTATATGGTGATTTATATTATCAAATGCAATTTGAAAATCCAAGAGAAAAGCATTTACATCTGGGAATTTGTTGCAAGTAATGACTCATTGGTACATAATGTTCTGCAGACATTGATCTGATAATACCTAATGGGCAGGCAAAATTGGTTGACTAATTCGATAACCTTTTTGAAGAATTATGCTTGTAAATAATTTTGTATAAATATCTTATATTGAAATAAGTCAAAGTTCAGAGAAATACAAATGCTGGTTAGCATTAAGCCTTATGTTATAAAATGAATTGTTTATTTAGTTTTAGCATGTTTAAATGTCATATTATAAGAAAGATATACATCCAAGATATTCAATGCTTTTTCATTCTTTTTGCATTACTTATAAAAAAACTCCAAGAATTCACTTCATATTTTTCACAATAGTTTTTATTAAATTGTCTGAAAGTTTCAATTTTTTAGCAGCTGGTAGAGCATCTGACTTGACATGATGTCTCAGGATTGATTCTGACATTCGCAAGTCTGGCATTTGAACTTCTTATGAACTCCTGAGCAATAATGCCATATGTCTTTCTTTTACCTGCTCAGTTTGGTGGAGTTGATAGAGCATCCGACTTGGGATTGGGAAGTCCCAGGATCAATTCTGAGACTCAAACTCTTACAAACCCCCAATCAATAATGCCATATGTTTTTCTTTTACCTGCTCAGTTTGGTGTAGTTGGTAGAGCATTTGACTTGGGATCAGGAAATCCCAGGATCAATTCTGTCCCTTGAACTTCTTATGCACTCCTGAGAAATAATGCCAAAAGCCTTTCTTTTACCAGCTCAGTTTGATGCAGTTGGTAGAGCATCCAAGTTGGGATTGGGAGATTCCAGGATCAATTCTGGTCCTCCCAAGCAATAATGTCATAGAGCATCCAATTTGGGATTGGGAGGTCCCAGGATCTATTCTAATACTCAAACTACTTGTGAAGTGCTGAGCAACAATGCCATATGTCTTTCTTTTACTTGCTCAGTTTGGTTGATAAGGCATCCAACTTGGAATCGGGAGGTCCCAGGATCGATTCTGACACTCAAACTTTTTACGAACTCCCGAGCAATAAGCCATTTGCCTTTTTTTAAACATCATTCCTTGCTTACTTATGTAAACATACAGTAGCCTTATTTTGATATTTTTATATATGATAGTTATTAAAAATTGTTATTACATTTGAATTGATGGTTTTAAATGATTATATTGAAAATTATTTTCTTTATAAAAACAGTTATATTTAATCAACATACAATAATGACAAATGATAATATTTTGATTATATATCAAAGAATAAAAGTAATAATAAAATAATTTGTATGTAATATATGAACATTAAGTAAAAATGAGGAATTTTTAGTCCAGCATTGGTGGTCAAGAGGTCAGTAACAGCTGCTTTACAAGCAGTTCTACCGGGTTAGCAGGTTTGCTTCCTGGATGATGCTATGACACATGAGAAAAATGAAGAATTTTTAGTATACTAATCTAGATAAATTTCTCACCTATGATATAATCAAGGCCGCAACCAATTAAAACTTGAAGAGCAAGCTCAAATCATATGAGCTTCTAAATGACAATAGAATTGGATCTGAGCATCAGACAGGTCTTGCTATTATTTTCTTGATCACATGGTTTCAACTTGCTCTTCCATTTTTAGTTGTTTGAAGACCTTGTTACACCATAGCTAAAACATGTTTATAGATGTAATTCAGCAAGAATCTTTTAAAATTATAAAATATATACATATATTTTCAATAGAATAATATATATATGAATTTAAAATAATATATAAATAATTAAAATGTGTGTGTATATATTAAATAAAAATAGCAAAAGTTTTTTGTATGTTGGGTTAAATAAAGAAATAACATTATTATTTTCAGTTTATAAAAACACCATATACAACTTAAACGAACACTTCACAATGCAATTTATAAAATAAAATGTATTCCTTCTTGTTGACGGTTTCAACTACCAAGCAGTCATCATCAGAAATACAATATTCAAAAAGAAATACATGTTATTTTGTAGATTGCATTGAGAAATGTTCATTTAAGGTGCGTATGATATTTTATATATATTGATGCATAATAGGATAATAAATGGAAAGAAATTATAATATTTCCAGAAGAAGTTAGCACACCAATTTTCAATTCTGTAGAAGATTGCTAGATATCACATGATCACTGAAACTGTCACACAATTTAATAAGCATTGTGAAAAGAGCAAAAAAAAGTGATTTTTTTTTAGATTGACACACATTTATCAATTAAGATGTTAGTATATAATCAAATTTTTTTTATATCAAATAGTGTAATACTAAAGAATATTAAAGTGCTAAAGTTCAAATATTTGATTTCAGCCTCATCATTTGGTAAAGTAAAAACAGTATTAACAGAAACTTCATGATTAGCTTTTCAATTCCAAGAACAGTTGAATGGTAAAACGAATATATTTTTAAAATAAGACCTAATTGTAAAATCAACCTGATTTTCAAAAGTATATTTGAATTAATAGTAATTATAGAAGAATATTTCAATGTCTGTTTTTAGGATTTGTGGGCAACTTTTCTAAATATGGTAATGGTTAAAGGATCAATATATCTACTTAGGAAATTATATGAAATAACTATTAATTTACCAATTATAAATATTATATCAAGTTAGGATTAAATTAATGTAGAATTAGTTATTCAACAATCTTCATATTATAACTTTATTAAAACAGGCAAAACTCTCCATACAGTAGTGCCAACCAGAGTAATCAATGGATGCCAGAAGGCTTGTGCATAAAATCCCTATCTAGTGCATACTCATCCAATATCCCCAGACTAGTTTCTGGCTTGTGGCCTTCGTCAGTGAGAAGCTTTGGATTTGAGAGTACTGCACCTAGATCTTAGGATCTAATGCAACCGTCCAGCAACCACCGTTTATCTATACTTAACTACACAACTATGAGAATAAAATTGAAAAAAAAAATAATATTTTCAATCTAAGCTCAATAGCTTATATAGTCAGAAACTAGTCTGGGGATATTGGATGAGTAGTCACTATATAGGGATTTTATGCACAGGCCTTCTGTCATCCATTGATTACTCTGAGTGGCACTACTGTATAGAGAGTTTTGCCTGTTTTAATAACAGTATTGTGCTAGCATAAGAAATAGTGATCATGTGATTATAACTTTATTTTTCTTATTACATTGCTAAATCCATATATTATATTAATATCCATTACTTTCTTTATTACTTTTACACTGCTTCATATAATTGTAATCCACTAGTGGGTTATAATTCTATGAAGCATTGTAAAAATAATAAAGTAAACGATATTAATCTTCATATTATTGCATGTATTTAAGGCAGATAGAATTGACAATATGAGTAGAAAAAGATGTTGAAATATCTTCAATACATTATAAAAATTAATATGTTTTACCATTTGTGAGTGCAGAAAATAGGAAAAACGTAATTGTTTTGGAAGGCTTTTGCAAAGATCGAAAAGACAAGAAATAAAATTTAATTTAAAAAAATACCGAAAATATTAGTAGTAAATGTCAGACAAAATAAAAAGAAAGTTATTTTTAAGAGAAAAAATATTTGGATATCATTTTGAATATCAAAAAAATTTATTTAGATAAATGAAAAAATATTATAATTCAATTTACAAGTTCGATATCGCTTGAATGCACTCGTTTTGACAATATCGTCTAGGAGAAATATTGAAGATTATTTACAGCTATACATTATTTAATTTTTCCACCCAGATATAAATGTTAAACTCAGTTAAAAATTAATGTATTAATCCCAATAAGAATATGCATTCAACACTTTCACTTTTCCTCCTCATGTATTGTATATTTAGTACATAGTAAAACATATGGATAAAGTTCATAGGAAAGGAGGTAAATAAAAGATTCTTAAGATGACTTTTGATAAAAACAGATCTCATCAGTTCACATAGATTCTTGTTCACATGTTATCATCATCACACTTTAGCATGTATCATGTAATTAAAAAATAGAAGAGGTGAAATGCTACAAAAAAGAAATAAGCATTGCCCTTGAGAATTGTATGAAAGTGAATTGCAGTACCAGGTTTAACACGTGGACTTGATTTAATGCATATTCATAAAAATGATAGAATTTTGAGAAAAGTAAGAAAAACTTGTTTTGGGTTGATGTATTATCAGCAAATAATGCAATTCAGGAAGAGATGAGATGGTCACATTTGTACACGAATGCTGCAAAAAGAAAGTTGAAATTACTTGCCAGTCTGCAATTTTTGGATAGCAATAAATTATCTAAAATAATTGTTAATGAGTTTAAGAAAGGGACAAGCAGTTGGGTGCATAAGAAAGGTAATAGGATATGCTGAGGAAGTGATAGACTTTATCAAAATAATTATATAAAAAGGCAGAGGAATGTGTTATAAGAATTATTAATTGCTACAATAGCAAATATTTGTTGAAGAATATTAATATTAATACAAAATAGAGATGGACAGCAGATATGGAAAAAAAAACTTTGATTATTGAAGAATAAGGAGATGTTTTATGGTAGTAGATAGATAAACAATATACTCTTTAAAGACCAAATGGAGTCACTGGTAACAACATAATATATTTATACAAATGGAATAATTACCAGAATGAGGTTAATAAAGTCTAAGAAAAATAATTGAAAATGTTAATCATTAAATTAAGCCAACAGATCCTCATTAAGAAAGGCCTAAAGCAAAAATTATTCTAGTTATATAGAAATATTTGAAAACCAGGCACTCTTCACAAATCTGGGAGCTTAATTGTAAGTATAGGGGATTCATCAGATTTTCAATGATATGGATGGCTGAAAAGTTGGAGGTTGGAGTGTATTGAAGCCTGTCCATTAAAGTATGAAGATTTGCTATCTTAATATAAACTGAACACTGATTATATATATATGTGTGGGAGATGATAATCTGGACCAACTGATGAGTGCTGGTTTAGCACAAAATATGTATATTGATGATTATTTATCTTTTCTACATGTGTGTGGTCATGTGAATCGGTTATATGAGATAGTGTGGATAGTTGAAGAGTGCTTGAAAATCTGAGTTCAAATTCCCTATATTTCTAGTTATATAGATATAATAACTCTGTCACCTAATATCCATTAATTAGTCAAGCTTGCATTAGATGGTGTCTGGAGTAGGACAAACCAATCTATGCATGTATCAGTAATCAATAAATACCAGATAATAGTGTTAATTGAATATCTAACTAATTTTTGATTATTTGGCTTAAAAGTATTTTAATTGTAAGTAAAAAGGCTCATAATGCTTTGCTGGTATACATTAATCTGGACAAAGGAAGAAAGATAATTATACTTAATATACAACTGAAACCATTAAGGTATATAGTTATTGAATTTATTTCAGATCTATATAACTACATTGCAACTGACTTCAGAATCTTCAAATGTTTATAAATTTTGAGCTATTGGCATAACATTATATAAAAAGTAAAAAACAGCTGCTTTGTTTAAAGTGCAGAAATTAGATTAGGTATACAAACCCTCACTGGAAAAGGCTATAAACCAGAAACTATTCTGGGAAATTGGATGGCATAGTAACATGCTCAATCTTAAGAAAAATGTACTAGATATTGAAAGAAAAAAAGAAAAGTAAAAAGAGAAAATGTTATGGAAGTTTAAAGTTTGTGATAAAAAATATTAATCAAACAAAAAATAAAATTATGATTAAAATTAAAAATATTTATTTTAACAATAGAAGAGATGATTTATTATTTAAAGCCAGAACAGAATATTCAGAAACAAAGGAAAATACTAAGTAATAGAAAACTATTTAAATTTGTTATGCACTTTGATTAAAAATAAGAACACAAAATGTTGAATAGTTTTAGTAAAGATAGAGAAAAATGATGAAATTGTACAAATATATTGTAATGGTATTGAAAATTTGGGTTAACGTAGGGTGATGGAATTCATCATCATCAACCCCAGTTATTACAAATTTGAATATAAAGATAAAAGGAAATGAATATGAGGAATGAAATGAGCCTGAGAGATAAATATACTACTAACTAAATATGAAAACTATAAGTTCACTAGCATTATACAATAGTAATAATCATTCAACATCAAGAATGATCAAAAATATAACAAATCAACAGTCAATCTTGTGACCGAATTTGAAATTGGTCTATTATAGACCAGGCTAATTATTTAGCCACTGCCAAACTTAGGGCGAATACAAATAATAATTATCTGGATGCACATACTTAGGTGCTACTCCATCAGAATATATAGCAATAACAAACTAATTTTGGGATACTAAAACTGGATGATCATCATTAATGCTCTCAGCCATTTAGTACCATGAATGTACTTACCAACTATAAGCTTAATTTCTAAATAAATCCTAAACTAAATAAAATATAGCGCATGGATTTTAAAGGATATCCCCTATGTGCCAATACCAGATCATCATCAATTGGCTGCCCATAGACACATAAATATAAACCACTTTTATATAACAGAGTGTTATGCATGAATCTAGCACAGAGAACAAAAGCTCTATAACTTTTATTATGAATAAGACATATAAAAACGTATAATAATTTATAATATTTTAGGATTAAATAAATTCATTGGAATAATTTTAACAATGAAATATCAATTTATTAATAACAACAAAATGAAATTAAGTCTGCTGAGTAAGCCATAAATATAAATTGAGCCTTCTGATTTTGATTAATACAATTTGCTATCACATTGTAATTTACAAATGCCTCATAATGGGTTTACATAAAATACATATATATATATATATCAGCACACAGATGTGTGGTATAATAATTTATGAACATATTTAAATTGTCATAAACCTATAAATGAAATTCCTTTTAATAATTATAATAACTGATTTAACATATATGTATCTACATGACTGTCATCTGCATAAGCCGACAGACATGCTGTAACATATGGGAGTTGTCATATGATGATAAAAAATTGCTATCACATTTTAATGATATGTAAATAATAACTGATTTAACATATATGTGTAAGTGCATGGAATTGTGTACACACACTCACATTTATAAAAAAATAAGCTCTCAATACACAATTCATTGTCACAAAACATAAAATGCATATATATATGCATTCAATTTAAAAATAATACAATTAAAAACATATTTTTTACAATTAATTCCATGTTGAAAGTATACATAAAATTTACACTCAAGTGTGGATATATAAAAATAATATAAATCAGTTATTAATTCATTCATTATCTAATGGTAAACAAAAAGCTTTTCTTTTTTAAAAAAAAGTAATATCACATCTTTGATAAATTACTCTTGATTAACTATGAATATCTCTAAAAAATACTCTAGCAAGTTTTTTAATTCACTAATCTAGAAAGAATTTTGGAGTTTACTTTTAAAAAAAAAAAAATTATTCATGAATCAATCATTTGTTTTTTAGACTTTTAATTCAAGCAAAATTATTTACTTGCTTACTTTTAAATTATAGATTTTAAATGTCATTTTCACTAAATAAATTATTTAAAGTAACTCACAAGGAGCACTTTATATACATATGAGATAACATGTTTATCTGTGGTTCTCTATATAGATAAGAGCATATGCATATCCACTTCTTCAGCAAACTGATAGACTCTCTGAGTAAGCTGGCCTCTTCTAAACAATAGATGGGCTAATTGTCATTTTTTGGAAAGGTATACTCCAGATAACTGTTGACCAGATATACCCATCTCTTCAGTCTATAAGTTGTTTAATATCATCCATGAATACATAGAAGCTGAATCTTGCTTTCATGTGAATCCAAACTCTACTGTAATGCAATAGTAGCAGCAGCTGGATCCATTGTCTTGCCTTCAGTTATATCTTCAGGGTAGTAATAATCTTGCTGTCATCTGTAAAACTGTAAAAACTTCTAATCTTTTTCCAACTTTTTTAGAATCAGGATGGGGGGTGGAATATAATAATTAAAAATAAGTTTTCTCTATATTGATTGAAAAAAAGTAGTCTCTTTTCAATTCACTTTAATCCTTTGAAAAACAACTTTGTGGAATTTTATCAAAATATGTTATAGAAGCATCAATTACAAAAAATATTTGCTACCCAAAATAGATATTGAAATTTTATAATTACCAGTATATCTATTGTAACAAAAAAACATGTTTGTTTTATTTTTAAAATCACAATTAATAAAATATTAATTAGACCTTTGTAAATGTTTAATTTATAATAAAAAAAATTTAAATTCAAACTTATTTAATCTTTAACTGTTATTCCAGTTTAATATAGAAAATATCAACTTTATATATATATATTGTACCAAATTCGATCTGATGATGCTCTCACTTAGTCTGTAAATGGTTTTGGTTGGATTCAACCTTATTTATAATAAATTTCTAATCTTATTTAATTATAAATACGTGAATGAACCGGCATGTTCGAGCAAAGTGGAAAATATTATTGATAGCTTTAGCTGCCAATAATACCCACGATCAGATTGAGCTATGCAACACACAACATGATCACATTTCCAGATTGTGGCCCATCTTGGCTGCTAGATTCAAACCCCTACTATCCAAACACTTTATTTGTTTTGGAGTAAATCCCGGGCACGAGCTAGTCTAAAACTAACATGTTTGGTCAGTAGGCCCATAATCCAGCACTCAAAAAATCCCTTAACTAGCTCAGTCTACTTTTAATTCAATAACAAAATATAGTTTCAATTAGTGGTGAAAGAATTGACCGACAAAATAAAGTTTTAGTTTATAAAGACAATTTATTTTAATTAACATTTACTAAACTAATTTTAAATATTTTATAAATCTTATTTAACTAATATAACACATGCACATTTATAATTTACACACTATAATATCTTAGGAGAAAGCATTAAATAATATTTGAAATTTAAAATACAATGACATCAATATACTAATGCATGAACACACACAACATTTTAAACACACATATTAATAGTTCATCTATGGGTGCTATAGAGTTCTTAAACTTGACTCTTGAGGCTTTATGAATGCGATGGCTACTTTAGAAATGAGTATAAGAAAAATGTTATTACCTAGGATTTTGAACATGGATACTTCTTGCTGTTTGCTGCTTCTAATGAAGTATTTCTAACTGGTTAGATTTGAAGTTTTCTTGTGGAGATTTGATGCTGATTATTCCAAGGCATTTTCTTTAAGACAATTAGATATTGAGTGGCTTCAGGTTGTTATGCAGGCATCACTTTTATCAGGTAGATTGGCTGTTTTCATCGGACTTCAGGCTGGAAAAAGTCGTATGTTTTCCGAGGTTTTAACACTGCATTCTTGATTCTGGATATATAATAAGCTGACTGATGTAACTCATTGATAGATTTACTGAATTGTTATCTCAAATGCAACTGAACTCAACTCAAATGCAACTCTAACTTGACTAACTATACGATAAAAAATTGACTATTTATACATACGATGTGTTGTCATTTTGATATCCTCCAGCAATATCTGTTGTCAAAATACCTTTGATAATCTTTTAATTACATGTTTTTGAAGATCGTTTAATTAGTAGCTATGCAAACATGTTGTTTTTATATTTTTATTAGTAGCCATCGCTGAATGTTTTTTAATTTTTTAACTTTCATTTATTTTTCAATATAATTTTAACATGCACATATACATGCATTTATCATTTCTTTGTTTACTCTTGCACATATATATTTTATTAACAAGCTTACATTTACGCACATGTATAATTTAAGATCAATTCATTATTTAGTTTTTAAGATTCCTTTTTTTCTTTAACTCGAATGAAAAGAGATTTATATTTTTAAACTTTACATTACATTTTAACTAATAATAATAAGAAAAAACTCTTTACTTCTTTTATAAAACCTTTAAACTTGTAATCTTACATTTAATTTGATGAAGATTTTTATTTTAATAATTTTTTAAACAAAATTATTATGTGCCAACACAATGTTGGTACATTACACCACCCTCCATTTGAGAGTAAAATGCGTCATTTTTGACCATTTTATCTCTGACAACTTTAATTCTTAATTCTAAATATTTATTAATTCTCTAAGCTTGCTTTTTAATATCTTTTATTTTGCACGCTAAGGGAAATCTTCATTTTATACTTTACTCCTTTCTATGCTGGCACATTGCTTACAATGGTCTTAGTCCTGGATAGTGACCATGAGGACAAACTAAATTTGTGGCACAGGGATCTTTGGAGACAAGGCAGATGCAGATTCACTGGCTTATACTGAGTTACACATATGAAAATGAAGCTTCGGGTGCCGGTTCTCTTGACTGGACTTTGACAAAGAAAAGGTTGCTGTGAATGGCAGGATTCATCAACTGTCCATTACGTCTTACACTTTGGAAACGAGATACAAGATATGGGGATTCTCCCCAGAAGAAGTGACTTACGACTTACTCTGGTTTGAAATTAAAGGGAATGAGGATTGTATTGAAATAAGTCTAGACAAGGATAAGTTAAAGCTGTCAACTGGATAAAATTTAGCACCCATAACGGACTTATCAGGGATCATTCTTCTTTTAAAATGCACACTGGGAACAACCAGAGTAAGTCGTAAGTCACTTTTTCAGGGGAGAATCCCCATATATCATACCTCATTTTCAAAGTGTAAGACAGAATGGACAATTGTTGAATCCTGCCATTTTGCAGTGACCTTTTTTTTGTCAAAGTCCGGTCAAGAGAACTGGCACCTGAAGCTTCGGTTTTCATACATGTAAGTCAATATTAACTAGCAAATCTGCATCTGCCTCATTTCCAAAAGATCTCCATATCACAAAAGAATGCTTTCCTCATGGTCATTATCCAGGACTTATACCATTGTAAGCAATGTTGCCAGCATTAAAAGAAGTAAAGTATAATTGAAGATTGCCCTTAGCATGTAAAGTAAAAGATATTAAAAAGCAAACTTAGAAAATTAATAAATATTTAGAAGTAAGAATTAAAGTTGTCAGAGATAAAATGGTCAAAAATGATGCATTTTACTTTCAAATGAAGGGCAGTGTAATGTACTAACATTGTGTTGGCACATAATAATTTTGTTTAAAAAATTATTAAAATAAAAATCTTTTGTAAAAGAAAATGTAAAATTAAAAGTGTAAGAGTTTTGAAATCTAAAGTTACAGTTGATTAATTAAAAGAGGGGAGGGGGGTTCACTTTAGAAGTGTCAAGTTAGAGTTTCATAAAAGAAGTAAAAAGTTTTTTTCTTATTATTATTAATTGAAATATAAATTAAAAGTTTAAAAACAAATCTCTTTTTTTTTAAGTTCATCTTAAAACTAAATGGTGAATGGATCTCAAATTATATATGTGTGTGTGACTGTAAATATAATGTATGTGTATTAAATATTAAAAAATAAATGAAAGTTAAAAAATTAAAAAACATTTAGCGATGGCTATTAATTAAAATATAAAACAACACATTTGCATGGCTACTAATTAAACGATCTTCAAAAACACGTAATTAAAAGATTATCAAAGGAATTTCAACAACAGATATTGCTGGAGGATATCAAAATGAAAACACGTCGAATGTATAAATAGTCAATTTTTTATCAGACAGTTAGTTGAGTTCGAGTTGCATTTAAGAGAGTTATATCAGTCAGTTTATTATGAATCCAGAATCATGAATGCAGTGTTACAACCTCTGAAAACATACGACTTTCTCCAGCCTGAAGTCTGATGAAATAGCCAATCTACCAATAAAAGTGATGCCTGCGTAACAACCTGAAGCCACTCAATATCTAATTGTCATAAAGAAAATGCCTCGGAATATCAACATCAAATCTCCAAAAGAAAACTTCAAATCTAACCGGTAAGAAATACTTCATTAGAAGCAGCAAACAACAAGAAGTATCCACATTTAAATCCTAGGTAATAACATTTTACTTATACTCATTTCAAAAGTAGCCATCACATTCGTAAAGCATCAAGAGTCAAGTTTAAGAACTCTATAGCACCCATAGATGAACTATTAATGTGTGTTTAAAATGTTATGCGTGTTCATGTGTTAGTATATTGATGTCATTGTATTCTAAATATTATTTAATGCTTTCTCCTAAGGTATTATAGTGTGTAAATTATAAATGTGCGTGTGTTATATTAGTTAAATAAGATTTATAAAATATTTAAAATTAGTTTAGTAAATGTTAATTAAAATAAATTGTCTTTAACTTAAAGCTTTATTTGTCGGTCAATTCTTTTCACCACTAATTGAAACTATATTTTGTTATTGAAGTAAAATAATAGACTGAGCTAGTTAAGGGATTTTTCAAGTGCTGGATTATGGGCCTACTGTCTGAAGGTGTTAGTTTTAGACCAGCTTGTGCCCGGGGTTTACTCCAAAACAAATAAAGTGTTTGGATAGTATGGGTTTGAATCTAACAGCCGAGGTGGACCACAATCTGGAAATGTGATCATGTTATGCATTGCACAGCTCGATCTGATTGTGGGTATTATTAACAGCTAAAGCTATCAATAATATTATCCACTTTGCTCAAACATTCTGGTTCATTCACGTAATATTTATAATTAACTAAGATTATAAATTTATTAGAAATAAGGTTGAAACCAGCTAAACTAAGCTTGCAGGGTAAGTTTGATCTCCATCGGATCGAACCCGGTACAATATATATATGCATACACACTATTATGTTATTGCATGTCATGAGACACATAACAGTCTCAATACATGCATATAATCTTCATTATAATTCAACTATGAATAATTTTCCTATTTCTGAGCTAATGTAATACATGACTGTTAATGAAAACAGAAAAGATAGTATTCAGCTTTATTAGTGCCTAGCATGTTTTCCATATAACATGTATATTATATTTATGGCTAACTAGTGATTAACTAGCTATTCAAAATATTAAAATTTATTTAAATAAACCACTTCTTTGAAAGTGGTATGTTTGTGCCTTTTCTATTGATTGAAAAATTGTCACTTGCTATTTTTCTTAAGCCTCATTGATTTTCCACTTTCTGTCCTCTCTCTCCACACACACACACACACACACACATATATATATATATATATAATGAGAAAAAAGATTAAGATAAAAACTTGGTGGATTGTTTTTTAAGATGGGTGAAAATTAAACTAAGAAAATGGAGAAGATTCTTGAAAACTGACACAGAAGAAATAAAATCATATTCAAACAAATTGTAAGCTTGAATAATCAATGAATACCAAACAACAATTGCTGCTATTATATTTACATCTTCAGGCTAGTTTCTGTCTTATGACTATAGTCAGTATAGACTTCAGAACCTATTACGTTTCACATCAGAAAACCACTTTTTATTTTTTTTAACTACCAGTCAGCCCAAGAGTTCCAAAAACATAGGGTTTTGATTCCAAGAAAATTTTCTTATACAGATCTCACATTATATTAATTATATATTTTAATAGCCTCACTTTTTATTAAATTGAAAGGCTGCAAACCTCTCATACTTATTATAATTATAATATTTATCTGATAGCCAATCAGATGTTATGATGGCTGTCTGAATAGTGATCAAACCATAAACACATGACAAAGAATTTTACAAGAAAAGGGCAGTCCACCTTCTTCTCTACTTGTCTTTCTAAAATTGTATTATCTTTCACCTTTTCTTCAGCAGTTTTTATCAACAAAACATTATAAGAATTTTGATGTTTACATTTAATAACTACCATCTGATATTCATTGATTAACCAAGCCTACACTAGATGACACTTAAGTAGAGAGAAAGGAATTGCTCCTAAGCAGAAAATAGATATCATTATAGTAAATGCTCTACTCTAACTTTTCATTTAGTTTCTGCTTTTAAATACTGCATGGATTAATATTATCTGAAAAATTTCCTGTTGCTGTAGAATATTTGCTTAGTGAGTAGATGAGAAAAGAAAGTTGGAGTGAGAAGAGATAGATTAAATTGGATTTGGAAAATTGAGAAAAATATTGCTGTTTGGAAAGTGATTTCATACATTTTAAATAAAAATTTTTTTTTTTTTGGGGGGGGGGGAGGCTTTAAAACTAAATCATACATAAGATTAGTAGGTTAACCATTAAAAAAATGCCTCAGCTAAAAGATAGGTAAATTTCTTCCTGCAGAGCTTTATAAATAACATAAATCTGAACTATTAAATTAATTCATAATTCTAAAGTTAACTAAATGTTGAACGTTCATAAATAATAAACTTAGTAATTTTTAATGAAACTATAATGTAAATTTAATAATAATAATCTTTATATCTTGCTTGCTTAATAAATATTTGTAATTGATAATTTTAACATGATAACTATAATCAGTTATTATTATTCTCTATTTTTCTAATCTGTGGTGATGCTTATTTTCTATATTGTTAATTCATCTATTTGTTATGCCATTCCGAGTGGAGATTGATAATAAGAATAATAATTTTGGAGAGATGATTAGGTGCTCTCACATAGCTAATTTATGTTGCTGTTTAGCACACATATAAATCTCTGGTTTGAAAATCTATTCATATATATTAGTTACTATGTTTTGACTTATTGTATAATTCAGGTTTGCATATCAAATGTCTATTTAATCAAGTAAGGGTGAGAATGATATTATAAAGTATATTATAAATAATTAGTTAATTTTAAGTCCCAAATATGCTTTATTCCTCCTTAGTCTATTCTTATGAACTATATGGATTAGTGAATAAACTAGGTCACTTATAATTACTACCTTTTAGCATGATTTAAGTACACTAATTTATGAACTGGTGTATAGTAGTTTCACAGAATGTTTGATATTTTAGAAAACATTACGAATTTGTCTTTATAAAGCACACAGATGCAGTATATGACTTGCTATATATATTTTATTAAAATGGGTTTTGGTTTTAAGAGCCATCCCATTATTCTTAGTAAAGGACAGCTCACTTTTTAGAACTGGAACATGAGGGTCCAGATTGTTTTATAAGCTGCTCTGATCAAAAGGTTCACTTATTTTAAGATAGCAAGTCATACAGTCCATGAGAACCAAGTACTTGGTACTGAATCCCATGAGTAACTGCACATTTGGGCTACAGACCTCTTATTTTAAGTAACATCATAGTCTCAGAAGTTATGCTACAAATCACCAGTTCACCCTCCTCAATATTACTTGTTCTGCATTGATCTGAACCTGATTTAGTTTACATAATACAATCTGCATAGAGCCCTTTTATTGCTCATTACATAAATATTAATATATTAGTTATATCTGTTGGTTATCATTCTCTTAGGATTTGACTATTAAAAAACATCGTAGGGATGGCATACCATAATTAAGGCAATGATTAGACTATAGGTTATTAAATTTGTAATAACCCTTTTAAATTATAGTGCTGTTCTCTAACTTGCTCATCTGTGTGTAAATCCAGATGCAGTTTTTATATTTGTATTATCTATCTTATATTTTAATATTTAAAACTTATAAATGTTGTGTGTTATTCATAATTCATTACCAAATCTTATCCAAATCTACTCTAATTTAGTACTAGTTATTAATATATGCATTGTCTAGCCAGCCATGGATGGGTGTCTAGTTAAATTATTAGTAATTTAGTCATGGAGTCTCTTGCTCCACCCTTTGCTATTGCCAGAATGTGAATTAAGAAACATATATGTCATTCATAGGGTAGTAAGTCACAGTGTTGGTGGAGAAACTGAGGTGTGACGGTCTGATTCGAGGTCTCAACCCCTCTTCTAAATCAGCTTTGGGATAATTTGCCAAAACTCCTGGATTTTGTAGCATGAATGTACAAATTTGACCATTACAATATAGGGAGAGATATGATGAAAAAGATGATCTTTAGGTTTAGTGACTTAATGATTTTTTACTTTAATAAAAAAGAACTTATATTTTACTGCATTGCAAGAATGATATTAAGGTTAGTATGTATAAATCAAAAATACTATGATAAATTACAAGTGAAAAAAAGGTTTATATATAGAAATTATAGTCAGAAACATTTATTTAACGATGAATATTAATTAGGAGAGAGTATGATAAGCTATCTTGTAGAAGGAAGTAATAAAAAGGGTATAATTAAGGGATGTGTATCATTTGCATGTCAAATTTTATGGAAAAAAATTGTTTTCTAGTGTTAACATGATAACGCAGTCCTATACTTGAGACACATACTCAATAAAAAATTATATTGGAAACAAATGTATGATAATACTCTGAAAGAATTGATTAAATTTTTATATGAGACAGCTTAAAAGTTGAAACATTTTGGTAGATTAATACTTATGAGTGATTTATTTAGCACAGACTATGGATGTAATATTATAAAGGAACAAATCTTCAATCATGCCCTTTATGAATTTACATGCACTCACCCATGATAACCACTTTGAAAAACATAAGCATACACTTATACTTTTCAAACTGATGCTCATGGGTGAGTGCATAACTGAAGGTTTGCTCCTTCTTACACTTTTCAAACTGATGCTCACAAGCAAGTGCATGTAAATTCACAAAGCACATGACCAGAGGTTTGTTCCATCTTTATAGTAAAGAAATATGCTAATGGATAACTTAAAAGTTAGGAAAGATAAAGGTTTTGCCACATTCCTCAACAGCAACTCTTTTTTTGTACATGTTTAGAAAGTAGTTTAAAAGGGAGGGATCTGGGAATCAATAAGTATGAATATTGTAATAGAATAATAATCAGTAAACAAGAGAAAATATAAGAAAAATGTAAGTGAATGTTGTGTTGCTCAGAAGATAATGATGTGTTGCTCAGAAGATAATGATGATCAAGTGCTGCAAGTCACAGGATGATGTAGCTCCTGAGACTACCATTCTATCATTGAACTAAACAATACAGGACATCATGCTTACATAAAGTAAGCAAGATCTTTAGAATTCATGAAAAGGATGAATAAATGAGATAATGCAAAAGAGGAAAAATGAAAATAGTGTTTATACATAGCGAAAAATGTAATAGTAAATAAAAACAAGTCATACACCATGTGACTTAACTTGATAAGCTTTTATTTTATAAAATAAAATAATGAGCATACTAATAGCTCTAATCAAGCTTGATCGATTAATGCCACAAGAGAAAATATTTAAAATATCTATCTAGAAACATCCCCATCCTCAAAATGGTTTCAAGCTATTGGCAATTCTCAGTGAGTTGCTAGGATATTTCAGACACTAGGTGCAAAATACGAACTCAAAGCCAGCACTGATCTGATACTTAACTATTAAGTAAAAAATCTGAAATTTTCAGACACCTATATGTCTTCATATCCAGCTATCTAACTTAAATAACTATATGGGTCTGACAACTCTTCAGCCACACCATATATTAATAGCCTTAGCGATATAACTTGGTGCTCAAACTTCTTAGGAATCCCCAAGCAATAAACCATTCAATTATTATTATGAAATTGATGGTTTTAGAGAGAAAGATCCAGATGATATTAAATTATTGAAAAGACAAATTTGGACAAAATATTAATGGTAAAAAGATTAAAGGCAAAATAAGTTATTGAGATAACTGGTTAATATTTTTTATTATTCACTCATTAGTAGAGATTATTCAATAATGAATAATATTTCTGTAGTTTAATTTTCACACCACCATTCTTAAGCAAGATAGTAACTGATTTCTATCTGCTTTTAACATCTTGTCGAGGGATGCAATCATAAATATATGACCAAAGACATGTAAAAAAGATGTCTGATCACCAAGAAGCACATTTCGTGCTGAACCTGCATTCATCAGTTAGCCCAAACAACAATATCTTACACATATAGAAACGAGAGGGAGATAAAAATAACATTCCTGATTTTAGGAATGATTTTAGAAGATAGTTATGCATTGCAAGAAAACAAATATTAAAATACAACTTACTTTGCAATAACATGTAAAAATAACTTGTTGTCAAGTTAATAATAACCATATTTAAAAAATAAAATAGATAATAATAATAAAAAAATAGTATATTTAATATCATTTTTTATTTTAATATTTGTTTATGTAATTTATGTTTACACAATTTTATTTTAATTATGAATTGTTCATTTGTATATATATAATAAACCAATACATGAATTTTGGCATGCTATAAGGGTTTTATTGATAATCATTTGTCCTATGTAAAATAACAGACTAGATCTCTCATACTATGCAAACCAGAGGTCTTATATGTAAAAATGTTAACTTATTTTTAAAAAAGAATTTATTTATGAGTGTGTATAAGAAAAGTTCATAGGTTTTAAGATGTAAATATTAATCATTTTAATAGATTTCTCCATGTATTTTTGACTCGATTTATGATATTCATCTGATTTTTTTTTGTAATATAGGATAATAAACTAGTTCCACTTTTGGTGGGCCAGACAAATATTAGTAAACCACTAAAACATTACACGACTACCATTTCATATGCTTACACAACCTGTTAATAGAATAGCAAGTCTCTCTCCAAACAGTTATGCCATCCAGTGCAAGTGATAATAATCAATGAGTGCTACAAGGGTTGTGCATCAAAATTCTTATCCAATGCCTACTCATCCAATATTCCCAAACTAGCTTCTAGTTTCTGGATTTCACCAATGAAGAGTCTGGAATCTATAGCACTGCATTTGGATCTTTTAGATCTAATGCATCCTTATTTCATCTTTTTAGTTAACTATAAATCTATGAGCCCAAAATGAAAATGTTTTCTATCCAAGCTCATTAAATTTGAATAGTCATACAGATTTGAATCCAGTTTAGTATCTGTACATTTTGGTTCTTTAATAAGCATAGTCACTATCATTCTTTGGCCAAGATTGGTATTAAACCACTAAAAAGTCACATGACTATCATTTCTTATGCTTACCTAATCTGTTAAAATAATATCAACTCTTTGTAAATGGTAATACTACCCAGTGCGAGACTTTTAGTACCCATTGATTACTATGACTTGCACTGGGTGGCACTACTGTTTGGAGAGAGTTGCTACTGTTTTAACAAATACCATTACTAAAAAGTGTAATTTGAGTTTGCAATGCCAGTTTTTGATTATTACTTTGCCTGGTTCATCATAGTTAAAATTTATTTTAAAAATAAATAAATAAATTCTAATAAAAATTATTAATATTAATGTATATATTTGATCTACAAAATGTTTTTCCATGGGTAAAAGTTGCACTATAATTAATAAAAAAAATTTGATAACTTAAATAATACAACTAATATTTAGGCAGAATAATATTTACCTTCAGGAGATATTATTACATGATTACTGCAGAAATATAGAAAGTTGTAAAAAAATTTAATATATAATACTTTTAAATTGTAATAATAATACAAATAAATGATAATAACATATATACTCCATACAGAAATGCTTTTTACTACTTAGATCAAAATCATTATTAAAACAGGCAAAACTCTCTATATGTACTGCCACTCCATGCAAGCCGGAATAATCAGTGGATGCCAGAAGGCTTGTGCATAAAATCCCCATCTAGTGACTACTCATACAATATCCCAGACTAGTTTCTGGCTTGTGGCCTTCGTCAGTGAGGAGCCTTGGATCTGAGAGCACTGCATCTAGATCTTATGTGATCTTGGTGCAGTACTCTCAGATCCAAGGCTCCTCACTGACGAAGGCCACAAGCCAGAAACTAGTCTGGGAATATTGGATGAGCAGTCACTAGATGGGGATTTTATGCACAAGCCTTCTGGCATCCACTGATTATTCCGGCTTGCATGGAGTGGCAGTACATATAGAGAGTTTTGCCTGTTTTAATAACAATTATAAGCAAGCAGAAGAAATGGTGATCATGTGATGTTTATTGGATCAAAATCATTACGAGGGCAATAAACTATAAATTAAAAGTACTATATATATTTTTAGCCGATAACATATTAATTAAATGCGCAGTTTAGATAGTAAACTACATTGCTCTTTCTTCCAAGCCCCCTGCCCCTCAAGAAAAAAAATATAGCATACATTTTGTTGATAATCTTTGATCAGAATATTTATTGCTTATTAAAATTGCAAGTGTTACAATACTTTTCAACACACACACACATATATATAAACTTTTAAGTATATATATTATATGCATATATAAATTAAGATTATACTATAAACAAAATTTTAGAATATTGTAATTATTAATAATAAATTGAGGGGATATATTTACATATATTTTACTGAGTATGTCTTCATTCATTCATCAAATCAATAATAATGAAAGAAAAACCTACTGTACCATATTTTTATTTTTTAAATAAAAAAAATAATGAAATGTCTTTCATCAACACTATGGGCAATATATATATATATCAATAGCTTTTTTTATTATAGAAACATAATAATGATCTTGTTATCAAAAAATGAGCATCTCCCTAATTGTTTTGATGTTTACATCATTATTAACTTCCAGCAAGTTCTAAAATTTTGCAAAACTTTTAGCATTATATTTAAAAAATATTTTATAATGCAAAACACTGCACATCGAATTATGAAAGGATAATAAAGAAATAATAAAATGTATATGCTTTAACATAATGTGAAGACATTATTAATGAATATGATCATGTATAATACTTTGAGATATAAAATATATTTACAAATTATAATTATTTTTTAAAATGTCATCACCCAAGATGCTCAGAGCCAGAAAAATCATAGTTTGAGCATCATAAATTGTATTAAATTTATGAATTTTAGTATTTTTTTGTTTATTTACATTTTTTATTGGATAATGTATAATTGAAATAATGTACTTTGATACAGTGTCATTTGCAGCTTCACTGTATATAAAGTCATGCACTGCACTCTATCTGTTATGTTCAATAAGTATTTATTGTAAGAAAACAATCTCTCTTCCTTATATTCTTTGATCTTTTTAATAGGCAATATGCATGCTTATGAAATCATATAAAGTTTGCATATATAAAGTATTTAACACATTTTAATAATTTTGCATAAAAAATACTGATAAATATATACAAAGAAATAATTGCAGATTCAATACATTAACCTATTACTCTTAGTTTATTATTCCCTCAGAATTAAATGTTTTTTCTGAATTAAAAATGCATGAAGTATAATGTATCCAAAGCCCAATTATATTATGGCAGTTTCACATGATCACTATCTCATACTAGCACATAATTGTTTATAAACAAGGCAAAACTCTCTCCATACAGTAGTGCCACCCTGTGCTAAACAGAGTAATCAATGGGATTTTAGATAGGGATTTTATGCACAAGCCTTCTGGTGTCCATTGATTACTCTGTTTAGCACAGGGTGGCACTACTGTATGGAGAGAGTTTTGCCTTGTTTATATATTATGGCAGCTGAATAATTATAAAATTTGCTTAAAGAAACAAATACAAAAAGATTTATTTTACCCTAAATAACAAGGATATTAGTAGAATAGGGTTAGTAGATCAACTGCAAATTTTCTAGTTGAACATAAGATCAATCTTGATTATGTAACAGTTCATACTTCATACCTCAGAAGATAAACAATACATATATTTTTACAACTGTAGTTCTGCAAGCACCTTACTGCTCACACACATCTCTTGAGATAGTCTAATTAGATTATGACTATAGCTCTTCTCTGCTGCTAATACTGGTTTATGCTGCACTTAGAGTTTTCCAAGTCTGCTTTCAATTCTTGCTTTTCCCCCTCTAATTTATTTTACTACTTTTTCAGATTTAGGTTAGCCATTTCTCACTCTAAGAACATTAAAAGTTCAGCAGGCATTTTATCAACTTTTCTAATTTGATATTCTAGGGTGTTCTAACACTGCCTGTACACACACATACAACTTTATTAATAATGCTATATATACACAACCAGTCATTATACAACATCTCCCTTCACTCCAGAAATAAGCAGAATTTTATTCATAAATAAATCTTATACTGCTTTATTTACAATGTAATCTTGTAACTTTGCTGGTCTCTGCAATCGGGTAGGCTTTATTGAGGTTAGTTCTTCTTGCTCTGTAGTCTTCTCTTCCTAATCACTATTTCCTTCATAGCTTCCTCTTAAATTGAAGAGTTATCTGACACTTCTAACTCTGTGTTAATAGAAACATTTTTTATTATCCTTGTCTATACTTGAAGTAGTAACTATATCTTCTAATATTTCAGTTTGTTATTTTTTTATGTGGTGAACATGGTTTCTTAAAACTCTCTCATCTTCTAATTTTATTTCAAGTATTTGTGCAGACACAATTTTACTAATTATTCTTGGTAGCCATTTTTTCTTAATTACATCTGTAATCCACAACAGTTTGGTTAACTTTAAATTTAAAGTTTTCAAGTCTCAGTCTATCTTTTTTACTTTATCTAAAATTAAAATAAACATGTTCTGAAGCATTGTTTCATTAACAATTCCATGGGGGTTTTCTTTTTAATAGAGCTAGACATAAATTCTGGTAAAACATCATATTAACGTACTCCTTTTTATTTAATGTTTTTGGCTGCTGTACTGCCTTCTCTGCTATTCCGTTTATCTGTGCCACATAATATATCCACAGGTTAAAATCCTGTCAACTGCATCACTTAATGTATCTGGGGGCAATTTATATTCTGACAACTGGATAATTATATAATTTGTTTAAAGAAACCAACATAAAAAGAATTAATAGTAAATTCTAGAGTTTATCTTATTCTGAATAAGAATGATATTACTAGAATAGGATTAAATATTAATTCTTATTAAGTGCAATGTCAGCACGTAATACTTAAATAAGGCTAAAACCTTAGTACATGCGCTTTGAGTGCTTAATTTATTACGAGAGACCTCTACAAATCTAAACGCAAGATTCAACTTTATAAAGATAAGAGCGACCTCTTATCTTCAACCTATTTTTTTATATATATAGGAACATCTAAAGCATTGTGATTTAGATGCATGAAGCTTCACTGATTAAGTCCACTATTTCTGTTAAACATTAACGATCGCAAATTTATTAGCTTCATGCTCCCAAATCACAATGCTTTAGATTTGCCTATATATATATAGAAAAATATTGAAGATAAAAGGCCGCTCTTATCTTTATAAAGTCGAATCTTGCGTTTAGATTTGTAGAGATCTCTCTTGTAATAAATTAAGCACTCAAGACGCATGTACTAAGGTTTTAGCCTTATAGAATGGGAGTAGTAGATCAACTGGACATTTGCTAGTTGAACATGAGATCAATCTTAGATCATGTAACAGTTCATATCTCAAAAGGTAAACAATACATACATATATCTTTTACAACTGTAGTTGTGTAAGCACTTTACTGCTCACCCATCTCTTGAGATGGGCTAATTAGATTATGACTAGAGCTCTTCTCTGTGGCTAATATTGGTTTACACTGCACTCAAGAGTTTTCCAGTCAACTCTTGCATTTTTCTCTCTACTTCATATTATTACTTCTTCAGATTTAGGTTAACCATTTCTTGCTCTGATAACATTAAAAGTCCAGCAGGCATTTTATCAATTTTGCTAATTAGCATAAGCTTAGACTTTATTGAGATGTAAATTAGCATGCTGCTTCTTGCAGTAAACTAATTTTCTTTTTCTGCATATCATTATCATTCCCAGGGTGTACTGATCAGTCAGCCTATACACACACATACAACGTTATTAATAAAACTATATATATAAATAACCAGTTAGTATACAATAAAGTAATAATCATTAAAAGCCAGTCAACATTTAGACAATTACAATATCAATAACAATCAACAATTTCAAACTGTTGTCAAGGCAACCTTTTAAAAGGTGTTAAAAGGTTGCCTTGAGAACAGTTGAAATTGTTGATTGTTATTGATATTGTCTAAATGTTGATAACTTTTAATGATTACTTATAAACCCATTTAATCTTGAGAATTATTACACCTATTAATAAAATAATAAATTAGATATTAAATGTACTTTTGTATTATGTATGTTGAGGTAAACTGTAAAATTTTCCAGGTTTCAGTCAATTTGATATATATTTGAATCAATTAGCCCATAGCTACCCATATTATTCATACACTACTGAACAATAAAAAAATATTTAACTAACTAGATGGGAAAACAAGGACAAGAAAGTGAAAATCCTTTTTAGCAATTGGTGAGGCCTAGAGAATAATGCCTACCTCTTCATTGTTCCTCTAGAGAGTGGGGGCTTTAGAAGCACTTGTCTGACAGTCTTTATTAAATGAAAATTATTAATAAGTAGCAAATGAGTATTTATAATATTTTTAATATAATAAATACAGTTATTTTAATTATTATATGCAATCTCCATTCTTGACCAATGAAACCAAATGCTGTTGAAAAAGTTTCAGCACCTGTCATTGTACTACATTGCTCAACCAGTACAAAATAACCATTTGTATTAACCGCCCTAAATGTATATAAGGATTATCATATCTAGTAATTGTTTTAAACATGAATGAATTATAACAATCCAGGTGGAGATGCAGCTCCATCTATATACAACCTAATTCAATCTTTCACAGGAGAATCTATTACTTTCTGTATATCACTTATATATAATGCAGCATTTTATATTAATAATAATAAAAAAAGACTGATTTTTTTTTTCAGTAATAAATTTTCAATCGAGACAAGACAATGTATATAAAAATAGTATGAAAATGTTTAAAAATGACCCCTGTAGAAGAAGTGAATATCTGAAAGTTTGCAAAATGATATACAAAAGAGTAATGATGACAGAAAGAAATGTGAAGCAGCAAGAAAAGCTATAGAATAAAAACAAAGTATTAAAAATATAAAACAACTACTTCTTGGAATTGGAAGAGAAGTTGTTCAGACAATAAGAAAAAAAAAAAGACACTATTAACACACAAAAAGTATGTTATTACATCGTGAAATGCATGGGAAAATTATACAATGAACTATGTAGTAATAAAGAATTAAAAAAACAAAAATAAAAATTTATATGAAGAGGTGAACTATATAATTAAATTTACAAAGAACGGAAACGCTTCTGGAAGTAATAGAATTACTATCAATATCTTGGAAAAGCAGATGTAGTTGGTTTTCAGTATTCATTTTAAAGTGTACATTGGCCTCAAAGTTATATAATTTTCAAATTCCTGTTGTCTTGTTCTGGCTAAATTGCATGCACTTTAAGTACAATATGTATAATTTAAGAGATAGATTTATGTTATCATGGTTGAATCATTAAAAGATTTTGCTATTAGAACTACGACATGTGATCTGATAATAGTTAGTGACTAAATGAATTGATTGGGGAGGGAATAATAATTTATATCTGATACAGTCTAGACACTTTCAAATGTTCCACGATGCTATAATTTAGGTCAATGATTAAATTCTATTTATAATGACCTGTGATTAATTTAAAATAAAATCGTGATTATAAAATATTTGATGTAGTCTCTCAAAATCTAGTTTGAGCGTTAAGACATATTTTTAAGGAATACTTCTTGACAACTGATACAATGTTGAAATCAATAATTGAAAATTTACATTTTTCTTTTATAATGAGCATTATTATAAATCTTTTTAAATTGATATTTTAAAAAAACCTATATATTACATATAAAGATACAGGTATATAATAAACTTGTATTTCAGTTTTTAAAGCATATATTAGTAAAAATAATTGCTCGGGAAATTGTATAACAATGAAGCACCAAAGTAATGGCATTTTAAAAAGCGGAATTTCATTATAATCAACTCATTTACTCGGAATGATCTAGGGTACCTTTCAAGTCGCCAATTTGTACTGCAAGTTATGGATAAAAAGTAGCCGTAACACGATTCCTACGAGATTAATTTATTTACAAAACACTAATTGCAAGCAATAATGTATACACCTGAATTGATTTCTGTACAGTTATCGTGTAGTGATTCATTGTTCTAAATGTGCTATAAAATTTATCTGTATTTCAGTAAACAAAATATAGGACATTTTGATAACTACTATAAAAAAAAAAAGTTTGTTTATATTAATGAAATAACTATCGCTTTTACGTAGAAAACTTGGCATGTATGTACTTAAAATATACACCTTGAACAAAAAGATAATGAAAAACAAAAAAATCCAGTCATATATATGTTGAGTGGCTTTTTTAAAAAAAAGATTACGCACTGAGTCTTGTATTTAATTTTAACCTAAACTTGCATGATATTTCTGAACGTCAGGTCGCTTTCGATAATTAAAAAAGTTAGTAGTAATCCTATTATTGTTTTACGTATCTGTAAATGTTTTTAAAATGTATGTATATAAAGTCACTAAAAATACATATATTTATATTGTAATAAAGTATTTTAGGAATAAAATTTCAATTATCTAAAATCTGAAAATTGTAAGGATACATGCAGTAATAATTTTATTACGAAACTAAAACTTAGGTACAGAACTATTTGTTTTGAAGGGAGAAATTAGTTTATTTCATTAGTGTGCGTTAGGATTTTATAGTTATTGTTATGTATTAAAATTTTTTGTATACATATTTAAATATATACAACACGTTTAAATGTCTCATTTTTAATATAAAATTATTTTATTATTTTTTTTCGTAATATCTCGACAGTTTTGTAATATAGATTAAATGAATAATTCAGTAATCATTTTCTGCCCTTGTTATCAAAAATGGCGAATTATAATACAGTCGATCGTGTGGACCCTATAATTCCTGAAGTTCTAGATTTAACTGAATCGGAAAGGCAACAGTTAATGCAAGTAATGATTCGTGCTAAGGTATGTTATTTTGTAACAACTTAACTGAAATATGTGGTGCAATAGATATGCGTCTATTTAATATCTAAAAAGAAAGTTTATTAGTTATAGTAAAAAAAAATCTATACGTGTTGCACTAAGTTAATGTATGCACAGTCATGAAAAATGAATGAAAGTATAAAGAAAAGTTTGGTTAGTATATATTTTTTATGAATTAAAATATAAAGTGAAGACGATTAATTAAATAATCTTTATAATGCAACGAAATGGCCAGTTGGCGTCCTAATGACTTCTTGACAAGTCTAAAAGTAATTTGAACTTGGAACTAGCAATTTGCATCGGTGAGTAATCTTGAGTTAGTCATATAACGACTTGATTATACAGTTGTGTCATATTCTAAATCAACTATGCTACATTTAATGTCTCCTAAAATCATAAATAATAAAAATGGCACGATATTCATTATTGAGAACATGATTTCTATAGAGATAAAAATAAATATTCTTGTCTATTTGGAATTTTAAGATTGAAGACCGCTATAATCTGGGTTACTGAAATTACTGTATATGCTAGTCCTAAATTTTAATTTATATGGAAAATAGATTATATTAAGATAGACTAACTTTATTCTTAATAGTTAATCTAAAAACTGGTAACTACTGTCACATAGCGCTTCCTGCTTGCTTAGCCATTTTAATAAATATTATTTGATCAAGACCAAAAATAACATTGTTTCATTGGAATTCCATCCATTTTCTAAAGATAAAATGACATCAAAAATAACAGCAGTTAAAATAATGACTTTTATGTAATTAGAAGATTTTGGAGAACATTCGTATCAGTCTGTCCGCAATAATGTTGAGTTCACTATCTGAATCTATTTTTTGCAATAAGTATTAAGTAAATAAAAAAAAAACCTTACCTTTTATAAATTTTCACTTACATGGGTCTCTATATTAATTCTTTATCTCTTGTTCTATCTTCATTCATTTATAAAGTTTCTTAAAATATGCTACTTATGTTCTTATATATTTCCAAACCTGAAAACAACATTAATGAATACTAATATTTTTGCACCTTCTATCTCAATTAAAAGAGAGACAAGATATTGTCTGAAGATTTATTGATGACAATAGATTGGTAATTGAAGTCTTAAACTGAATTCCAAAAAATTTAGAGAAATCATTTGTGAGATATATGAATAATATAAAGAACCTTGTTAAAGTGATGTGAGGAAGTTATAGATCAGAGAATTTGGATTAAATTTGAAAAGATAGATCTTCATTCTGCAGTAGATTAGTAAAGATTGAAAATGATGATAATGATAAAGTAGCTTATAAGTATAATCTTTTCTGGTAATTTTAATATAGTATTCTTGTAAGATACTTTTTCTGCTTATTAATTTTTATTAAATCTAAGGACTAAGAATTAATCTCATGCATAAAATGCTTCTATTACTCATCATGAGTAATATTCATTTTCACCAATAAATTAGTCATAATATGAAAATTGATTTAGTTTTAAATTTAATTCATTTGTTCACTTGCTCATTATATATATATATTATAATATAATCTTCAATAGTTTCTCTTCTTTCCTTCTTTATTTTTGCTTTTATATGTTATATATATATTATTTTTTTAGTCATTATTTATTTATTTAGTGTATGGGTTTTTTTTTTTTATTAGATAGCTTAACTATTAATAAAATATCATAAAGGAACCTATAGAGTTTCCTATCAGGAAATAGATTTATTGATGGCTTTGTTAAATCCTTCATTTCTGCCACTATAGCCATAGATTCTACAGTCATTAAGTATATGGTGCATGGTTTGAGTTTTCCCAAATCTACATAGGTTAGTCGCTGTTAAATCCACTTGTGAAGCAGATGAGTCCAATGACTATGTATTATTCTGAGTAAGCCAATAAAATGTTATTTGATTCTATCAGATGACTTTAGCATACATATTGCTGCTTTAGTAGCATAATTTTCATTGTCATATTATCAAGCTATCAATATTTTCAGTCTAAACCAACTTCTTGCATAGTCGTATAGATCTGAGACCACTTCAGTTTTTTAATAACTAAGACATCTCTATTCTGTGGCCAGGATTTGCTATAAACCAATAAAATGTTACCTGATTCCATCACATAACTTTAGATTACACATAGCTGTTGTAGCAACATAATTTTTCACCATCTCTCTATCACTTGGAAGCTTTAATAAGTAATAATAGGTACCAGATGATCATACTTATTAAATCTCTATCCTGTGCTATCCTATCCCATATACCCAGACTACCAGAACAGAGATTTAATAAGCGCTATCATATTGCATTTATTATTACTTTACTAAAGTTTACAGTAAGTGACATAGAGATGAAGAAAGAATACTTCAAAGCTGTTGGTGAGACTCCAACTATATCTAGGAAGATCTAATTCAGTTTGGTTTTACTGTTTGATCTGGAGAAAGCAATTTGGAATCTCATATACAGTCCATTTTTTAAGTTCTTCCATTGTTATTCATATATCTTTATTTGTCATATAGCAAATTTCCATTTGGATATTTCCTATTTTATTAAAAAATTTTATATATTTTTTATCGTTGATCATTGTATTGGTTTATCATGGCAGTGTACTTTTTATTTAAATTTATATTTACAAATTGCATCTTTCATTATGTACATACCTATTCCATTATTTAAATCTTTCACGTGTAAAAATAAATAAATAAATATGCCTAAATGTTTTGAAGTTTGAAGAGCATTATAATCCAATATATATCTATCATGTATACAGTCTGGATTTGAATCCAGATGAAGTAAATGCAGAAATTTTTTCAATAGGCTTGTAATTTTTCTTTCAGATAGTTGGCTAATGGCCAAGTCAGCTAGTTATCCAATTTTAATAAATGGGTATTCTTAGCTGGAGGTTAAAATAAAGATAGAAAATGTTTAGACCTCATTAAGCAGCAAGCCTGGTGAGACTGTCTTCCCTTTACTATCTGTCTATAAAAAACTTTGGAAAGATCTTTATTCTGTATTAAGCTAATTAAAGGTTGTTTTATCTTTTACTTATCTCTCTTTATGAAGTTAAATGTTAATGTCAACAAGTTATATATGAACAGATCGTTATCTTTCATGTAAATAATAAACAGAATAAAATAATTTTAAAATAATTTATTGCTAGGTAAATATATCTCCAACAATCTTCTTGAGAGATATATTGAAAAAAAAACCCTATATATCAGATTAGTCAAATGTTAATTGTTACTTTATGATTCTTCTTTTTGCTTTTATTTTCTAATAAGTAATAGCTGAATACCCATTTCATCATCATTGTCAATCCACTCAGGATGAATGTGTTTCCAAGTTCAATCCATCTTCTCTGATCTCTAGCCTCTCTTCTCCACATCATCCCCCCCACACATTCTTATTTCATCCATCCATCATCTCACATGTGGTCTCTTTTTAAGTCTTTTACAATCTCTTGGAATCCAGTTTAAGATTTCAACTGTCCCATCTATTATCATCTCATCTAGCAATATGCCCAGCCCAACTCTATTTCAATCTCTTAATTCTTTCAACGATATCAATAACATCTGTTTGTTCTCTTACCCATGTATTGCATTTTTGATCTGCATCTCTCCATACTTCTTTGAGTAGTCTAAAGTCTCTGTATTGCTCTTCTGTTAAGTGTCCAAGTCTCAGATCCATAATTAAGAACTGGTAAAACAAATTTTTTTTCCAAACATATAGGCATATTTCCTTTTAACATTAAATTATTTCTACTAAAAACACTCCAACCAAGTTTAATTCTGTGATTAATTTCATCCATTATGTTTCCATCTGTAGTAATAATCTGATCAAGGTATTTGTAGTTGTTAACCTCTTCTAATTCATTATTATTTCATTTTTTGAGTAAATCCATTGAGCATCACCTTAGTCTTTTTAACATTTACTTTTAGTCCTACTTTCTTATTTTACTCTGATAACTCTTGCAACATTTTCTGAAGCTTTGAAGCATTATTTGCAAAAATAACTACATCATTTGCAAAATCTAAATGACTTTCATAATTTCCATTTACTTTTAATATTTAACTTCCCATTTTAACTCATAAAATACTTCTTGCAACACTGCTGTAAAAAGTTTTGGAGATATGGAGTCATCCTGCTTTACATCCTTTTCAATGTTAATTTTCCTAGTATAATAATGTAATCTAATTGTTGTTGCATTTTTATAAATATTCTGGGACTTTTATTCTATCCAATGGATAGGTCCAAAAAGTAGTCACACCATCAATTTAGCCATTTTTCCATTCCATTCTCTTCTTTGTCCAGCCTTTCAATTCCACATAATTTTTCCCATCTTTTATATCATCAACAATGTCAATCTCTTTTATCCTTTCTTCTTTCTTCCATTCACCATTCCCTCCAAAACATCTTTTATTAAACTATAATTTCTACTTAACATATGTCCAATCCATTTTTTTTCCCCTTCTGATTTCCTCAATCAATTTTTTTTTTCATTTACTTTTTTCAAAACATCTTCATTTGTTATTTTATTCAGTTGATTTTTTTCCATTCTTCTCCACATCCACATCTCAAAGGCTTCCAATCAATTTCTAGTTTTATTTTTCATTGTTCATGTTTCACAACCATACATTAGTATCTCCACACATAGCATTTAATTAATCTTTTTCTTAATTCTCTTTTTAAAGATCCAACATATCTTGATAATCAATGTTTTAATCACTGAAAAAATGCTTATAGAATCAAATGTATTTTTATAATCTACAAATCCAAAGCATAATGGCAACTCATATTCATTGGTCCTTTCTATGACTTTTTTCAATGTTTGGATATGATTCACTGTACTAAAATTACCTTTAATTCCAGCTTGTTGTTTTGGTAGGCTGAAATCCAAAGTTCTCTGTAGATGAGTTGTAATTATCTTGGTAAAAATTAAAGTCTGATAAGTGTGTAATTTCTAATATTTTCTTTATCACCTTTTTTAAATATTAATACTGCTTTCTTCCAACCATTTCATACGTCATCATTTAGATATTTGATATATAACT